>JAJEJO010004261.1:201072-286943 GCA_020662805.1 Glaucomys volans | reverse complement strand
GAGGACTGCTTAGGGATGCCATGGCCTTGTAATATCTTAGCACAATGTCACTCATGTTTATGCAGCTAGTCATGTAAATGTATAGCATATACGATCATGTATAGTACATGATACATGACAATGACAGAAATCTACTAAGTTACTAGTTTATGTCATTACTATGTTTCATTGTTATCTTAGAGTGTACTCTTTCTCTAATTAAAATTTTTTAAATTTCACTGTAAGGTGGAATGTTATGTAAGACTGGCAGCAGCCTCATCCATGTTAAGTTTACCATGTCTCTTGATTATTTCAAGAAGCCAAGTGGAATGATTGAAATAGGGCATCAAGGTTTGTAGGAGTATACTCAGTAATGTTCACATAAAGAAAAAAAACCTAACATATTTTTTAGAATGTGTCCCAAGCAGTGTGTCTGATTGTATTTGAATTGTGTGATTTTTATTTCCCTATATTTTATTTTATACCAAATATATTTTTAAAAGTTGTTTGGGAGCTTAGCTTAGCTTAAACAAGGCCGAAGTGGTTTGGGTTACAAAAAGGAAAGTGGAGGAAATAGGTAAATATCATCAGAGTCTGGAGTAGAAATGGTAAGAGATTATCAGAGTAATAATAACTTGGACAAAATTTACAGGAAAAGTAATATCTGCATTCGTATTAATGATTTTCAAGCATATGGGCACATTGTTGTGTTTTTTATAGCTGATCAGAAGAGAACTATGTGTCATACACCTACAATAAGAATATTTGTTTTCATTAGTATCATTTTCAACTTGTTAAAAAGGGAAAAGAAAGCACTTCATTGATAGATTAATGAGAGTTTTTTGAGTTTTGGATCTTCTGATCAGGCTTCAGACAATATGGGTGAGATAATTTTCTTTCAGATATATGCACATTTCTGCAACAAAACTGTCTTTCAAATACAACAATATGAATTCCATGATTCAATGGGGATGTTCCTTTATATTTTTTATGCCAATTAACTTATACTGAATCTAAATCTTACCAGAGATTTATGGATTTTCTGACAAATTATGTTCTCCCAAATCTATTTCTTCTCTTTAACAAGGTTTCAGATTCTATTTTCTCTTAGATTTGTGGTATTCACAATCTGTTTATTTTTTCTCAAAAATATTTACACTCTTTCTCTGTGACTTCGTGTTTGAACTTTAGTCATTTTCTAAGTTCTACATGAAAATGATGTTTCTAAAAAGTTTTTATTCAGATAAATGCCTAAAAAAAGAAAGACTATAAAACGCCTCAGACTTTTACCTTATGTGAAGGACATTAAAGCAAAAAGTATTTGGGGCAGAAAATACATTTCTTTTTTGGCTTCACTATTTTTGACAAATATTCCACATCCACAAATCTCTCTGGTCAAAAATTCTTTGCGACAATGCCAATCAGAGAATGAAGTCATGTGACTCACCCCTCCTGCAAATGGCCCTGCACATAGCATAAGTTTTAAACTGGCCATAAAACCTGCCAGTGACCTTGTCCACCTCTGCCAACTTCATCTGGATGGATACATGGTCCTTGGCACCAGTGATGCGTTGCTGGCAGAGTATTTCTGCAACACATACAGGTCCGCTAACTGCCGTGGTCGTTCCGTTTGTCAGGTCCGATTTGAGTACCTGGAGGGTAGGGAACAGGGCAACTGGCAACCTGCTGCAAGCGTGGCAGAACATCAGGCAGTGGTGGCGGGCATCATGCAGGCAGCGCGCCAGAGCAACCAATCAAACGCTGACAGATAAACCCCACTGACGCCTCACATCGCCTATCACTCAGCAGGACCCTCAGCCCATTCCGGACTATAAAGACCCTGTGTAGCAGGGCCACATGCGACTTCTCTGGCTCTCCGTTCTGACCTTCACCCAGAGGGCTGGGCAATCCTGCCTGAGAGCCAAATCCCAATAAAACTTGATTCAGCCGCTTTGGGTCTGACTCCTGTTTGACCACCCGCATTCCATCTTATACTGTTGTTCTCCATGTCAAAGTCTACCTGCTGCATCTGCCAGGAGCCCAAGAGCAGAAAGAAAATGAGAAAATACATTTGATGATACAAAGAAAATTTAACAGAAGACTGAAGCAAAAAGACTATTGATAAATGCCAGGAATTAAGATGTTGAAAAAAGAACTTGATAAAGTTCATTAAAGAGAACAATGTTGACCCTAAGAAAATATCTGCAGAATGTAAATAGATATATCAGTTTTAAAATTAATTAATACCTATATGTGCTAGTCAACTTTTCATTGCTGTGACCAAAATGCCTGACAAGAACAACTCAAAGGAGAAAAGGTTTATTTGGCTAATGATTTCAGAGGTTCAGTTCATTGTTGGACAATTCCACACAAGGGCAACAAGGCGAGGCAACATATGGCAGAAGGATGTGCTGGAAGAATGATGCTCACCTCCTGGCAATCAGGAAGCAGAAAGGGAGGCAGAGAATGAGAGAGAGAGAGAGAGAGAGAGAGAGAGAGAGAGAGAGAGAGAAAATAAATGAGAGAATGAGAATGAATGGATATGAAAAAGAGAGGGGAAAGTACTACAGAGAAAATGGAATCTTACAGGGCTCAACCTCTGTGACTCACTTCCTCCCACCATATCCTACTTGCCTACAGTTGCCCAGCTAGTCCATTCAGAGATGGAATGGATTGATTTGTATAGCTCCCACAATCCATTTTACCTCCAAACATTCCTGCATTACACAGGAGACACCTCATATCTGAACCATGGTATTCTGCCCTGGATCCCAAAAGCTTATATCCACCTCACAATGCAAAATACATTTAGTTCATCTCCAAGAGTCCTGCAGTCATAACTATTTCAGCATTGCCCAAATGTCCAAGTTCTCAGTCTTACCTGAGTTTCAAGATAAATTCTTGGCTATGAGTGTTGGAAATGGAAAATAACAAATATCAAAATAATATGGCCTGTGAAGAGAGAGTGAAGAGGAAAGCAGCACATTGATGGCATTAATCCTTTTCCAGTCATTCCTTCCCAGTGACAGAACAATCCCTAAAAAGAAAGTCAAGGTATTGATCCTTCCTCAAGTAAATCTTTTCCCAGTGACAGTGCAATGGGACCCTGAAGGGAAAGAGATAAGCACTGATCACTGACCCCAAACCCTCCATTCTTCTCCAAGTAAAAATATTGCCCAGTAATGAGAATTTTTCAAATACTCACAAACCTGTTTCCTGAGTGCCCAAACTGACCACTGACACTAGACCCCCTATCTCACGCAATGAAATAGACCCTAAATTCCTAAGTGCACCAAGCTGAGAAGCTCATTAATAAGTCATCTCTCAGTATAAACTATATAAGCATAGACTCCCCTTGGGCTATTGGCTCATTTTTTCTCTAGCAAAGTGGGTCCATGGGAGGTATGATTCCATTCCTAAATAAAAACTTTGGCTGATCTGTGAAGTTTGTGTCTAGCCCAGTTCTGTTGTGGTAACAATGAGCCCATGTAAAAATCAAAGCAAGTTATTTGTAGCCAATATTCATTGGCAGACTGAACATTCCATTTCAAAAAGGAGGAACAGAACATACAAATAAGTAAGGGGACCAAAGTGAAACTGAAACCTAGATGGGAAACAGGTCCCTTAACCCAAAGTACAACATTCAGGATGCATGAAGGTGAAATGTCCTCTCCAAAGAGTTTAGGCAGCCCAGCTTCCTTGGTCTTGCTATTTATAGCACATATGGCTTCTCTTTTAGCCTGGATTGAACTCTGTAGTCAGCACCAAGATTCTTGGCAGATAATCCACATCACTGGCATCTCTTCCATTTTAGCTTTGGTTTCATCTTAACAGCTTCATACATCACTCAAACTGTCTTTCTTACTGTCTGTACGCAAAGTACCTAACTTCTCTTTAGTTGTGGTAATACCATTAACAGCTACAACTTCCTTGACCCTAGTTTTAAAACACAAACTTAAAATTTGGTCATCTTCAGCTTTCTGCTCCCAATTAACAAAGTAAACATGGCAAAGAACTCCCAGCAAAATCCATGCCTTTGCCTGAACGTTCTGCTTTCTTGAAATTTCCTTTGCAGATTTATAACTTTAAAAAATTCAGGCTCACACAAAGTCCGAATTTATCATGAGAGACCTCTAGTACAGTTCTCAGTGTGATCCTAATTCCCCTCTGTAAGCTCATGAGTATAGTCCTTACTGTATACATTGTGTGTTAGCACAAAATGATGGAGCCAGCTGCAAATTTCACAGATCAGCAAAGTCTTTACTCAGGAGTTGAGTCATGCATTTGGTGGATACACATTCCTGATGGAAACTAAATCCCTGGCCAAAGGAGGAAACTGTGTTTATATTAGTTACACTGAGAGGTGACTTGATTATTGTCAGTTTGGGCACTCAGGAAACAGGTTGTGAGAATTTGAAATTTGTTTATACTGGGCAAAGTTTTCACTTGGGGAATAATGGAGGATCTGGGGATCAGTGTTCAGTGGTTACATCTTTTAATGTCCCGATGTAGTGTCACTGGGAAAGGATTTATTTGAGGAATGATCAATGCTTTGGCTTCCTCCCAGACACTGCCATTTTAGGCCTGATGGATATCTCCTTCCCAGGAATTGTCTTGTCACTGGGTGATGTTTGCTTCCTTCCCAGGGATTGTCCTTCACTGGGAAAGGATATATTGGGAAAGGATCAATGTTATCAATGTGTTGCCTTCTTCCTCACTCCCTTTTCCCAGGACACACTATTTTGGGGTTTGTCATTTTTCCATATCTTACAATGAGCTCCCAACAGAATCATCCATTGATTAACACTCTATGGCATTCTAAAACTTCTCGATTCTTCATCTCAAAATTTTTCCACACTCCTCCTGTAAATCAGCTCCAACTGTTTCTGAACCATGTGCTCAAGTTAGTCATAGCAATGACCCACTTCTCAATTCCAATTTCTCTGTTAATCAACTTTTCAATCCTGTGATGAAAATGGCTAACAAAAATAATTTAGAAGAGGGAAAATTTACTGTGAATCATGACTTCAGAGAATCAATCAACTTATTGCATAGACGTTCTCTTGTTTACTTTTACTCAACTCTTTTCTGAAGTTATAGAGGTTTATCCACATATCCACAAATCAAATCATTTAAAACAATTACTTAATAATATATTTTTCTATTTCCTAGAACCACAATATGAGGAACCAGTCCATCTTGAATTTTAATCCACAGCCCACATCATTCTTATTACAAACCTACCATTGAATTTTTTTAAGTTTGTGCTCAATTCCATACTCATTAAGTTAACCTACATTTTTTAAAAATGGTTTCATTTGTAACACTGACATGATCATACTATTATAAGCCATTAAGGTAGTGAATGAAGTTTAAAGATTCACTTCTGGATAATATATTGATTCTACTTTTTATATCATACAATTTATATAAGCCAAACAGAAATCTGAAAATCCAAGTACAAGAAAAAGAACAGAAAAAGTGAAAGAAAATGTGGGGAGACCTCATGAACCAGCAATGCTTTATTCAGCACCAGAGGGGCACAGCTTACAGGGAAATGGCAGCTAGCTCCCACTAAGATCTGGGTTTTATAGGGCCTTAGCAGGGCCAGGTCATGGAAGGAGTTTTGGGCAGGGCAGGAGGGCAGGTAGGGAAACAGCAAGGGAAGTTCTCTTCCTGGAGCCTATTGTCCATATCCTTTAAATCCCATTATCTTAATGAAATAATATAAAAGCAATCATTCTTATCAATGATTCTTTTGAATTCTTTTGAGCTACATTTCTGAGATCTACCAGAAGATAAAAGTGTTCTGATAGGTTTTATTTGTTGGAGCAGCAGTGTTGGAATTTAAACCTATGTTTTAGTGTGTTCAAGTTTCATTTTTTGTAATAAAACTTTCTCTTTAAGGGGAAAAATACCTGCACTATTTTTAGGCCTGATGGATATCTCCACTATTTAGATTTTCAATGCCTTCCTGACTCCTAAGGACCTACTTCTCTGACAAAACAAAAGTGTGATCAGCTCTCAAACACTTGCAGAAGTTGAATATTGTTTACTTGTTACTATGGCAATGTGTTTTGTTTTATTTTTGGCACCCTAGTCATTTATTCTCAAAATCACCTTTACAACATGTTAGGCATCCTTAGGGAGGAGGTAAATCATTAAGGAGCAGAGGGTAGAGATGAGAAGTTTTAATTGCTAAGATTAAACATATTCTCCTTGAAAATTATAATGAGCATAAATGTCCTATTTTCCTGAGTAAAGGTTAAATCTCCTCACAGTATTGTTCCTAGGATAACATTAACCATTCAGAATTTTATTCTTTGTTCTTACATAGATGTTTTGGATTATTTCTCCCTTTTGATTCTGTACACTTCCCTGTTGTCTAGAACTATTCCAAGTTATATCATGAATAAAGATTAGAAATTCTACATCTGTAGGCCAAATTAATTTCCTAAATCATGACTAAATAGATAGTAAATTTTAGACTTTATTCCCTTTCAGATTTTAAGGAAAAAAGAATAAATGCACATTTCCTTCCTTGTTGAATTTGTTAGTACAAACAGCTTAGCAAAATAAAGACGATTGTGTAGGCATGACTCTAATTGCTAGCATGACTTGTTTAGTTTTTCCATGCTGAGCTCCAAGTGTATGTAGTACCTTCCCATCTACCATCTTAATATAAAAAGAAGTCAGACATAGTGGTACTCACCTCTAACCCCAACAACTTGGGAACTTGAGGCAGAAGGATCCCAAGTGTGAGACCAGCCTCACCAAGTTAGTGAGACTCTCAGGAACTTATCATGACTCTTATCTTAAAATAGAAAATAGAAAGCTGGGGATTTAGCATTTCGGGGTTAAATTCCCAGCTCCAAACAAAAAAATAAAAAATACACACCGACACACAAAATCATGAACCCAAAATCATGAGCCCAAAACTGCCTGGGATTTGCTGATTTTTCTATGTCTTTCCATCCCCCTTCTCTAAGACTATTGCAGCCTTTTCCTTGTTACTCAGTATTTTGTTCAATTGCATGAAAATATGCTCTGTTTTTGTAGAATTTTGCAATATGTATTCTAGTTTCTTACCAATCACAAAAATTTCTGCTTGCTATGTGAGATATGTGGACAGTGCATCCTGACAAGTTCAAGGGCATGCTTTGTCCTCCTGAGCACTATACCTGCCTACAGCATGTTTTCTGCTGGGAAGTCTTTATATTTTGCCTGCCTTCTCTTATAATCATCTTTTCCCTCACTGTTGCTGGTACTTGCCTCTACTTCCTCACTTATCTGTGAGTAGACATCAATCATGAAAAGTACATAATAAACTGAGAATAGATTTTAAAATAAACAGCAAGAAGGAGGATCTGTGGAGGACCATGGAATGAAAAAACAAAGCAAAACATAAACATGGGTGCTGGGAACAATTCTTTTTTTATTTACCAATTTTGCAAATATAATAATTGCCCAAAAAGATTATTTTCCATTAGTTTTGGATCTTATTGTTCAATGTTTTATAATTTCTTAATGCAGGCTAGAATTAATTTAGATTTATGTGAAAATACACAATTCAAAGACAGTAACACTACCATGTAATGTTTTTATTTCAATAATGTCCATTTAATAAGCAAAACAGCTATAAAAATGTATTTTAATAATTCACAGAGTTAACTACCACTTTTGTAAGCAATTAAAAAATGTAAATTTTAGGAAAACAATTCTGTTTAAAAACATCTCAGTTTTCTCTTTTTTCTTTTTGTGGGTTCTGCATAATAGCATAATGACCATGAAAATGACTGCTTTTTTATGTCATTTATTTAAGTGTTTTAATTACTACATGGTATCTTGGATAAAAAATAGATAATTCTGTTAACTCTATTTTAGATACATATAAACTAGCAATTTTGTTCTCAGTAGTATTTAAAATTAAATCAGAAGACATTTATACAATTACAAAAATTTAATACCTGCAACACTAATTTCTTATAATTTCTGATTCTATTACAATAATAATTTAAATATGTTAATTTTCCCATGTTATATTCCCAAAAAGGGAATATAAAACAAGAGATACATCTTGTGGGGAACAGTGGCCAACACCTGTAATTTCAGTGGCTCAGATCACCAGTTCAAAGCCAGCCCCAGCCAAAGTGAGGTGCTAAGCAACTCAGTGAGACCCTGTCTCTAAATAAAATACAAAATATGCCTGGGGATATGGCTCATTGGTTGAGTGCCCCTGAGTTAAATATCCCATACTGTGCTCCAAAAGAAAGAAAGAAAGGAAGAAAGAAAGAAAGAAAGAAAGAAAGAAAGAAAGAAAGAAAGAAAATACATCTTTTGCTCTTCACAATTTGGACACCATATTTTTTATGTAGTAATGTTATATAGCCATTTAATTAGAATTGGACAAATCCTAGTCTACTTAATGTGTAGTGTTCCTTTGTTTTACTAAATTGCTTTAGCAGAGTAATAAGTTTTTTAAAAATCTTAGTAAAATTCTCATTTCCCCTGGTGTCATTATGCAGTTTTTAAATTATAAAGTAAGCATATATAAATTAAGAAATACACAACAGACACCATTGATGTCATTAAAAATAAAGTCTTTAGATACATGGAATAATGTTCTATTTTATTATCCTCTAATTTCAACATTTCCTTCTATGATAACTCTGATTTATCTAGGGCGGCATGGATGTCCTTCATGTCTCATATTTAAAGGGTATTTGGCAGGTAAATTCAAGGGGAAAATTCCCCCTGGCATTATATGTATTAAATATCTCAATTTGTAATTACATAGCTCATGTCCAGATAACAATAGATTATAAAATAATTCAATCTGTCAACTTTTTGTTGTCATTATTAATTTTGCTACAAACTATACTATAGGGTATAAATTATAATTAGGTCTTAGTCATTTCCACAACTATTTTAGGCTCTGTGGCAGATTGTTATATAACACCCTCAATGAATCATTCTTTTCTTACTTCAAGTTCTTGTGGAAGTCCCTCTTCCACGAATTCTGGGCTTCACCATTTGGGTTTATTTCATTGATCAGGAAAATGTAATGAAGACAGAATTTTTTAAAGCACTGGTGTAATAAAGCTTACCCTCTTTTGATGCTGGGAACTTTTCTGCCACCATAGTATCTTACAATAAAATTGAGCCCAGCCTGGGAGAAGCCCAGATCCAAACTGCCAGCACACAAGGGTAGATAAGCCTACATTAAACCATCCAGCCTCAGTTAAAGAATTAAATGCCACAATCACATGTATATGTCAGGAGAGACTACAAGGGTAATTGCACATATGAGCACTGGTCCACAGGTTGACTAACAAATACGTGAGCAAAATGTATAAAATTGTTAATGTTTTCATGCGATAAGTTTGGGGAAATTTTGTTGAACAATAATAGTTAATTGTATAGGCTTCCTATTGTGGTAAATGCCATTAAGAACTACACATTAATATTATAAACTCCCATAATTAGGCACTTTTTTCTTTTATTTTCTGGAATAATATCCACTTAAATTTCTCTCTATACTGTAAATTTAATTTTTCCAAAAGCAAAATGTAGCATATAACCCTGTTTCTCTCCATACATAAAATCCAAATATAATATATTAACTTTGCCACTCCTATGTACTCCTTGATTCTAACTGGATTGAACCATCATTCTATCTTGATTAAATCTTCTCTTACATGATATCAGTCACCTAATATACATCAAGTATCTCTATTTTTTCCTATAATAACTTAATGATAACTCCTTGTTTTCATTTTGGAAAAATTATCCAAGAATTTTTTATCTAACTTTCAACTTTAAAATTATATATACACATTCATTTCCTCTTTGAAGCTAGTATAGATGAAATGAAAAATGGGTTGGCAATAAGTTCTACTAAAATAATTTGAATTTATACCTTGCCTTTCTAATATATTGTATTAAAGTGATACAGTTCTATAACCTCATATCCAAACAAAGACCTTTTAAATATTCAGAAATCATGTAGATATGTTTAATAGCAATAGGAATTGTGGTACATGCTGGTAGAAAACAAAAGAGGGAGAAAGGGAGTAGAGGAGAGAAATTGGTAACAGGAGAGCAGTTGGATGGAAGCAATAACTTGTAATGTTTTACAGCACAGCAGATAACTATGGCGGACAACAATTAATAGACAATTTCAAAACAGCTAGCGTATATGACTTTGAATCTTTCTAACATAAAGAAATGATAAATGTCTGAGGTGCTAGATATGCTAATTACTCCAATCTAATCATTAAAGATTATATATATATATGTACTGAAATGTTACACTGTACCACATAAATACAAATACTAGATGTCTATTGAAAATAAAACATTTTTATTAGTGCTTCATAGTTAAATATAATATTGAGGATCATTTTGACATAATTATACAAACATGGGATATAATTTGCTTCACTTCAATCCCCTGTTCTTCCCCTTTCCCTCCTCCTTCACTCTCTCCATTCTCCTTCTGCTCTACTGACCTTCTTTCTACTTATTTATAGGCGTTATAACCCATTGGCATACTGCTTGCATAGCATCTGTGAGTAAAAAACTCATACCTACAATAAATTTCTTATTCTTTCTTACTCATATTTTTTTCATATTCCATGAAAGTCTACATAGAAAATTTTAGTATATGTTATACCCAAAAAAACAACAGGAATTAAGAATGAACCTAAAAATGTATAAGGCATCCATTTGGAACACTAAAACATTCTTAAATAGAGAAGCAGAAAAAGCAGATAAAAGAAAGAAAATCTCATAATATTAAATAAGATCACACGATAGTTACTGTGTCCTGCATGACAAAAGATCAGATAACCACAGAGATGTGAGTCAGCTGAGAAATTAAAAGTCTGAAATAATTAATGAGATAAAAGACAAAAGACACAGGAAAATAGTTTCAACAGTGAGGGCCTGATGGGCAGATTGCACCTGATGGGTCTGATCTCTAACAAAGAGTAAGACTCCATGTGCTTTATTTATAGGGAAGCACATCAAAGGGATTTATTTTCAGAAAGGACTCTTTAAGGTAAACAATTCAGCAGGAATAGGCTAATTGGGGCTTATCTATTTGCGAATATCTTCTTGCTCTGGACAGCTGGCACCTTGGGACTGTTGAGTGCACCTGTATTTCTTTTACCCCAGGGCAGTAGGCATCTGAATTCAAATCTGCCGGACCCATAAATTCTACGGCAGGCATGGAATCTTCCCCATTAACAGTGGCCATCTACAAATGATCATGTCTATTAGCACTGTTATAACTGAGAGAAACCCAAAAGGGCAGTCTAGCTGTCCAAGGCTATGGAGTTCAGAGAAGTAATTCATTTGTCACTCCCAACATTTCTCCAATATATTTTCAATCTTAACATTTTTAATAAACAATATTCTTGGATATTTATTTGGAACTTTGGCAAACTTTTTCTAAAATATAGGAGGAAAGATAAAAATTCACAAATCTTTCAGTTAACATAGACAGTGTAACTAGATAAATATCTATGACAGCTATTAAGTCATTTCACAAAAATATAGCTATAAAAGCAACGAGTCATTATTTAGATATTATAGTAAAGGTTCAATTGTATAAATTGAGTGTCTTTGTCAGTTTTGCACTCTTGTGACCAAAGGACTGACAAGAATAACTTACAGAATAAAATGTTTTATTTTGGCTGATGATTTCAAAGGTTTAGTCCACAATTGTCCAACTCCATAGCTTTGGACTTGAGGTGAGGCAGAAGATGGTGTAACGGCATGCCAGAAGGAAGCAGCTTAGGTTATGACATCTAGGAAATAGAGTTCCACTCACTAGAGACAAAATATGAACCCCAAAGATATTCCCTCAGTGACCTATTTTAAACCCAGCCCCATCCTACTTGCCTACAATTATCACCTAGTTAATCAATTCAAACGAATCAATCTACTGATGTAGTTATGGCACTCATAATCTAATCATCTCACCTCTGCACATTCTTGCATTGTCTTACACATGACCTTGTAGGGGGCACCTCATATCTGAATCATAACATTCCTCCCATGATCCCCCCAGAACTCATGCGTATCTCATTTGCAAAATGCATTTACTCTATTTTCTTGAGGCCCCATAGTTTCAACAGGTCTAGCATTGCCCAAAAGTCCAAGTCCAAAATCTCATCTGAGATTCAAGGCACAGTCTTGCATGTTTTCCCCTATAAGATCAAAAACAAGTTGCATATACACAACAAATAAGGACTTGAACTAAAAATTTCCACTCCACAGGGAAAAATAGGGGAACAAAAAGAAGGTATGGGACCAAAGCAAGACTGAAATAAAGTAGGGCAAACATTTTCTGTAGTTCTGCATCCAGCATCTGGGGTACAAAGCATCACAATGTTCTTTCCAAAGCACTTGCGTAGATTATTCTTATATCCTTGCTATTTGCTGCCCACATGATATCTCTCTTGATTTGTTTCTGCTCAATTCCTACAGCTTTTCTTGAAAAACATTCCATGTACCAATATCTGTTATTCTCTGAAGTCTCCACTGCAGCTTTTGCTTCCTTCTCACTTCTTTATGCATCCATCTCAGGGGCTGCCTGCAGGGATTTCAAACCTGCTACATTTTGGCTGACTTTCAAAACCTTTCTTTTGAAAAAATCTTGATGGAAGCCTTGATGAACCCCTAATTCCAGCATATTCCATTCCTGCAGAACCAGCTCCGTATGATTCACATCAACCTCTGCCACCATCTTTAGCAGAAATTAATCTTCCTGGAAGCTTGCTACAGCAGCAAGTTGAATTCCTAAGTGACTGAGCAAAGTGAAACAACTTCCTAGGGTATCCGGATGTGAACAGGATAACCACATGGTTTCTTCTCAAAAGAAATTTTACTTTTATACCCATGAGTCTCAGATGGTGAGGTTTTGCCAATTCCTAAGATGTCTTCAAGTCATCTTTCCTATTGTTTCTGAGTAAAGTACTTAGCATCTCTTTAACTTTTATACCTTCCTTAGCTCCAGTTTTACTCATACTTTTCTGGTCATATTCCAAGATTTTCACATATTTCTTCTCTGCTTTCTGCTCCTGCTTATCACACAACTTAGCTAAAAGTTGCAGTTATATCCATGCCACCCATGATTACTGTGCTGCCTGGAAATATCTTCTGCCACATTAATTAGTCCATCACCTATAAATTCAGCCTCAAGAAAATTTCAGGACATGAGCAAACTGCACCCAAGTTCTTTGCTAGCATGTAATACATATGGTCTGTAGTCCAATTTCCAGTGGTGTCATCCTTTCCCTCTGGAACTTCATGAAACTAATGTTTACTGACAGGAGTGTTATCAGCATTGTGCTGGTCTGAATTCCCTCCAGAATTACCTACTGATTTCCACTTCCAATATTTTAAAACTTTTCCAACCTGCATCTCTTAACTTTTCAAAATTCCTCTGACAACAAACTTCAAAATCTTCTAAACTACATTGTCAGGTTAGTCAGAGCAACAACAAAACTCTTGGTATTAATGTCTATTTTAGTCACCTTTGAGTCACTGTGACAAAAAGACCTGACAAGAAAAACCAAGAAGAGGAAATGTTTATTTTGGCTCACAATTTCAGAAGTCCAGTTCATGGTTGGCCAACTCCATAGCTCTGAGTCTAAGGTAAGACAGAGCATCAGAGAGCAAGGTTGTAGCAGAGAAAAGCTTCTCAGTAAATGGCAACCAGGAAGTAGAGAGAGAACTCTACTCACCAGGGACAGAATATAAACCCCCAAATCATGCCTCTAGTGACCTATTTCTTCCAGCCACACCCTACCTAAAAATCTCACAATCTAATTTCACATCTAAATATTTTTGCATTCTCCCATACATGAGCTTTTGCATGACAATACATTGGGAGTCTAAGAGAAGCAACATTGTCAGTATATCTCATCAGCATCATAGGTTACCTGAATCACCTCTTTATAAAAATTCAAATCAGGTATATTATAATAACTGAATAAGAAAATCCTTCATCATATTGAATGATCAATATTTTTATTTAATTCTTGCTCACATTTAGTAGTATTTTATTTTCTGCTCTACTAAACTACCATAGCTTTAGGAGTTTAAAACAACATAAGTTTCTCATGATAAATATGCCATTAATACAGATGTGTAAATGATGTTAATGAGAGGAGTCTTAATGCAGTAGAAAAATGTAATGCAGACGCTCAAGTTGCTGATGGATAATAGTCAGCAAAAAAGTAAATACATAATCTTTAAGAAAAGTGTATAAACATACAAAACACACAATATGATCATCAGAAGAATTAGATATTTTATTACATTACAGAAAAGCAAGTGTGTTTGGAAGCAAGAGTGATACCAAATCCATTCTATGTTGATAGAAATAAAAATAATGCTGTTAATTGTAAGGAAAGTAACTACTGTAGATGTATTTTAATGAAAACAAAGAGCTTAATTAATATTAAGAGGAATATTACTGATCATAAGTAGAATTTTCAAAGTACATTCAAGGTGATGAGAACTAAGTATGCATCTGCCCTGGTGGCATGTACCAATTAGAGCAGACCACGAATGAAAATTATCAATAGAGCTACCTATTTTAATCTTCTTGAAATGATAGATAGAAAACATAATTCAAGCCAATGTCATCTAAATAAGAGGAGTCGGTCATGGATGTTGTCCTGCAGAAAAGAACCCAAAGATGATCTTGAGGTGATGATCTTGCTATTAACTGTCCAGAGAAGGTTGAAAAGATTGTTGCATTTCTGTCGGCAAATGCCAAATGCAATAGTCAGAAGGGGATAATTTTAAACAAGGTCATCCAGACATTGTCAGGGAGGTATATGCCATGACTTTAGAAAGGAAAAATGTAAAAATAATATTGATTCATGGGCAGGAATATCTTCCTTCCCTGATTAAAAAAGGTGCACAATTTTGAAAACCAGGTGATCTGTCCCACCCCATTCCTTCTGAGTGTGTGTGTGTGCTGAGATGGGGAGGCCTGAGTTGCCTTTAACTCTTGTGTTTATCAGTATTGATTTTGTCTTCTCATGCCTTCACTTTTCACTCCTGGAATCGGTTATGAGGGCCTTTGGTTATTTGTACTCTTCTGTACAGAAAATGCCATTCATGTAAAGGCCAAGCCCTCAGAAAGCAGCACTATTATCAAAAAAGTGCTTCTGGAATTTTCTGTTTTTGTTATGTTTCCTGAAATATCAGAAGAAAGTTTCATCCTCGGGATGATTCCTTTACTCTATAATTCCACTGTTCTTTGATAGCAAATTTGAAGCAGCCTTTCTCAAAGATAGGGACCTGAGAGCACAGCAAATATAATTTGACCTATTATCTTGGATTTACTTCTATTTTGGGGTTATCATTGCTGGTTTCAGTGCCTGCACTTGCTCTGAAAGCAAGAAAAGCAAAGCTAAGAATTGATTTTCCATTCAAGACAGACTTCAACAGATATAACCTTTACAGGATTAATTTATTTACAAAGTTAGGCACATACCTTTGGTTATAGAGAAAAATATCTCTGAGAAATTCTAAAATTTATTGTGTTTTACAGATTGCTTTTTAGTTCTACATCCAATAATTTAATAGTAGAAATGCCAATACAGCTGGATGATTATATGATGAATATATGATATATTATCTGTGCAGAGCAATTGATGCTATTCTTTATTTTTCCTTTTATGTATTTCTATGACCTTTACACTTCTCCACTCTTCTGTTGATATCAGCACTTTTCATATCTAACCATCTCCTACTCTTTTCAAAAAAATTAAAGTCATTGGATAGGAAGTGCATCAGTTTCCATATTTTTGTGATAAAAAATTTTATAAACACAGACACATATACACACCCTTCTAGAGTGATTCCCTCTTTCAATCAAGCTCCTCCACTGTCTCCCTAACTCATTCTCCACACATGCCATTCTAAGCCTCCTCAAACACATTGAATCTAGGGCCATGTTCAGCTGTATAGCACAATTTCAAAACATGCTCAGGTCCTTTCCAAGAAGAAGGAGCCCTCCTATATCTCTGTCCTGACTATGGCTTTCCCTAAGATGGAAGTCATCATGTTACCTACCCTCTACTATTAGCATAACTACAAGCTGAAATCTCCCATCTCTCATAAAACATTTTAACAATAAATTCACTATAGAATCCATGGTTTGTCATTCCATTAGAAACTTATCTTTTTCCTACAATAAAATTTAGGGTACATCACTAATTGCTCATCATAGTCTCCTTATAGAATTATTTGCTGCCTTGAATTCCTTTCAAGCATGTTTTACTGATCCTATTGTTGCTTCTTACAATTTTATTCCAGAGAGATATACCTTTATTATCATAGACTTACTTAGTACACTCTTTATTGGTCATTCCTTCAGCTGTTCTCTCTAAAATCCTATTTTTCTTCACTTTGATAAAATTTTCCTAAGAAACTTTTTTATTTTCATTGCTCCAACTACCACTTATATTTTAAAATGCTGACCAATCTCTAGATGAAGCTCAAAGACATCTTTTGTAGACAAGAAATTTTGGATTATTGTCATCTCAGATTATCTCAAACCAAAAGCTTTATAAAAATTGAAATATTATCTTTCTCTAAAACATTATTTTTAGTTTGTTTTTACTAATTTTGTGTAGATATCTGCTATCTCCCTTTTTATATCAATTCTTATCCTTGAAGAATTGTTTCCTTTACTTCATCTCCAGTAATCCATGTATGACAGGACTAGCAGATGCAAATCCCAGCACAGTTCTCAATGTGCCTTAGATACATGTGCTCATTTTTCTGCACCACAGTCTTTTCTGTTTCCCACAGGCTGTCCAAATCCCATGCATGCCTGCCTACCTGTTCCTTCTCTTCCCATTCTCATTTCTCAGTTCCTGAAATTATCGTCATTTGGTCTCCCAACTCAAAGAATTCCTACTAACCTTTAATTATTCTTTTTTATAAGTTTTGACACATATACATAGTTGACAAGTCTACCTTATTTTACTTTGTTATGTAGCACATCTTTGTTACGCCTTTGTTCTATCTGAATAGTTAATTTTAAGTGCCGATGCTCCCTGATTTATGCACCGCCACTCCTCCATGATTACTGTCACTTCCTTACTTGTCTCATTTCCTCCCATTATCTCCTATTAAGTCCATTCATCTTGCTGCCAGCACAGCTTCTATTTTACATATAATCCAATCACATTTAAATTGGAAACTCCTCAGTGGTTTCTCATTTCCTATATGATAAAATACATTACTTAAGTTAGAATTCTTTGTGCTTATATCTCTAGCACCTTATTCTGCTACTTCATGCATAAACAATACGTAAGAGCTCCACAAATACATTATAATATCACATTTCTTTGACTTTTCTTCATGTCCCACCTGTCTGGTCCAGGACCTTCCTTGCCCTTCCACGTTTTTATTCTATTTAGTTATAGGGATCCTCATTACACAAATATTCCATACTTAGGTTCCTGCTGTGAATTGAAGTAAAAATAATCATAACAAGCAAATATTATTAAGGTAAAAACCAACTAAATATGTTCATTTTAAAGTCTTTTGTTCAAATCAAGATTCTGTTTCTTACCTTTATGTGAATCAGTGTCTTGCTGATTGTAGGATGTCAAATAAATATGCATTGTAAATCAGTTGCTAAGTAAAACTTACAAATACAGCATAAAATAGAATTTCATCATGTATTTGCTAAAAAACTCACAGAAAAGAAAAAAGAACCCAAATATAAAGATAGGCTGTTTCCTGAAAAGAAAGGATAAAAAGTTCCTTTGACAAAGGAGACATTGCTTGATAAAAGTTTAACTTTGAAAAAAATCGTTTCTTTTATGATTTTTATGTTAAAGTCAAACTTGAAATGGAAGTCTTGATAACATGGTTTGCACACTATTGTTAACAAGAAGAAATCATCACTGGACTCATTCTAATAATCAACACATGCAGTGCAACTTGTACTTTGTTAAATTAAGGATAAAATCCAATACTATGTTTTACAATGCTTTTTTAGTTTTAATTTTCATAGAAAGTGGTAAAAATTTCACTACTGGTAGTAAACTATGATTTCTCATTTTAGTTCATTTACTTCAGAGGAATCAGTAGGCTTGATGTAGGATTACAATGGATTACCTGGTACAAAAGTGCACATTTTGTATAGGGTTGTATTTCTATGCTGTGAGTTGGCCTCCTTGCCCGCTACAGCCCTATTTGTATAAGTTGTTTAATTCATTATTAACTTTTAAGATACTTTAAAAACTGCATGTCAAATATAAGAACTGGGACTTGATAAGTATTCAAATAATTTCCAATATATGGATTTAAGGAATTCTGTATTCACAGAGTGATTAATTCTAACACTTGATTATTTTCTTTCTTCCTCTTCTTTTTTTTTTAATAAAAGAGGGAATGTCAGTATGAAAGCACTATGCTAACTCATCCCTCAGGGAATATAACCCCCCAAAATATAGCAAATAACAAAAGGAAAGATGAGAAAGAAGTAAAAGAAAATGCTAGTTTACAACAAAAGAAAAAGTATAAAAGAAGCTGTAGGTATTAGGAAAATCAGATTTTGATGATAGAGGAAAAATATATATTATTTATAGATGTCACAGGTTGTGCTGATTCACACCCAGTCACCATACATGTGTATGATTTCATTGTTAATAATGTTCCCCAAATAGCCAGTATTGGAAAAAAATCCTTATAAAATAAAAATGGTTATATTAAATATTTCTATGCAAAAGCAAAAATAATTCCCAGTATGATAAAAAATCAAATACAAAATCAGGCAGAGGTCAAATATTTCTTATTAAAACATGGAAAAATGTGGGTATAATTTACATTTCACAAGATATGAGAAAAACTGAAAAACTTTTAGGTGAAACTTTTAAAAATACCAGCATAACACTGAAAGAACTTCATGCTTTAACAATCATATATTAAAGCCTTTATTTGAAAATTAGGACCTTAGTGATTTTTTGAAGGGAGAGCATGTGTATTTACCACACATACTAACAATTAATAATATTTATGAATCTGTCAACAATTTAATTATAATTTTTGTTATAGTCATTTAATTTTTATTAAAAAATGTAAAAGTCTCTGACTTCTGAACTAAAAATTTAGTATGGCCATATCAATAAATTGTATGTACAACAAAAATAATTATGCTAAAATTGCTGCAGATTGTATACAGATGCTTAGGGTGTGTTATGGGTTGGGTATGAGGTACCTCAAAAACCCACATGTGAGATGATATAAGAAGGTTTGAAGGAGAAATGATTGGGTTGTGACAGTCTTCACCCAATCAGTGAATTAATACCTGGATAGGGATTAAGTTAGTGGTAACTGAAGTGGTTGGGTGTGGCTGGATGAGGTAGAAATTAGTGCCATGGCTTTGGAGTGTATAATTGTATCTCCCAAGTGGATTCCTTTTCTCTGCTCTCTGATCATTATGTGAGCTGCTTCCTTCTGCTTCCCTCTTCCACCATGATATTCTGCCTTACCTTGAGCCCAAGGAATGCAGCCGGCCTTCTGTGGACTGAGAACTTTGAAACCATGAGCCCTCCAATAAGCTTTTTCTCTTCTACAGTTGTTCTAGTTGTTTTTTCAGTCACAGCAGTGAGAAAGCAGAATAAAACAGGGTGATAAATCAAACTTCTAGAATATTTTTATTATTTGTATAATTAGAGCAAAAGTCTTGCATTTCATTATAAGCACCATGCTCAGTCAACATTTGTGAAGAACCCATATAGTCAATATTGAAGTATTGAACTGTATGGATTTATATTATGTATATAACGTTTGTTTTAGAGATGTGTTTCAAACCAAATATTCCATATTTCTAAGTGCTGCTTTTAATACTTGTACCTATTCAGAATAGTCTCCTCAATTTAAAAAAGAATACTGGAGAAATTTATAAAGCATGAAGTTTAGGAAGTCCAGTGTGTTTTTTTCATTGATTAGAAAAAGTATTCCGCCATAGATACATACTAGCTCAGATTATGTTAAGTAATTTGACCATATTATTTGGGGAATAAAAAGAAGGGAGAGAGAGGAAGAATAAAGAAAGAGGGGAAAAAAAAGAGGGAGAAGTATCATGAAAGATATAAATAATAGGAAAGGGCAGGAGCACCACGAAACTGAGGTATATAACATTGAGCAGAAAAATGCATACTTACATGTATATATGTAATTGGCTCACCAATTATGGAAACTGACATATCCCAGGATCTGTAGGGAGAGTGGGCAAACTGGAGACCAACCCACCCTGAGCAATCTGCTTTATTCAGTCTGTCAGTTTAAGTACTAATGTCTTCCAAAAACACCCTTACAGGTATCTTAAGAATAATGGACGAACAATTGTCTTACGCACTCCATAGCCTAGTCAAGTTGACACATAAAATTAATCATCAATTAAAGGCTGTACAATAAATCAAGGATCTGATTAGAAAATAAAATCTAAAATAGCAACAACAACAAAAAGCTATCACAGGAAGGAGGACTGATGAAGGAAGGGAAGAAGGAAAACAAAAGAAAGTAGAAACCAACTCTCAGAGCAGAGCAGCCAGCACACAAAGTAGATGCCTGCATTATATTCCTACTTCTTGGAAATAGAACATGAGAACTTAACATTTTGGATTCACAGTTACCACTTTCCTTGTCAGAAGAACAAATGGCCAGTCCATGAGGGACAGCTCTATGGGAAGCTTTCAAGTTTACTTCAGAGAAAGGTCATTTTCTTGTCACTTATTTACAAGTCCACAAAGTTCAGAGGCATCACATTATCTATGAATATTTTTTCTGCATGTGATAGAAGAGGGACGGTGAGACCATAGGAACTGATAGAATCTCTTTCCCTCTCTCTTTTTCTTTTCCTTCCATTGCCCAACTTTTTGCTTTGGATAAGACTTCTGACTATTTCTTTTAATTTGCCATCAACCTTTTGCAGTATACTGAGGCATATGGACTACTTTCCAAAATAATGTTTGTAAATGTGGTGCTAGGGATTGAACCCAGGGCCTTGGGCTTGTGAGGCAAGCACTCTACCCACTGAGCTATATCCCCAGCTGACTAAGTTGTTTTGATAACATGGATTATAAAGGACACAATTCTACTAACATTTATTAAAATTACTATGTGAAAAATTCTGTGATTCTGTCTTTATTTAATAACATGACCTAGCCTCAGGTTAACAAAACCATAATTTCTAAGTAATGCTGAGCATAAGCACAAATGACTTTTAGAAAAATAGGAAACAAGTGTAATGTGGTATGTAATTATCTGTGACACCTATTTGTAATACATTGTAGGTCTTTCTAATGTAGTTTGCAAGCAGGATTCATAATTGAAAGAAATGGAAATTTCAATGAGAGGTAGGAAAATAAAAAAGGAATTCATCTAAATTAATGAAATCTCACATTCTATCAAAGAATCCCTTGGAGGTGGCTGGACCATGCTGGTTACCAAAAGAGTAATAAGTCCTCTAAGAAAAAGGAGCCATAAGTCCATGCTCTGTTCTCCCTAATGTTTGGAAATAGACTTTGGGTAATCCACTGCTCTTGAGTAAAGTTACATAACATAGGAATTCAAAGTTCAAAGAATATATAGATATTTGAGCATTTTATTTATCTTTCATTTTTATATTTGAGTTTTATAGTCCAGATTTTTACTTAAATATAAGTGAACCTACACAATGACAATCAAATACTTTTTCTTCATGTTTTAATAAACATAATCTAAATAAAGCATTCCTTTGACTTGATACAGTCAAGTCAAAAGAAGTGATATTTTAAGGATTTTTATTCCTCCTTAAACATGCAGTGATTGTAAAAAATGATCTTCAGTAAGGTAGGAAGAGAAATCACAAGAAGTTAGGACTACCTTGCTTTATAAATTGCCTTAATCTTTATACATAAATCAGAATAGATACAAATTCCATATGTCTGGTAACCTTTCCTTAATGCAATATTTTATTTTCTATTCTTGCCATAGAAAGAAGAAATTCACTTTCACAATATCTAAAATTGTTATTAATTCATAGGATCTCGCAATTTCAAATGAATGAGAAGGTATAAAAATGACTACATATATTTTACTATCAGTGGTAAACAAATTCAGTCCAACCCAGATGGTGAACCTTCCTTGAGTAGTTGAAATCTTCAAATCTTAGAGATATAAACACATTCACTATATTTTATTGGATCATTCTTGGTCATTGTTTGTCTCCTGCACTGCATTAGTGAACCGTGCTCTGATTTAGGGTCAAATGAAGACCTAGGATGAAACACCTTTTCTTTAAATACATAGGCATGTCACTAATGGAAGCCACTTAACCTCTCTCTTCCTCAGTTGAATGCATAACATAAGTTGGAGGGATCATTCTCTCTGTAACTGATTTAGATTTATAGGAGAACCTTAATTATAATTACAAACTATACTTTCAAATAGCTGATTGTAGAAGGAAATCAAACATACAATTTAGAATAATGTTCTTTATTTTTGGTCTTCCTTAACTTTATCTTGGAAGGTACACCTGTATGAGTGTTATGACATACTCCAGGAAAATGGGAGAAAGTCATATGATCACTGGTCTTAAAAGTTTACATCTTCTGAGTTGTTCAGGTTTCTATTTGATCCTTTATGCTGGCATCAGTTTAACTGTTTGCATTTCCACAAGTCTCAACATTTCATTTATTCCATCATATTCCGCTTGTTCTGACAATAAAACTCCCTGTGTTTCCAGATTTCCAGTGCCATATTCCCTTCATCAAAGGAAAAGATCATCTTACTCCTTTACACTGTTATGCTGAACATGAACCGAGTCTGCTTCCATCCCATCAGCTTATGCACTGTATATAACCATGTTGTTTCTCCACCAGCCTGAACACTGCTTCTGCTCAGTGAAGCTCACCTATTTTCTCGTATATTTCTCAGGAAATTAGTCTATGATAACCCCTTTAAGTATATATCCTATACTTCTGGGTTTTATTTACTCCACCTCCAGCCCGGCCTGTAGGAGCCAAGTTTGAAGTTAGAGACCTCTTTCTGAGGCTAAAACAAGTGTTGCTTTAACCACTGAACAATACTCATAGTTTTCCCCACCTTTTTTTTTTAATTTTTGAGAAAAGCTCTCATAAAATTGTACAGGTTGACCTAAAACTTTTGGACAGGTGATTCTTCCACCTCAGTATCCCAAGTTGCTGAGATCATAAGCTTTCATTACCATGCCTCGCCCCCAAGATGCCTATTTTGATGTCTGAGCTGACTTCATTGACCCTTTAAGAACTGAGACTTGTCTTTTTCAATATTTTAGGAAGATAGAAAAAAACTTTCTGAAATTCAAGAAATATATATGTATATGCATACATATATATGCATATATAGTCTAGATTCTTAACCTCTTAAATTTGAAATATTAAAGGTCAAGCATTTGCTTTTCATTTTTAAATTACTTTCATAAGCCATGAAAACCAACATAGAGGATATTTAGCATTGAGGATAGAAAATGTCACTGAGTAAAAGGAATTAATGAGAATGAAAACTCATTAGTTAAGAAATTAAAATTTTATGTGTGTCTGATTTTTAACCTCTAAAGCTATACACACATAGTGGTGCTACTCAAGGGGATACTCACAATATTATATAAGAAAAAATGACCAAATAATCATTAACATCATTTACATTGAGAATGCTTCTCAGTAGTCTCGAATTTTTAAAACATTTGTAAAATTCTAATGTTAGCATAAAAATGGATTAGTTAGTGCTAAACTGATCTTTTTAAAATTACTATGTTTTAAAATTATATGTATGGTTTTTAGGTACTTTATTTTACCACTAAATAAGTTAAATTACAATCTTAACATAAATATAAAATTAGATAGTACAGCATTAAAAAGCTGTTTCAAATACTAGAGATGAGGTTTGCGAATAACTACATTCACAATTATTGATCAGTGTTTTGCAACACTGTCCTTTTCCTCAATATGTGACCTGTCAAAGAAATGATGAAAAGATGTGAATGACTCTGACGAAGGTGGAAATAGACAAAATATATAAACATATTAAATAAAAATTAAGAAGAAATTCTTATGTGAAGCAGTAAAACAACAATATAGTAATTATATGCGATGCAATCCCATTTTAATTCAATTTAAAACATCTCCTTTACAGGTGGCCTTATATTCTAATATTGGGAGGGCCACAGCTACAATTTAATTAAACTTTGGATGTATATGTAGATCAAGAAAAATTCTATATTATTACTGACCATTTAAAATCTCCTGAAGTTTTTTTTGAAAATATGCTTTACTATTTTAGTAGAAATTGGAATATATTCTAGATTTGATATCTGTTCTTTTAACATCCATTCTGGCAACCGATTTTTTTAAGAAAGAAAAAAACAGAAGTTTTGAACTATGGTTCTATTTTTCTTTGATATAAAGCAGACTACAGTAGATATAGTACTTTTTACAAAGATTGGGCTACACCCATATTACCATATCCAAGATGTCTTGGCATCTAGTCCAGGTCTCCAGGGCTCCAGGAAAGCCATTACTCTTTCAAAGTAATTACACCAGAACATCACCAAAGATAGTCCTTAATCCAGTTAGGTGGACACCTTTAATTAACCATCACACTCCTTAAAAAAATTAGCATCTTTTGTTGAAATTCAAACTCAAATTAGACAACATCTAGAAAATCTGAGCCCTGTATTCTTTTATGACTTAATTTCCTACTCTTCTCCCCATTATGACTAGGCATCTGTGCGTGTGTGTATATGTACTTTTATATTTTTATTGTTTCCAATGAGGTCCAATATTTTCTTATATTATGATCAAACTGATTTTATGATTTCATTCCAACATATACTCCCTTGAATCTCTGAATATCTGGCTTTTCATATAATCTGTATCTTACTTTCTATGTATACATATACATTGACAATGTATATAGTTATTAATAATAGCATTATATGCAGTTATCCAAATTTACATTGATAAAATGTGGTACAATCACATGAAGGAAAAATATACAGTAATAAAAACAGGAAAACATGACTATAATGTGAATGAAACTCACAAATATGATATTGTATGAAGACAGATACAAAATGATTCATATAGTAAGACTCCATCTAAATAAAGTTCAAAACAGGTCAAAATGCATTCAGGTGCAAGGTTGTCCATTAGGAAGCAAATAGGGCATAGTTATTAGAAAGAGGGTTGGGGGATTTGGCGTGAATTTGACAGGTGATGTTACAATTCTTGGTCTGAGTTTTGTTTACAATGGTGTTTCCTTTGAGATTATTTCACCAAGATGTTAATTATCATTAGTATGATTTTTATGTATGATGTTTATACATTAATATAAAAGGTTTATTAAAATGGCTAGTGATCAGGGAGTTAACAAAACGAATGCAGGTGTCAAGCTTGATTAAGAACATAACACGGTTTTATAATTGGTTGATAACTATAAAATCTGTGTAAAGGATAATAGGAGGATATATTTTCAATGAAAGCTGGGATAAAATTGTGAAAAATACAGAATTTCTAAATGAGGGTTATAAATTTTAGCCTGCACGTAATAATGAACTACTGAAATTTTTATTTCATTTTGCCAGGTTATGAACATTGTCACGAATTGTAAATTATTCCATCCTATTGGAGATGGTTATGTAATTCAGAAGAGATTGATAAATTAATGATGTTTTAAAAGTCAGTTACTAGTGGGTCTGGTTGCTATGGCCACAGGTGTCTCTGCTTCCTTTCTCCAGCATAAGTGAAGAGCTAACTTGGTTCCACAGTACTGGCAAGGATCCCTGTCATTATCTGTCGCTCTAATTTGCAGGGTGCCTAAGCCCAATAGTCAGTGATTGAGTTTTTCCCTATTGCTACTTTAGAAAGTTTCCATAGATCTCCACCCTAGGGAATGAAATCTTGGATCCACTCTCCCAGTGTTACTCAACATCTCATTCAGTGTGCAGGATGACATGATATTTTATCTTGGACTAAATCCCCCAGATTCTTCAGATTTTCTTCTTGCCTCATTTGACATTTGTATTTTACCCAACAATTTATCACAGTCCCAGTATCCCATCCTGGGATTACCTTTCTTTTCTTTCTACATTTTTCTGAGTTTTCTCAACCATTGCTCTAGTTTTAAACATAAATCTTATGCTTCTCATCTCAGTGGCTTCTACCATATCATCACATTTGTAAAATTACAATTATAATCCTAAAAACTTCTAGGATTCCATGCCAATAGCAGAAAACTTGGAACAATACAAATCTTGATATCCAAAGCAGTTAACAGTAAGGAAGGGTTTCTTTGGGTGGTAAGCATATTTGTGAATATTACATGTCAGTTACCATACATTAAATTATTTTTGATCCATTTTGATATTTTAAATATTTATTTTTAAGCTATTTACTAACAGCTGAGAACTTTCCTATAATAACAAGTTTGGTTGTTCTGCTTTATTTTTTGTTTAAATGTTTCCCAGAATTGTTGGTTTATAACCTCATAACAATGAATGTTAACTTAGAGGTCACTTACAGTTATAGCTATTTTTCTTGGAGATGATTTATTTTACTCATCAACATTATGATAGGAGTTCATTATTATGACCTCAGAAATCTATTGCTAATAAATTCGACTAATTATGTTAATATTATTAATGTAGCTGAAATGCTTTTACCTTTAAAATTGCCAAATAAACAATGCTAGTTAAATATGTTCTCACAATAAATATTTATATATGTATATGTGCATTCCTGTGTTGTCTATATTCATGTGTATGCACACATATATCTATATTGTGTATATATATATGTATGTGTGTGTACATCCATGTGATGAATAATTTAGATAGGTTCATCTAGATTTTTACTAGTCCTGTGAAAGTTCACTTATTCAAATGAAGCTAGATATTTTTTCACTAAATTATTCCTTAGCAAATCTTTACAATTCTACCAAATTGCACAGGTATGCACTAGTTAGTTTAAGTAGAAACCGAGAAGTCAGTCATAACATTTTTTGCCCGTCTCCTATCCGTTCTACTAGCAGTTATTTTGCCATATCTCATATTTTTATTTAACCCTCCCCAGTTCTCTCAAATTATGCAATTAAAGGCATACACCCTGTTCCAAAAATCTGTGGTCTACCCAGCATTACACCTCTAGCAGCTAGACCTTTACAGAATATTGAGATTTTCTTTGCATCTTCCACAACATTTTATATCTATTCTCTTTTTGATAGTAATCAATCTAATGAGTGTGAGGTATAACCTCATTGTGACTTTAATTTGCATTTCTCTGATGACTGGACCAATGATTTCTTCTCTGAGAAATCATTGAAGAGATACAAATCTTGATAATCCAAAGCATTGACATAATTTTTAATTGTCTTTTCAGGTCTTCTTTCATTTTTAATTGACTTATTCATTTTATTGTCACCGAATAGCTTAATTCCTTATATATTTTGAATATTAGCCCTTCATCTGATATATGACAATGAAATGTTTTCTCCCAGTTGACCTGAAATATCCACATAATCTAATTTTACCTACTTTCCCAAGATCAACACTTAAATTCTTCCACTTGGAAATTACTGGTTAAAATTCCATGATTCTATTTCCCTTGCATCAAGTCCTTCTATACTCTGCAGGCTGTAAACTTGCTGTTTTGCCTTGGGGATACTCTTCTGCAGTTGAGAATAACTCACTTTTAATTTTATCAGTGTCTGTGTAGCTTTTCAGAGAGTCTAGTTCTCTACAGAGCACAGACCTATGTAAGAAAGTCTTTCTTTTTGCTCCTTCTTCAAATCCTGCCTTCTCCTTCATAGATACTACAGGCACAATCTTGTTGTTTTGTTTCCTTTCTAAATTTCTAAAATTTAATCTCTTAGAGCCATCTTCTGGCTTGTTTAAGAACACCTAGAAAACATTGTAGCATTAGTAGGTATTAGTACCTTCTTTGCTATAAAAAATTTACTAAACACTTATTTTAACACAACACAAATTTATTATCTTCTAGTTCTAGGAGTCACAGTTCAATATGTTTCTCAGTGGGCTAAGTGCAGGGTGTTGACAGGCACGGGCTGCATTTCCTCTGCACGTTCTAGGGAGGATCCATTTTCTCCCTAGGGAGGATCCTCTAGGGATGATCCATTGCCTCGTCTAGGTTTGAGACCACCAAATGTTGAAATTCCTGCTCCTATTTTCCACCTACAAAGCTAGCAAGGCTCAAGAAAATGTTCACTGCAATGTCACCTCTCTGAATCCTTCTTTTGCCCCCCTCTTCCCTTCATAGATAACTTATGCATAACCTTGTGATGACATTCCTCCAGTTGGAAAATCCAGTATAATTTCTTCACCTCAAAGTCAGCAAATTAGCAAACTTTATTTAGACATAATAGAATTTCCTAACTGCCAAGTTATTTAACAGATTCACACATATTGAAAAGTAGGACATGGATGTATTTAGGGGTCCATTTACTCTGCCTACCATAATAGACAGTACTAATTTGGTTTCATTTGTTTTCAATGAGTGATCAGATATTAAGTTTTTCTTTAATACCTGCCTGTTTAATTTCTACTGCGTATGTGTTTGGGTAGGTGAGTTGGTGACATCATTCTAATCATAAACACACATTCAAAATCAATTAAATGTTATTTTAATAATTCTTTGTTTATTGACGATATTATCCCCTAAAAATAAAGACAAAGGAGCAAAGACTATTATTTTAACTATATAATAATAACAAGTACAGTAGTCCCATTTAACTGCAGGGACATATTCAAAGACCTCCACTGGATTCCTAACACCACAGATAGTACCAAATCTGGTACATATGGTTGTTGTCCTGTATATACATATCCATCCTACAGTTTAATAGATAATGTAAATCAATCACAGCAAGAAATTAGCAACAAAAGTCATTTAAAACTTATGATTTGCTTATTTCTGGAATTAGCCACTTAATATTTTGAGACCATGGTTGTCTGTGCCATGACAATGACATGGTGACAATGACAATGTGGATAGCGGAGGGACCACTCTAATGAAATGGCAAGTTTGAGTCTCTTCAGGAAGTATTCAAGTCATCAGCATGAACGACTCACACAATTATTAAACTTTGTTTAATAATTCCTTAATACTATAAAAGAGCATGATTATTTTTAAACTATTTAAATCCTATTTGGGGAAGTTATTTTACAGAGGGCAGGAGTCAGTAAGAATGATTAGTGACTGTTGATACCATTGGTTATCATTATCATGGAATTCCTGCCTGAAAAAATGTTTCTAATAGAATTATAGCAGTTAGTAATGTTAAAATGTCTCCATGGTAACCAACTGTTTGCATATATTATTGATTTGAAAATTTGTATCCTATTAAAATTGGACTACACAGAAAGGTGCTGAAAAGATTATTCCAGTTCCCTAATTCCTATTCTTGCCTGTCACTGATTGATTACATCCTTAAACATCTGTTCTGAAATAATTTACCATTTCAGCTCTGTTCAACTTCCAGCATTTGTGACTCATTCTGCTTTTCTTAATTATTTTCAAGAAAGTAATCATAATCTCCTGCAATTGCTTTGGAAAGAGGAAGTAGAACACATCTAATCCCTTTCATCGAGATTTAAACTGGATGCTATATAATTCCCCAAATGCATCAAATCATGTTTATAAAAATAAATTTCAAATGATGACAAATTGAAGCATGTATATTTATATCTCCTTTGATAACGATCCATTGTATCCATACGTCTTTAAAGATTTCAAGGAGACAAATTTCAAAATTTCTGTAATTGACCCATTCTGCTTTTGTTATCTTTTTCAATGTGAACTGTGAAAAATTTGATGTGCCATCAAATTTGCTTCCATGTATTTTATTAGGTTTGCGTTTTTCTACATATATATGTGAAATTTATTTCACTTCATCTGTTCTTCTCTTAATGGTCAATGTGATAACTTGAGGGTATCTTTTCTTTCTCTTTTTCTCTCATTTTTTAAGGTTTTTCCTTTTCAAATAGTAAACATATACATATTTAAAGTTAATGCTATGAGATTATTAAAAATAGCATAAGGTCTGTGTCCTCCTTTTCTCTGAACCAAATTCCATTTCTGGAAGTGTACTTCTTATTCATATCTGTAAGGAAGTGAATGAGTGAATCAGTTCTTCTGACTCCATCAACTGTTTGCATACATTGTTTTATTTGCCATGTTATATGTTGTCATTCAACTTCCTAATTCAAAGATAAAGATTTTTGTCTTGTTTATATTCTTATCACATACCAAACCAGTGGTTAATGGACATTTTTGCTTGAGAAAAATCACTTTTTAAAATAGTATCCCTCCATTATCCATACTTTATTTACTTATCTATATTTTCTTCATTATGAAACAAAAAGTTCTATAAATTTTCTGATTGAAAAAATTATCTCCCAAAACTATTTACTCAACAATTGTTCAAAGTGCTCAATATAATTTTATAAATTATAATTATAAATTATAATTTTATTTGCAGTTACTCATTTTGAGCAGTATCACTGGTTGTATTTTCATTTTGATTTTTAGAGAGGGATTATTGTTTTGGTTTTTCTATTATTTTATGTTGTATTTAAAGAAATCATTCCAGATATTTCAAGATTTCCTGTTCCATTGACCTGAATTTTTTACAGATTACTGTACACAGCTCATCTCAACATTTCCCATTGCTGACAGTTTTTAATTCTTTCTATGGTTATAATTTTACAGATATTTACAATGAGACATGTAGTAGATCAAAATGGAAGATGAAGTTTGTGACTCTGACTCTCTTTTCTAAAGATAACCAAATGCACAGTTTACAAATGTATTGAGGAAATCTTACATTTTGCACTTTTTATTTCAAAGTGTTAAAATTAACCTTAATAGTTAGACCTAATTAATAAAAGTAGTATTTAAATTTAATATTGGTATGTAGACAGAGATATATAGAATTAATTTCATAAGAATAATTCACTATAATCACATTTTAATATTATTACATTTCGAGTCATATATCACCATTTATCTTTTGCTTTCAACACAAAGTATTGATAATGCTTTTCATTAATTCCAAGCACTTTATTAATGAAACTCCAATGCTTACACAGCCAGCTCTCTTTTGATTCATTTCCTGCATTTACTGCACATAGACACTTCAGACCTTTGCAGTCTTTTTTCATTTCCCAAATTCATTTACATATCCATTCTCTGGGAAAGCAATTTCACCTCTTTTCTTTTCAAACTACCAAAGTCTCCTAACACATTTTTACCCATAACCACATTGTCTTCCCTGAAACAATTGAAATCATAAGAAAAAATACCAAGGGCTGCCTCTTCCTGATCCACTCACTCACTTCCTTAGAAAAATGTTCTACATTCCTTGTTATTATTATCATTACGGAACTGTCACATGACTGCTCACCAGACATTGAGGCAGCATTGATATCCTCTGAATTTCACTTTATTTTCATTGTAATTATAACAATCATCATCATTATTATTATGGTGGTTGTTGTTATTTAGTACTGGCAGCTAACCCAGGGCCTTCCACACACAATGTAAACACTTTTTCCACTGAGCTACATACCAGGACACCTCTCAATTTTAAATGATCCATGTCTTACACTTTCCTGAACCACTTCTAACATGTGTAATTGCTGCATGTTAGCTGCCTTAAATTTTAAAAGGTTTTTAAAATATGCATTCTCCTGTAAAGGTTATATTTTTCTGTGCCTCTTTAGGATAAAATGTTGAAAAAGCTCTTCCATCCCTGCTGCCTTGAAATTCTCTTATACTTTCCTGTCTTAAAATTACTTCATCAGGCTATTGCTCTGTTATTCCCTGATGCTCTCATACCAAGATCATTTGTGCTAAATGAAGCTAAACATGCTACGGTCAGCTTTTGTTTTTCATATCTGCAATCCACTCTGTAGGATTTTAACCCTGGAACTCACCCTCAGTTTCTTAACTTGTCTTCCTAAGCTTGGCAATACATATGATTTGTCCTTGTCCCCTGACTGTTCCTTTCACACCTACTGCTTATGACTTTGAAAGCCACATGTCTGAAAGGTTTAGAACATATTTCTCAGAACTAGAAGTTTTTATATATTGTGGCTCAATATATCATCTAGAGGCTGATGTCTCTCAGATGTGAATCTCTTTCTCTAACCACTAGAGTGAATTTCAACTTTGTGTTTACAAATGGTTCTACAACACCTTCAGCTGAATTTTTAAAAAATTGTCATCAAGCCGGGTGCGGTGGCACACACCTGTAATCCTAGCACTTGGGAGGCTGCGACAGGAGGATCACGAGTTCAAAGCCAGCCTCAGCAACTTAGCGAGGCCCTAAGCAACTCAGTGAGACCCTGTCTCTAAATAAAATACAAAATAGGGCTGGGGATGTGGCTCAGTGGTCGAGAGCCCCTGGGTTCAATCTCCAGTACCAAAAAAAAAAAAAAATTGTCATCAAAATTTATATCAAAAACTGAATTGAGTTCTCATTCCTAACACGCCAATGGGATATTTTGAAAAATCCCCCCCTATTAGTTGATGGCCATCCCTTCTTTCCAGTTTCTTAAGCTACACCAGCAAGTGATTGATGTTTAATGTTTAAAGGACAGATAGATCCTAGTCATTTATTTATTGTCCATGTCCTTCTCATCTTGAAACAAACAATCATTGCCTGTAACTTAATTTGGCAAGTTTGGTCAAATGTGATACATACTATTTTTTGTGTTTCCACAAAAACTTTACTGGTTCTCCCTTTAGTAAAACTCTGAAAGCAACATACATTCACAAACATTTTTCGGTAAAACTTTTAGGGACTAGAAAGGAACTTACAATATGAACCAACTGTACCGCTCCTAGATATTTATCCTAAATAATTAAAGTCATCACATTATAGTGATACATATACCCATGTTTATAGCAGTACAATTCACAATAAACTATAACCAAATCATGGATGCAGACTAGGTGTCCATTGGTGGATGAATGGATTAAAAAATGTGCTATATATATACACACAATGGAGTTTTTATTTATTTATTTATTTTTAATTTTTACAGACTGAATTTTGATTCATTGTACACAAATGGGGGGCAACTTTTCATTTCTCTGGCTGTGCACGACGTAGATTCATACCATTCAAATTTTTAATTCAGCCAAGAAGAAAAATGAAATTAGATATTTTGCAGAAAATTAATGGAATCTGAGTACATTATGTTAAGCAAAATAAGTCAAACTCAGAGAATCAAGTATTGTTCTTATATATGGAAACTGGGGAGAAAAAAGGAAAAGAAAGGTAGTGGTATGGGATCTCATGAAAAAAGAAGGGCAATCAGGGCAGGAGAACACAGGTACCAGAGGAAGGGAGGGAGCAATGAAGGAGGAAATACTGGGAACTGCTAGTGGCCAAATTATATTGTTACATTGTGTGCATGTATGAATGGATAACAAATTCCATCATTATGTACAATTATAATGCACCAATAAAAATACAGACAAAACTTTCAGGCACTAAATATGAAAGGGTAACTAAAATTACCAACATTGACAGAAAACCTTCCAATAATGAGAACATGATATTGCAACTAAGACAAAAACAGATAATTTTTAGAAGTACAGAAATGAGAAGCTGAAAAAATCTCAGTGAATCTATGTTCAGAAAGATAATACAATACATTTCCTTCAAGAAACAAAACAATAGACTTGATCCAAAAAATTATTACAGGAAGAATCATGGCTTATAAAAATTTTAAAAAATGTTCTTTTGGTCCACAAATCTTAAAAACATTCCCCAAAGTAAGACAAAAATATGCAAATATGAAAAAGAAGGGAGAAATTACATGAAATTAAGTGATTAGTTCAGATGATCAACATTAATCTCATACAAATTTTAGAATGATAAATTAGGAAAAACTTGGAAGGTAAATTAACCAAGAAAATGAAGCATAGAAAGTAATTTCTAGCAACTTCGGACCACACTAAATGGTTCTGGAAGTTTGGCATAATGAAGCAAAAGTGCAATCACAGTGACATACCCATATATAATATCAAATCAACTTTATAAAAATGTATAATTAATATTACATGACAGTAGAATGCATTTTGAAACATCATAAAAAATGGAGTATAATTTCTCATTATTCTGGTTGTAAATGTAGAATTACACTATTCATGTAATCATATATGCACATAGAATAACAATGTCTAGTTCATTCTATTATCCTTCCTACCCCATCTCCTTCCTTCACCCCCCTCTGACAAATCCAAAGTACTTCTATTCTTCCCACCATCCTGACTTATTGTGAAATTAGCATCCACATATCATCCTTTGGTTCTTTTGGATTGACTTATTTCACTTCTCATGGTATTCTCCAGCTCTATTCATTTCCTGGCAAATGACATAATTTCATTCTTCTTTAAGACTGAGTAATAATCTATTGTGTATATGTACCATATTTTCTCCATCCATTCATCTGTTAAGGGACATCTAGGTTGGTTCCACAGTTTGGCTGTTGTGAATTGAGTTGCTGTAAACATTGATGTGGCTGTGTCACTGTAGTATGCTGATTTTAGTCCTTTGGGTATATACCTAGGAGTGAGATAGTTGGGTCAAATGGTGGTTCCTTTGCAAGTTCTCTGAGGAATCTCCATACTGTTTTCCAGAGTGGCTGCACCAATTTGCAATCCCACCAGCAGTGCATGAGTATACCTTTTTCCCCACATCCTCACCAACACTTATTGTTGCTTGTATTCTTGAAAATTGCCATTCTGACAGGAATGAAATGAAATCTTAGTGTAATTTTGCATTTCTCTAATCACTAGAAATGAGGCACATTTTATTATGTTTGTTGATCCATTGTATATCTTCTTCTTTGAAGTGTCTGATCAGTTCCTTAGCCCATTTATTGATTGGGTTATTTGTATGCTTGGTGTTAAGTTTTTCGAATTCTTTATATATCTTGGAGATTAGTGCTCTACCTGAGCTGTGGGAGATAAAAAAATCTCTCCCATTCTGTAGACGCTGTCTTCATGTTATTGATTGTTTCCCTTTACCAAGAAGAAGCCTTTTAGTTTAAGTGCATCCCATTTATTTATTCTCGATTTCACTTCTTGCACATGAGGGATCTGTTAAGGAAGTCGTTCCTAAGCTGATATGGTGGAGATTTTGTCCACTTTTTCTTCTATTAAACACAAGGTCTCTGTTCTAGTGCTAAGTTTTTAATCTACTTTGAGTTGATTTTTGTGCAGGGTGAGAGATAGAGGTTTAATTTCATTTTGCTACATATGGCTTTTCAGTTTTCCCAGTACCATCTCTTGAACAGGCTACCTTTTCTCAAATGTATGTTTATGGCAACTGTGAGTAGTGTGAAATCTTCTATTCTGTACCATTGGTCTTTAAAATACTGACAAATCACGTACAAAAACATATTAAAAAGATTTTGCACCACGTTCAATTGCGTTTCATCCCAGGGATGCAAGGATGGTTCAACATACAGAAATCAATTAACATAATTTATCACATAAATAGACTTAAGGACAAGAATCATGATCATCTCAGTAGATGCAGAAAAAACATTTGACAAAATACAGCACCTTTTCTGGTTCACCACACTAGAGAAACTAGGGATAGTAGGAACATACCTAACCATTTTAAAAGGCAGTCTATGCTAAGCCCAAGGCCAACTTCATTCTAAATGGAGAAAAATGGAAAGCATTCCCCCTCAAACTCGAACCAGAAAGGGATGCCTATTTTCACCACTTCTATTCAACATAGTCCTTGAAACTCTAGCCAGAGCAATTAGACAAGAGAAATTAAAGGGATACAAATGGGAAAAGAACTCAAACTATCACTACTTGCCATCGACATGATTCAATATTTATAAGATCCAAAAAACTCCACCAGAAAACTTTTAAGAGCCATAAATAAATTCAGCAAAGTAGCAGGATATAAAACTAATGACTATAAATCAAATGTATTTCTATACATCAATGTAGAATCAAATGAAAGAGAAATTAGGAAAACTACCTTATTCACAATAGCCTCAAAAAAAAAACCAGGACATCTCTTTGGAGATATTAAATAATATCTTTGGAGATATTAAATAATATTAGGGAACATCACAACTTTTATGAATTTGCACACCTTTTAAAGTATTCTAAGATATACATAGACTCAAAAGATATATATTAGAATTAAAACTATTAGTTACATTAGATAACTGTAGATCTAAAAAAATAGTCAATAAAAATAATTGAAATAGGAGCAAAAACTTTGCAAATATTTCAAAAAGAAAGAGACATTCTAAATATATACAATATGTAAGCTATACAAATGTATTTATGTGTTATAAATATATATATGTATACATGAATAACGTAAAATTAAAATCACAGGAAAAATGGCCAAAAAGTGATATTTAAAGACATAGTTGCAAATTATTTCCCAGATGAGAAAATATCAAAATACAGCTTCAAAAAGCACTATAAACCAGGTGCAGTGGAGCACACTTGAAATCCCAAGCAAAAAAGAGAAGTAAGGAAAAACAGACAAATCCATGATCGGATCAGTAGTTTTCATAAATCCACCTCTCAATAAATAGAACCAATAAAATTTGGCAAAGAAACTGGACAATAGAAAAAAATCTAAAAATCAAAATTGTGATATTTTGAGTTTAATGAAAACTGAAAAAGCCCTTGCAAGTCTGAAAAAAAAAAAATGAAAGCAGGTGCTAATTACCAAAATCAAGATTGTAATAAAAAGCATTATTCTAAACATCTCAACAAGTATAACAATGATAAAATTGAATCTGTAATCTCATATGGAATACAACTCCAAGTTTCCACTTTTGAGATACTATAAAATTGTAATGTGCATAAGTAATTTCATAAAATATTAAAGTAAATAATTCCAAATACATTTAAGAGACCATTCTTTTGCCAAAAAGCGTCAACAACCCTTGGAGAAACATCACTAGTCAATATCAGTGACATTAACAATAAGAAAGATGTATTAGTATTTTGAAGGTAGGTAATACATGAAAATAATATTGCAACATGTGCAGTTTATGAATGATTTTAGGGATGCGAGTTGTTTTAATATCCAAAATCAAACAATTTAACATTAATAGGGTGAAAGAGAAATGGGCATGCTACTAAATGAACTTTGATAAAACATGCAATTATTTCATGTTTCAAATTCCCTAAACAAAAGGAATGGAAGAAACACCCCTGATCTAATAAAGGGAATAAACCAAAGTTTTACAGCAAATACCATAATTTTCAGCAAAATAAATAACAGTTCCCTTTCTAGTTCAGAAATTGGGCAGAATGCCCACTACTGTTTAGCATTTAATTACAGACCCTAGGCAGTATAAAAAAATTAATTAGCAAAATTAATAAAATACATAAAGCATTATAACTGAAAGAATAAAACTTTTACTCTTTGCACATCTTGATTTTTGCATCCAGATTCTTCGTAATACAGATCATTAGAAACAAGAAAATTAATTCTACATGTTTGTTAGGTAGATATTTATGAGTTTAAAAATTGCATTTTCCAATAAGAGTCACAAAGATATTATTAAAAACTATATTAAGGGCGAAACTGCTGGGTTATTAGTGATGAGTTCTGCTTTCTCAATTGCTGAAGTTTGAACATTAGAGAAGCATGCCAAAGCAAGCATATAAAGCAAGTTTTATTTAACGGTAGTAACACAGACTTCTCCTGGGAGGGAGAAGGGGGCCATAGCTTGTGTTCTGGTATCCCAAGAAGTGAGAGTGCCCTGCCTCTTTTACATATTTTAGACTTTCTCTGTTCTCCTGCTATCTCCTTCCTTATCTCTCTCCTTCCTGCATATGTGACTGGGCCCAGGAGATGCTGGTGGAATGGCCAAAAGGTGAGAAGCAGATGGGCAGGGGCAAGGACCAAATGGAGAGATCTAGGCAGGAAGCTGCCCAGGAGGTACTTTTAACAACTTCCTTCTGCAACCTTTCGGGAGGGGTAGTATACCAGGTAATCTTGTAATAAGAGGGCTCTGGAAACATTAACATTCCTATCTCCCAGGGGCCATCTCCAATTTCACAGACTCAAATCAGCATCCATTTTCTTGATCCAACCCAATCACCTATTTACACTAATTTCCTGTCTTTAATCCTGCCTTCATGAGGATCAAATATGTGAACATCATATTGTTTAGGGTATTCAATTTTCCCTAATATATTTAGATTAAGATTTATCATTCAAAAATCCCAACTTTTTTTGATTGTTGACTTTAAAATAATATGGATTTTAAAGAAATAAATAATAATCTAAGGGAAACTTCAAATGAAATTAAAGAATAAATTTTTAATAAAATTAAAAATAAATAAATTAAAGAATAAAATTGAAGAATTTGAACTACCGTATACAAAGTTATAAATCAAAAGCTATCATTTATAACAAAGTGCCAGTGACCTGAACAGCTGTTAATTCAGAAACCAGTAAGAGGCAATGTGGGATTAAGAAAAACACACAAACCTTAAGAGAGAAAGTTAGAATCAGGTGGGAAACCCGAAATCGGGTTGAGAACAGTGACCCAGAGCTGTCTCCACATATATATTATATGGATTTTCTCATCAAAAGGTTGTGAGAAAGTTTCTGCAAAGCAAGCAGCCTTGAAGGTCACAGAGCTGAGGAGACATTACGGTTATCTTGCTATGCTCAGAATCCTCTATCCCTATGAGCCAGTGTTTGTGTTTCAAGGTCAGAGCTGATAACTCTGAGCATTTGCCCAAACAGAGGAAGGGCCGGTATTGCCACAGCACCTGGGAAATGTTAACCCTATCTTTATGCACAGAGGAGTCCCAGTTCAAGCCCACCACAATCATGAGGTGATCAGAAACCTCCAATCCACATCACTGCTCCACACAATAGAGTGAAAATAAACTGATAAAAAGTTTAAAACACCATTGAGAAAAAACTTAACACATGCACAACCACATATATGATGATGTCCAAATTGTTTGAAGTCTAGGGAAGATATGCCATTCCTTTCTTCACATTATATACACAAAACTAGTTCCCAGCAGAATATGGACATGAGTGTAAATGTTAAAAATCTGAAGGTCTTACAAGACAACAATAAGACTGTAAGTTATAATATTAAGAAAAACTTAGTTAATACTAAACATTTATTAAGAATATTAACTTTTAAGAGTGTTTAAAAACTTCATGATCTTGAGAAAAACAGATTTTTAAGCAAAATACAAAGAGGTATAAACATTAGAAAAAAGTGAAGATATATTAAAAATTTTCTGTTAAGACATGTCATTAAATAAGTAAAAAATAAGCAATAGATAGAGAAGATACTTTCAATACTTACCAACAATAAAAATTTCACATATGTATACCCTACAAATAAATAAGTAAAAACGATGGATCACTTAAGGCGAGCACAATTCAGGATGCAAAAGTGAATATCTAAATGAACAATTAAGTTGGGAAGAGTTTATCATACTCAATAATCATCAGAAAAAGGTAACATAAAAAATAAAATTACAATATCATTCTACATATAACAAAATAGATTAAATGTAAAAACCCAAATAATATCTATAATATCAAGTTTTAGGAAAATATACATGAAATAGAATGTTAATATATTGGTGGTAAAATCTAAATTGGTGTAAACACTTACAAATAATATTTGAGATTTTACGAATCCTCTACATAGGCATGACCTGTCTCAGTTATTTTTTCTTTTCTTCTTTTATTTCTTTTTTTGTTTTTTCCTTGTACCCAGAATTGAATTCAGGGGCACTCAATCAATCACTAAGCTGCATCCTCAGACTTTTTATTTTTATTTCAAGATAGGATTTCACTAAATTGCTGAGACTAGCCTTGAACTTGTGATCCTTCTGCCACAACCTCTGGAGTAGCTGGGGTTACAGGTGCATACCAATGTGCCTACTTATACCAATCATTTATTCTACATAAAGTTATAGATTCAAAACAAATTGTACATATGTTCTCCTACAGTGATACAAATTAGGTTTACTGCAGGACAAGTTAATTCTCAAGAAGAGAAAACAGCATAGCTATCAATCCTAGAAAGAATACTTATTGATTACATAATAGAACATTATTCATCAGGGAAGTCCAGATAGTTGTTGTTTTTGGGAAAGAGGGAAGTTATGAGAGGAAAGGAGTAGAGGTGAATATTTGGTCTAGTATTAATTCCTTGACTTCTGTTGGTGTTTACATGATATGCTTTTAAAAAATCAGTAAGCAATGCAATGCCACATACTTCAATACTCAAGCTACATAAAAATAATTTGACGTAAATTTATTTACCTGTGAAAATATTTTTTGTGTTGTATATATTCAAAGCAATAAACTCTACAAAATTTGCAAATCAATGAAACAATAGGAATGAAACAATGTTTATGTATTATTTTCTCATATGGTTTATATAAGTCTCGTATGTTACGCAGATCTTATGCTCTTCTCATACTAACACATTTGAAGATAATCATGAATGATAATTTATTCTACAACTCATACTAGTCTAAACACCCTGTACACTGTTAAGTTAGATTGTAGAGGAATGTGTTTTCAGCAATGCATTATTAAGAAATGAACAATGTCATTTAGGAGTCTTTATTAATTTGGAAAAGTAATTAACAAAGAATAAGAATAACTATCTCACTTTTCCTGTTGGAGCAGAAAAATTTCCAATTTTAATTTTCCTGTGCCTTCAGGTGTATGATACTGAATTTATTGAAGCTGAAGCGCAAAAAATAAATTTCCCCACAATTTATAAGTAAATGAGATATTCTGTATTAATTCTATCAAAGTATAAGCATGGTTTTCAGTTAGTTCAGGAATGCTAAAATCTACCTCAAAATAAATCTCATTTCATAAGATAACTACTGATACAACCAGCACTTTAAGTATATGAATAAATTTGGGACTCCTTTGGATATGATGATACAATAAAATTTTATTCCATAACTCTTGCAGTAAATAATACCCATACATGAATGAAAATTATTACTGAAATTTTGACAAGATGTGAAATATGTCAAAATCACACAGACTTGAAAATAGGAAAGGAAACATTGTTTCATTCCTATTTGAGGGCTTTTTATGAGGCAAATAGATCCTTGAATTTTTAAACGTAAGTAAACATTGCTTTGAAATTTGTCTTATTAGTATTTATCCATTCATCTGTTGAGGGGCATCTGGGTTGGTTCCATACTTTAGCTATGGTGAATTGAGTGGCTATCAAGGTTGATGTGGCATGTACAACAAATGAGTACCATTAAAAGAAATTGTAAAAAAATCTATAGTTTTTAAGTAAATTAAAATAGACATAAGTAAAGATACATTGAGTTTTTTCAATGTCTCTAAAAACCTTTTTCCTACACAACTGAAGACCAAAATATTTTCTCATTTCTTGTTATATAAACCTGAGTTGCATAGAATAAGAAGGAATCTGACTCCTAACAACAGAAAGCAATCAAAATCTTGTTTTGTGCTATAATATTTACAGAAAAATGCCAATTTTATTCAATACATATTCAGTCTTCAAATATATATACTTTTATATTTTAAACCTGCTTCTAATTAGAAAAAAAATATTTCAACTTAAATAGCTTACAAAAAGATACTGTACATAAATATAGCATGCTCATCAATAATTAATATATATTATTTTTTACAAAATGAAAATTTATTTAAAATATTAAAGAAAATTGAAAGGAATTTATTATTTATCACTGCAGATATAATTCTACTCACAATGAATTTCAAAGAAATTAGCTTAAAGCAAGTCTAAATATTTCTGCCTGCTGATTATATCAGTGGATTTTAAACTTCTGATACATATATATGCATAAAATATATATCTAAAGTGTATATATTATATATTCATATACATATTACAGTAATATGTAATATGTAATGATATAACACATAATCTAATATGTAATATTTATTATAGATGTAACATACGTATATGTGTACATGTACGTACAGATGTTTAACATATTTTAAACATGTATATATGAATGTTTATTGACATTTATTATTCATACATATATGCATTTATATATATAATGAATCATGTAAAGCATACATAAATAGAATTACAGAGAGATGTTTTAGTGGAAGCAGAATAAAAGTATTTTGCACTTTTTTCCTTCATGAGGAAAACTAAAGGAACCAGAAGGAAAGGAAGATCTCTGATAATGCATACATTATGAAGAATATAAGACAAATAGCAGCAATGCAATGATTATCTTTGATTTGGAGAAGCAAATTGTTGTGAATGTAATTGAAAGGAAATGGCAGAGAAACTCTTAGATCCAGAACAGAAATTTGAGGTATTCATCAATATCACAATAAATGTGTAGTTATTTGCTATCAACTGAATTAAATAAGAGAAGTGTGGGGACTGTAATATAACTATTGATGTTAATTTCTACAGCTGATTTCAATTTGCTTAATTTATTTTCCCAGATTATTTTATAATAGACAAAAATCACGGATGTAATTATGCTGTTAGGTATACATTAAAACACATCAACTATCTCAGTCTTATAGAATAGAACATTTTGTACTATAAATTCTAAATTATTTGACATTTATATTTAAAAATAATAATTCAATTAAATATTTTGATTTGTTAACTCAAATAGTCAATCGTCAATGTTGCAAGGTAAAGTAATTGGTGAAAACTCTTCTTAGTGTGATGGGAGATGTAGGAAGAGCCACCAAGTTGTATGACATTCTTGTGGCTGTGGAGTGGGTACGATCCTATGGAACACCCAGGATTATCATGCTTGGGTAGCACGCTCTCAAGTGACTCCCTGACATGGGGCAATGCCTCAGGAGAGTCTCACCCCATCCCCCCATGTCTCTCTTCTTCCCCATTCCACAGCTTCTGACTGGGCCACTTCACATAGGCTCTTGCATTTATGCTTCTTTGTTAATTAACTCCCCTCCTGTATAAAAGATGTGTGCTCCCACATTAAAGCTGAGATTATGTCCCAGAACCTGCCTCCTGAAGTCAACTGTTCCTCTGTTGCCTCACCCCCTCCAAGGGAAAAAATCCCACATTCTGTGACAAACTGTAAATCAAATTCCATATTTCACCATTAAGTAAATAGTTTCAAATAAGCTTGACCAAGGATAAATCATTGTGTTTTATTAAGAGTAATAACTAGATTGTGGAACCAACCTAGATGCCCTTCAATAGATGAATGGATAAAGAAACTGGTATATATGCACAGTGGAATATTACTCGGCCATAAAGAAGAATAAAATTATGGTATTTGCAGGTAAATGGATGAAGTTGGAGAATGTCATGCTAAGTGAGATTAGTCAATCTCAAAAAACCAAAGGCTGAATGATCTCTCTGATAAGTGGATGATGATACATAATGTGGGGTGAGAGAGAGGCAAGAATGGAGGAAGGATGGATTGCACAGAGTTTTCGAAAATGAGGAGTGGGATCAGGGTGGGGGGTAAAAATAATAACAGAATGAGACAAACATCATTACCCTATGTACATGTATGATTACACAAATGGTGTGACTCTACTTCGTGTATAACCAGAGAAACAACAGCTGTTTTCCATTTGTGTACAATGAATCAAAATAAATTAATAAAAAGAATAAAATATCTTAATTGTTTCACAACTGAATGTCACATTGAATGTGTCACAGCTGAACTTTGTGTTCAATAAATACAATTGTTTAAGAAAGTATTAACCCACGTTTATATAAATATGGAGCTCAAATACAAAGTATTTCTATATCTTTCATAGGATGAAAAGAGCTGTATCTGTACAGATAACTCAAAATAATTTAAAGAATATGCAGAGGGGAGTGAGGAGAGGGGAGGTGGTGATGGGAAGGATGGCAGAATGAGACAGACATTATTACCCTGCATATGTGTATGATTACACTCCTGGTGTTGTCTCAGCATCCCAAGCAGCCAGAAGAATAAGTCATGCCTCACTTGTGTACAATGTGTTCAAATTCATTCTACTGTCATGTATAATCAATTAGAACAAATTTTAAAAAATTTTAAAAGAATAAATCATATTAATTCCACATAGTATTATACCCATTAAAATGTTGAGTAAAATGAACAAATATATCAAAAGTACTATTTAAAAATCAGTACATGTTTTGATGACCAAACATGATCCTTTACATTTTCCCTCTTCCACAGAGCTTTGGCCATTAAGTTCATACCCAATACTATCCAAGTAATAGATTATGATAGATGATTAAATAGATAGATGGGTAGATAGGAAAAGGACAGAACCATCAACTAGTCTACTGGATAAACCATGTGTACTACTTATTCTTACATTTCAATGCTTTTAAGACCAAGTACAAATTATGTAGCTTTTAAGAAATACAACTAAGATGTAGTCTGTAGGACCATACAATCATCCTCTGTTAAATTAAGGTTTGTATAAAGGATCAAGATGTATGTATTCATTGAATCATACAGAACCCATTTATGTTCAAGTCTAAAACCTATCCACCCATAGGCATAGCTGAAGAGAGACGGTTTGGATAACTTCAAATAAGTGGTAGAAATAGAAATTAAATAATAAATCTTTCTCAATAGTGAATTTTCTTAATGCTGAACCTAGGATAGTGAATAATTATGAATTATCTTATGATCTGTGAAAGTATGGTTTCATATTTAATATTTACTTCAAAAACATCCATGATAAAATAATCATAAATTGTCATGTTTAGGGCATGGAGAGATTACAGGAATACAACACTCAACTACAGAAACTTTTTTTAAAATTAGTGTCTTTTTTGAAAAACAATGAATTGTGTAATATGAAGCATCAAATTCTGAGTTAACATATATGCTGATAAATTGGTAAGCAAATCAAAGTTGCTATGAATCTCAACAAAAATCACATTTATTCATCAAAATGATTCATAAAGCAAAGTGACATATAATAATTGACTTGTTTCAATTTCAGATTCATTTTGATTTATGTGAACAGATATAGATGATTAAAAGTTCTGATTTGACATCATTTTTGGCATAGACCATTTATTATAAACAAAATCTAAAAGTTAGGTTTCGTGATGAATATTGCATCTCAGTTTGTCTTCACTTCTATTACCTACTGAGTTTCAAGGTGTCAAGAAATGATCCTAATACAAATGAAATAGGTAATAATCAACAAGAAAAATTTCATGTTGTTGGTTAAAGATAGAAAACTATGCTCTGAAATTTTGGGTTTGAATTATAATTTCATGAATATAATTGAAACTTGTTTAACAGAAAAACAAGGAAGAAAAGCTTTAAAGGGTGTCCAGTTACAAGAACGAATTCTCTTGTTTTAATCTAAAGACAAGAACAAATCAGAATTAGTGACCCCAAACCAAGATCAAATAAGTCCTAGACAGAATTGAACCTGATTATAAAACAAATTGTACAGAGAAGACAATTAAGTAACTAGAGAAACCATATAGACATTCTGGTTATTAGGCAGCTTTTCATCGCTTTGACCAAAATATCTGAAAAGAATAACTTAGAGAATGAAAAGTTTATGTTAGCTCACATTTTCAGTCTCCATCCATCTATTTCTCTGGGTTTGAAGTGATGTGGAACCACGGCAGAAAGACATGGTGGAAGAATGTTGCTCCGGACAGGGTGGCTGAGAAGCTGAGAGAGAGAGGAAGGGAGGAGAGTATAAACATGTATAGGAGCAAGGAACCAGGGACAAGGTACAGTCCACAGGATCATGTCCCCACTAATCTACTTTCTGCTGCCACTCCCCACCTGCCTACATTTACTACCCAGGAATCCATTGGAATTATCAATCAATCAAATGGATCAATCCACTGATGAGGTTGCAGCTTTCATAATCTCTGTATTTCATTTCTGAATATCTGTGCATTGTCACATAAGACTTTCAGTGGACAGCTCATATTCAAGCCATAACTGTCTGGGATAAAGTGAGCTCAATTTTTTAAATAGTTTCTTTAAAAATATTTATTAAGTTAAATTACTTCAGCATGAAAAGATTTTTGAAAGAGTGATTACAATGACATCCTTAATATATATGCATTTGCCGAGTAAGTATATGAACATATATTAAAAAACTTCCAATTAGTACTACTTTAATATTTTCTGAAATTAGTCATAAACTAGAGAATCAATTCAAACACTAGAGCAAAATAAATTGCAAATGATAAAATTAAGCTACAGCACGGTATTTTTCCAAATAAATATCACTTGCATCATTATATTTACTTTCCGAAGACCACAAAATGACTTTTTTTGTTTGTTTTGTTTGTTTTATTTAATTTCATTTTGTTTTGTGTTTGGTGACTAGATAGGTTTTCTAATCTCTCAGGGAAAGTCAAAAGAATTAGTCATTTAATGCAATAAAAATAGCACAACTTCTACTCAGACAGGGTCCCCAAGTAATCATTCTTACAATAGCATTTTCTTCAAGGTAGCAAGTGTACTATAATTGATGATTTGGGTATGGAATTATTATGTACTAATAACAGTGCACTGCCTATTACCATGTGATACCTCCTGCTGCTTTATAATTAGCTCTGTGCATGGTTTGGACAAGTAGCTGTGTACTTCATGGACGGTTCACCAGGTAGAACATAACGGCTCCTTGGGAGCCAATTAGCTGGGCCTGTCAAGGCCAATTTCAGTGATTTTTAGATTGTGGATTACAACCCTAAAAGCTGTAATTGTGACAAACATACAGAAGAGTCGAGTAGCTAAAAAGAATATCTACTTTGACAGTACAAATTCTTTCCCATTCCTGTTTGTTCATTATTATAACTAAGATACATTGTTTAGCATTGTCTGTGAGTATGAAATTGCTAGAGGGGTTAGCTTACAATGAAAAATTACTGAACATTTTATTTTTAGGAAAGAGTTTTAATTTTGAATAAAAATGAAAAGAAGTGAGACCTTACAAGTTCTTCCTCAAAACAATAATAATTATACTTGGTAGAATATATTACGTTTTTATTTAATAACTGAATCTATAATAAAGCAAAAACACAAATATAGTCATGCTTAATAATGTATTGTGTTGTTGTTTAGTTGTTTTTATGTCAGTACTCCCTTCTGGCAAAAGTTCAGAGTTATTCTTTGTGAATGTCAAGGCTAAATTTTGCACAAGGATAGAACCCTGTACTAGTAGAATCTGTCAATTTTTAAAACAAGGCAAATACTTTATGAACTTTTCTTTCCTAGCAGCAGGAAACAGATCCCAAATGCTATAGTGTGTCTTCTGGTACTGCAAATGCAGAGAAGGCATTCTTAAAAACTAGGTCCCATTCTATTTATTGGCAGAATAGTATGAATTAAAGAGTGCCACAGGGAAGTGGTCAGCCCCCAAAAATCCTTGTCAAAATATCACCAACTCTAAAATTTCCAGTGTTAGGAAAATTTACTGAAAAAAGTATTGTCTTAGAATGTTGATAGTGAATGAAGAAGGCATGGCTATTTTTGACATAGTCAAGTGTTTTTCCTCTTTTCTCTAAAAGATATCTTCATACAGTACTCTTAATTTCATAAAACTATTGAACCTAACGCTCATAAAATGAATAATTTTATGAATGAGTGTACAAGAAAAAATGTAGAACATTTCCTCAATCATCTAACAAATTCAGCCAGACATATTGATGCTCACCTGTAATCCTAGGGACTTGAAAGTTTGAGGTAGGAAGAATCTGAGTTTAAGATCAGCCTGGGCATGTGAGGAGGACCTGGCTTCAAAATAAAATAAAAAATATAAATGACAAGAACTGGGGATACAGCTCAATGGCAGACTGCTTCTCAGTTCAGTCACTGGTAGTTCCAATAAAAAGGTAAAATTAAAGTAAAAAAAGAAAAAACTCACACTTCTCTTCCTTTTTAAAAAGCTTGAATTGTATTATTATAGCTCTAATACTGTTTTGTAGTATCTTGAGATTGACTAGAGATATAGAAGAAAAACAGTACAAGCATGAATTACTCATGCAAATGATATATTAGAAATATTCTGTTTGGTTCAGAAAGCAAAACATATATTTGCTGTTCTTTAAATTTGGCTCAAAACAGTATTTGCAAAAGACCTCTATTAAAACACCATCTAAAATATTTAATCAGCTTTCTCTCTGGCTATATATAATTAATCTTACAAAAGGAAATCCAATGTATGAATTTAAATTAAACTTACAATTATTTAAGCCAATTACATTTATTAAAACAATAATTGTGTTAGTTCTATGAGCATATATATTTGTAAAATGTCTCAAAGTTTACATTTCATATAAACATATTTCAGTGTTAATTATATCACATTTTGAAAAATGTAAATAAACTTTATAGCAAATGGTGAATTGACTACTCCAAAACCTTTCAGGCTTGACTTCCTCCACTGTAGATGTTGGATAAATAGATTCTTTTTACCTGTACCAAGGAATTTCTTCTGATCCAGGTGTAGCTAATAAGGTGTGAACAGAAATCACTTTCAACTTCCAGGAGAGATTATTAAAAAGAAAACCTTACCAAAAGGATTTCTTTAATCTTTTAACATTTACAGTTGCACCCCTGAACTTCTTTATCCTAAGAAAGAAATATCAATGTACTTTGCATGTTTTTCCACATTCTTCTTGTTTTTGTGATAAATATGTGGAAAATAGGTAAAGAAAAAAACAATAGCAATGCCACCCCCCAAAATGTTTAAAATAGTTATTAAAAAAGATTTTAGATATTTCAGAATTTGAGGATGCCCATTAAATATTTTAGAAAAGAGCCATTTACCAAGAAATGAAGAGTAGTCTTACATAATGAGAAATATACTGAGAATGAGCTTTTCATGAAGACAGGAAGCAATTACCCATAGTCCTCTCACTGTATCTTTAGGGGAGTGACTAATACCCTTTCCAAAAATTCACAAATAGTCGGTCCCTTATATAAAATGATACAATTTCATATGCCCTAGATTAATCCTCCTGTACACTTTAAATCATCCATAGACCACTGTAATATACTACGTAAAGTTATATAAATTAACTTTTATTCTGTATTGCTTAAGATATAATAACAAGACAAAAAGTAAGTACATGTTCAATATTCACGTACCTTTTCCTTTCTGAGAAATTTTGATCTGTAGTTGGTTGAATCCACAGATGTAGAACTCATGAATATGGAGAGTTAACTGTATTATGCATTATAAGTATATCAAAATCTAGAGGAATAAAATCGTACCAGACAAATTCAACAGTCAATGAAGAGGTTATTCAAAACAACTGCAAAAGGTGAGTGAGAATAGCCTCAACTGCAGTAAAACAAAAGATAAATTTTTAAGTATTGGGTGTGATAAGAGAAAAGTATTAGAAAGCAAGAGGATGACATGAAAGGTGAAGTTGACCAAGGTGATTGGCCACTTCTGTTTTGCTGATTGGCATTTATTGAAGTTTAGCTTAATCCTCCCACAGAGACTTGTCAATAGGTGTGCCTTCCTTGATGATTTTGCTTAGCTAGAAAGGCTTTCCATGTCCATGTTCAAAAGGATATTTCTCTGTCGTAAATCTAACAAGAACCTGAAAGAAGATTTACATCTAAAAAAGAAAAGAAATAATACATAATTGCACGTTTTCTAAAGTCAATGATCTAAGAAACAAAAAGATGATCAGGGACCTAAAGTGAGTAAGAAAGTTGTCTAAGTTTAGTCAAGGTCAGTGGAATATTGAAGCTCTCTTGCACAGGCTCAGGTCAATTTATGAGTTGGAGATAGTTCCCAGTTTTGTCATCTGATAATCCTTTCCAGATGAAATGTGGAAGAGAGAGGAATAAGGGTTCTTCATCATTCAATCATGACCTGTGAACACTTCTCACCAGAAATAAAGTGCATGGATTTCAGACTGGCTGGTAATTTATTGTTTTGAGCACAGCTAGAGAACAAACTTGTGTTTGTCAGAAAGATAGATGTACATCTTCATTCTCCCAGTAGTTGATAGCTAAAATTCCACTTTCCAGTACAAGTTTTCTGTTCTTACTGCAAATTTCATACTAAGAACAGAATGCAGATTATGAAAACAATGTGTCACTGAAGAAAAATGAGAGTACAAAGGTACATAAACTGAAAGATCAGAGAAAGACATAAAACACAAAATCATGCCTGCATTAAAGTTACTTTTTATCCTCCCCTTTTGCATGTTAAAATTTTTCACTCGTTCATTGCAATTTTTTTTCTTTAGTACTGGGAATTGAATCTAACGCCTTACAAATGACAGGTGAGCATTTTGCCACTGAGTTACATCCTTGACCCTGTGTGGCAAAATTTCATACTATTTGGCCTGAAATTCCTGAATATATGTCAGTCATGGCAATTAGGGCTCTTGAAACTGACCTAGACTCACCAAGGCTTTCTAGCTATCCTGTTATCTTCATGTTCCACTGAACTTGAAAGTAATAACAAATTTACACTGAATTGTTCTCAAAGTATGGATGATTTTCTTCCTGGTAGCTGTGGGTTATACCTTGCCTTAATTTGTCTGATGTCAGGGAAACAGTAAAAGGTTTTCACTTTCCAGGAATACAACAAAAAATATTGATCGCAGAATAGTTAGAATGTCTTTAATGTGGTGATAAATTATGAGGGTTAAGGTTATATACTCTTAAATCAGACTCACTATATTTGAATTGTTCCTCACCTACTTCATAGCTAAGTATTTTTGAGTAAGTAGCTTAACCTCTCTTTCAATCAGTTTCTTCTTTTGTTATTAGAAAAAAAGGCAAGCTTTATCAAGCTTTTGGAGTATTAAATGTGTCTGAAACCTAAAAGGCACTATATGAGTGCTTATTGTCATTATTAATATTATTACAAATTCATTACCTTATGATTAAGAATCAGTACTTATGAATAGGTAAAAACATAATTTCAAGGAATGATCTGCCTATTTATCTTTTTTCTGCCCAAGCAAAAAATGTATAAATCAGTGAAGGCAGTGTCATGTTTCTTACAATAAAGAGTAGAATCATGCTGAACTAGCAGCTAGTAGAGTCTTGCTTGAATTAATATGCTCAGCAAAAATACACAAAATATTTTTCCTCTCTCCAATAATCTCATTATTTTGAACATTGAATATTGCACATTATAAAAATCTCTTCCTCTCCCCCCCCCCAATTTCTCTCTCTCTTTGAGTAGATTGCATATGAATACTGTGATAAAAATTTGAATAATTAGGCCGGGCACGGTGGCACATGCCTGTAATCCCAGCACTTGGGAGGCTGAGTCAGAGGATCACGAGTTCAAAGCCAGCCTCAGCAACTTAGTGAGGCCCTAAGCAACTCAGTGAGACCCTGTCTCTAAATAAAATACAAAATAGGACTGGGGATGTGGTTCAGTGGTGAAGTGCCCCTGGGTTCAGTCCCCAGTACCAAAAAAAAAAAATTAGAATAATTAGGAACTTACTGTTTTGGTTGGCTTTTTCATTGCTTTGACTAAAACATGGGGCCAGTACAATTATAGAAGAGGAAAAGTATATTTGGGACTCATGTTTTCAGAGGTCTCAGTCTATAGACAGCAGACTCCATTCCTAGGTGAGCTGATTACAGTGGAAGAGCATGATACAGGGACATAACTCACTTAATGATCAGAGAGCAGACAGCAAGATCTCCATTTGCCAAATAAAAATATATTCCCCAAAGCACTGCCCCCAATCCCCTACCCACTCCAGCCACACCCCATCCACCTTGAATTACCACTCAATTAATCCCATCAGGTGATGAATTCACAGATTGGGTTAAGGCTTTCATAACCCAGTCATTTCTCCTCTAAACCTACTTGCATTGTCTCACACATGAGTTTTGGGGGACACCTCACATCCAAACCATAAAAGTCACTGACTCACTACCTCATCTCTCTTCAAAGTTTTACTTGATCTCCAGTGTGTTTTTCTAGGGTTGGACTCATAAGTCCTTCAAATACCTTACATATTATCAATGTAGTTAATTTTAAAGACATACTTTTCTCAAAAAATTATCACACAAAATTATTAGCTCATGTCACCTATTCTTTGCATTTATTCAAAGACCAGCTCCTTCACATCCCGTTTCATGTACCATGCAGAATTACCCATTTATTATTCTCACCAGTTTGAAGACACAATTTCAGAGGTGTAGCAGTGGTACATTGCAAATAATGATAGCCTGCATCTGTAAAATTCGCCTAGGAATTTTTCTCCTAGAATGATTACAGGTGAGCAGTAAGGAAATTGTAGTCAAAGCAGGAAAGCTCCCTATTCTTTGAAGGCTGAGCCACAGCCCCTTTGTCCTAGTTTTGCTTTCTGTTAATATTTATCCATCATTATGCTGGGGATGTAACTCAGGAGTAGAGCATATGCTCAACATGCAGAATGACCCAGTAGTATAAAGAAAATAGAAAGAAAAAGAAGAAATTTATCCATCATTAAAATATTCAAAGGAAAATTTTATTCCAAATATTTTAGCTATTACAAATGAACTACAGTTATGAAAAGTAGAGAATAGTGCATTTTCTAGTATACTTACTATAGCAGAATTTAAAATCTATTGCCCCAATATTATGTATAGTGGTATATTTTAAATTATTTTAATTCACCCATTTCTTTAAAGGGGTGTACCTGCAATTCTTGTAAATTCTCTGTATCCAAATTGATAGTTGTATTTTCTTTTGTTTTTTTAAAATTGGGTACACTTTTTAAAAATTTATCAAGATTTAGATTTCCAAAAAGTTTTGCCAGAATATAATACTAAATTTCTATGCATGTCATGCTCTGCTTTGTGTATATTTCTGTGGTGCATTTATCACAACTAATTCACCAATGCTGATACATTAATTATCTAATATTTAAATTATAGTCAAAAGTTTTTCAGTTTTTATCTAATGCCCCCTAAATTGTTCAAGAATTCCTTTCAAAACAATTCTATACTGAACATCACATTATGTTTTGTTTTGAAGTTCCCTTAGGCCTTTCTATAGTTTGACATTTTCCTTGAGTGCTCTTGCTTTTGATGACATTGACCACTTTGTGGAGTACTGTTCATGTATTTTGTAGGATGCACTTTGAGTTGTTTAGATATTTTTATTATTGTTGGACAGTGAATATGGATTTTGGAAATGAAGAACCTTGATGTAAAGTGCCATTCTCACCAATTCTAATAAACACCATGCCAATTAGTTTTGACACTTTGCATTTAGAATTAAGGATAGCCAAAGGATACCAAATCAATGTAAATATCAATGGTATTTCTATATGTGATAACAAACAAAATAGATTTAAAAAAATAGATTTCAAAAAATGATATAACTTACAATTGTTACCAAAAATACTTTGGACTAAAACCAACCAAGGACATAAAAAAAATCTATTACAATGAAAACATTGATGAAATAGAAAAGAACACATTTAAGTAAAAAAAAAAAACCTTGTGTATATGGTTGTAAGGATCAATATTATTAAAATGTCCATAGTACCCAAAGCCAGTTACAGATGCAATCCACAAAAAATGCAAACATTTTCCACAAAAATAATTTTAAAACTTGCATGAAACCCCAAAAGTCCCCAAATAGCTAATCATATAACCCAAAAGACCAAAGTTGAAAGTATCACACTCCTTGGACCTACACTATAAAGCAATAGTAATCAAAACAATATGTAGCATCCATAAAAACAGACCAATGGAACCCAATTCAAAAGACAACTAGCAATATATCATTAATTTACAACCAGCTGATTTTCAACAAAATCACCAAGGATACATTCAGAGAAAAGGACAGTCTCTTCAATAAATAATATTGGCAAAACAGGATATCCACATGCAAAAATATAAAATTAGACCTGTATCCCTTACCAGTTCCAAAAATCAACTTGAAATGGAGTAAAGACTCAAATAGTAGTTTTATATTTTAAGCTATAAAACTTGTAAAAGAAAACAATAACAGAATGTGTGACAGATACCATTGCCCTGTGTACATGCATGAATGCACAGATGGTGTGACTCTACTTTGTGTACAATCAGTGAAACAATAGCTGTACTCCATTTGTGTTCAATGAATCAATAAGTAAATAAAAAAAAAAACAAGAAAAATGTCTCCGAACATTCATCTGGGCATGATTTTATATATAAGACCTCAAAACCATAAGCAACAAAAACAAAAGTAGAGAAACGCAATTACATCATATTAAAAAGTTCTGATGGGACTGAGGTTGGAGCTCAGTGGTAAAGCACTTGCCTAGCATGTGTGAGGCACTGGGTTCAATCTTCAGCACCACATGAAAATAAATAAATAAAATAAAGGTATTGTGTCTATCTACAACTGAAAAAATTTTTAAAAAAATAAATCAATTTTAAAAATTTTTTAAAAAAACCTCTGAAGACTCTGCATTCTTCATGGCAAAGGAAATAATACACAAGTGAAGATACAGTTCACAGAATAGGAGAAAATATTTGCAAACTATGCACCCGACAAATACCCAGAATATATAATGAACTCAAACAACTCAAAAACAAATAATAATGAAGATAATAATGCTCCAGTTTTCTAGCTGGACGAAGACCTGAATAGATATTGCTCAAAAAACACTATTTATCTATTGTTGAGTTGAATGCAAAGAAAATGAGATGAGTGTGCTGAAGAGATCTGCAATCCCATGTTACAGTACTATTAACAGTATCTATGAAATGGAGACCACATTTGTTTCTATGCAACAGATCAATGGATAAAGAAAATGTAATATATGCTCTCCCCCCCACACACACAATACAGTTTAGTTACACACACACAAACACACACACATGCACAAATGAAATCCTGCAATTTTCAGCAAAATTGATGAAACTGATAGAAATTATGTAAAGTGAAATAAATTGGGCAGAGAAAAAAAGCATATGCCACATGATCTCTCCCATGTGTGGAATAAGAGATGATCTCAGTACTGGATGTTTAGCAGCGTGGTAGAACACTTACCTAGTAAGTGTGAGGTCCTGGGTTCGATCTCTAGCATCACACACATGCACACTCAAAATCCTTAAGGAGTTGATCTCTATAGAAGTAGAGTAACATAGCATGAGAGACTGGGGTTAGATAAAGCAGGGAAAAGTGGAGACAGATGAGCAGAAGGGTGTAATTTTTCAGTTACAGTCAGATTGGTGGAAGAAATCTATTTTATTACACAGACAGGTGAATACAGTCAACAATAGTGCATTATATATTTCAAAACTAGAAGAGAGGGTTTTGAATGTTCTAACCACAAGGAAGTGAGAAGTGTTTGAAATAATTGATTTGACAAATACTATGGTTTGATTAATATGAATTTATACATATATCAAAATATCAATGTGTATATAAATAAGAATAATTATTATAACTCAATTAAAAATAAAACCAAACTTTAAAAAAGAGCATATGCTATGGTAATCACAAAACTTGTTACTGATGGTGTTATCCTTTTTTACCTGAATGAAGTAGTGTTCATCAGGTTTGTCTCCTGTAAGGTTATCATACTTTTAGAAAAAAGTGACTTTACTCACTTAACGCTTGCAGAATGGATAGCATCCTAGAAGAGGGGCAGCATGTGCATATAATCATTGGAATTCTTCAGTACAGAAAATATACTAATTTCCATATTTATTTATTTGTTTATTCAATTATCCATTTCAATCAGTTATTAAAAATAAGCATTTTTTTATCCTTTGTATAATTTGTTACTACCTGTTTTTCTTTGTTTCTCAGATTCTTCTAGTTTTGTCCATTTGGAACTCTCAAATAGCTCCTGTATAACCCCATTGTTCTGTATTGCTTTGCTTTGGTTTATTTCTGTTCTCTTACTTACTCACACCATCAGATGCTTCAAAATCATCCTTTATTTTTGCTGCCTTAACCTTAGAATCAGTCATTTTTCCAAGGAGCCTAAGTTCCTTGTACTGAAGAATGACATTAGAATCCAACATCTGTGTACTAGGTATGCTATTATAAGTAGGATGTTGATGCTTCTGGACCCTCTCAATGGATAACACTAGAAAATATATTTGTATCTACTAAGCCCTATCTATACATATTTGTATCTATATGGAGTTAAGTATGAGTAGATGACAAAGTTTCAAGCTTTCATTTTGTAGCATATATCCATTGTAACTTTTTTATCCTATGTCTCTGTAACCTATTAAAACATTGAAAATCTCTAATCATTTGTTATCAATTTATTTACTTGTTCAGTTCCAATACACATGAATAACAATTTCAGAATTAGCCCACACCTCCATAGGAAAGGACTTTATCACCAACCACTCAGTCATAAAACAATAATATTCATAATTCTGCTTAGGTATCTCTGTGTTTATACATATATATGTATATATATGTATACAGTGTTTCTCATCTAGATATACATTTACCAATTTATAGGCTGATATCATAGGGCAATAAAAATCAAACCATAGGTCTAGTGATTATATATGAGACATATACTTATTACTCAAATTAGAGGTACAACATATGTTGACTCAGAAAAGAATACTGTGAGAAATTTCACCTCAAAATATTCTTTCAGGAATGCTAGAGCAAAGAAATAAATTATGGCAAGTTAATAACTGGATCTTAAAACTTATAACCTGGAGTAATATATATCATCAATGACTGTATTTAATTGGCTAAAGGAAATGAATATCCATTCATATTCAAAAGGAGTGACAAATTCCTACCATTTACTTGAAAGACAAAAAAGTAATGTCTAGGTCTAGTGATCAATAATGTGATAAATCTCTTTTCAATTATAAATAAAATTTTAAGTACAGAATGTGACTGAAACAATAAAACCATGATATGACATATAGATGGATGTAAAATTACAATAATGTTATCAATTCATTTATATTTTAGTAAGGCATTTTTTGTAATTAAAATTTTTATTTTACTTTAAAAATTGGAATTTAGAATTTTCAAAATATTTTCAAAATGATGACAGGTAAATGTGGTTATTTAATTGATTTTAGTAAATATCGACTCTACATTTCTTTAAAAGGTATTATCCTATTTAACATAAATTTTCCAAGTCGAAGGAGATTGAGGTGAAATAATGGAATTCAATCATTTTATTTTCCAATAAGAATATTCAACTTGGGAAACTTTAATAATTTTTCCCACATCACTCAAACTACTCTGATAAGATTATCAAAAATGTAGGACTTCCTTCCAATAGAAATCAGGTTTCAGAATAAAGTGGAACTATTTTCAACCGCTTTCCAACATTAGTTTATAAAAATTGCACATTCTGGTATCTTTCTACCCTCTAGCTAAAAGATTCCAGCAACACTGAGTTTTTAACCCTTTAACACAATATAACTAGGATAACTATTTGAGGAAGATCAAGGATGCCCTAGAGAATTGCTATTTGCTCCAGTCAAAATCTGATGATAGTCACCTGAACCTTAGAGCAGTTACTTTAGAAAGCACACAGCTGGAAATCATTTCTCTTGTCCTTTGATACGTAGACTTTCCATCATCCTGAACTCTAGGACCTGAGAGTCACATCTTTAAAATGCAAAAATTCAGGGAAATGCCTCAGCTCTTCCCCTTATTCTCCCAAGTGTTTTATTTTTTTTTCCTAAGTTGCTTTACTACTTCTTGTCATAAAGAGATGATATATTTGCTTCTCCTTCAGATATGCACCCTCAAGTCCATTTCTGCTTGAACCCTCTGCTTATGCTCTCTGTACCCTTTCATTTCCCTTTTAAAATCCCCAGGCACCTCTGTACATATAAAAGTTGACTTCAGTTCAAGTTGGACAATTTTTCCCATTGCAATAATTATTACTGAATAAAATTTACCCTTACTGTTTAAAATACCATCCAGTTTTATCTCTGATACCAATCATATTGCATTTACACATATCCTCTCTGGTGACTTAGATTTTCAGTATCCGGCATTCATTCTCTGAACTTTCCTCAATATATTATAACCTTGAAAGACACATCTTCTACAGGGATGGAGAACAGAAAGTCACTTACCCCTCCCACTGATAAACACATGCTTTATAGCAGAAGATAGAAAGACGTGTTTTCAGAATGCAATAGGAAAACAATGTACATGAAAGAGAATTAGATTATCTTCAGGGCAAAAAAAAGAAAAGGAGCTGTTAAGAGAAGTAGGATAAAAATTAGGGCATCTGATAAAAAAGTCTCAGTACCTAAGGAAAAACTGAAAATCTTGAAGGCAGAGAAAGGACTGAGAGTGGACTTTGATTAGCATTTGTACAGAAGAGGAATAAATATGTGACTGCAAAATGCATAGTAAAGATAAACTGGTAGAATTGGACTCTCTAACAGTGACCCAGGTAAATGATATTATGAATCACTTGGGAAAACAGCACAGATATCAAAGGATAAACATCTGTGGTGTCTGGAATGCTGGGAATCTGAGAGATGAAGATGACTCCTCATGACATTCACAAACTACATACAATGTGATTCATTTTGTCATTGGTAGAAATGTACCTTCGTTACCAGAGTACTAGACTGGAGGCCTGACTCAGTCGGTGTTCAATGAACTGGTCCCCCCAAAGACCAAATAGAAAAGACAATGGTGAAAATTCTAAAAGGAAATTCATTCAGTGTAGCCATACTGGGAAGACAAAGGGACCTGGATCCTTAACCCTGTCTTCCAGGGTCTGAAAATGACAGGTTTTATAGACAGGGGAGTGAGGGTAAGGATTGGAGGTTGCATAGCTGGGGACTTTTCATAGCAGCCAAAGCCAGTTATATTTATTGGTTGTGATCTGTCTATCACTATCTCAGGATTGGAAAGGTAGGGCCTTGTCCCCTAAAGTTGCTGTTGCCTTGAGAGTAATTTCAACATATCACAAGACCTTGTTCCTGGAATTCAAGGTGACTCAGCAAAGAAAACAGATGCAAAATGGAGGCAGAAACTCCAAGTCTTCAATCCTACCTTAGCCAGCAGGTGAACATTTGCAGGCAAAAGTAAAGTGTCTAAGTCCCTGTTACACATTGAACATTGTTAAGCATATAATTTCTTAAAAATATTTTATATTAGATGAAAAAAATCAAGGAACCATTTTCACGTAAGAACAATAATAACAATGGCATTAAATGAAAACAAGGAAACATGAATGCTGACCTGTAGAAAATTGGTTTGGAACCTCAGATTTGTGACTTTCCAGCTCCCTGGTCTACTATATGTGACTATATCCTACTGGAGCATTTCAGAATTTAAAAATGAACAAAAGAAATTAGATTGTTTCTACATTTTTTCGTTGTAAGTTCTGTAACACCCCCCCCACACACACACGCACACACCACAATTCTCTTCAGTTTAATATTTATCATGCTTAGGTAATGAAGTAGGGAAGACTGAAAAATTGGCATTTTTCCCGATCTTCAGTTTGCTGCCATGCATTCTCCAATCTATCAAGCTGCTGTGTACCACCAGCAGCAATTACCTTCATACGAGCAAACCCCACTGTTAGTCTGGCATGGAGATCCTCACCTACAGTGCTTCTAATTATTGATGCATTTTTCCATTTTCAAAATGTCAGACAGTTTTCTTTATGTGTAATCATCTGGTTTACCACCTGTGGCTCTTCTTTCCACTAGTACAAATATGGACAGCAGCAACTCCCCCTTGTTGTTCTGTTGAGCTTTTGAGTACCATGAAGGTTCAATACTAAAATACTGAGTCTCTCCAATTTTAAAATTGTGTTTCCTAATTATTTCAATGAATTATGCATCTGGTTGTGATTACTAAGCCTGGGAAGATTTTGTCTGGTGATTTTATAGCAATTTTACATTTTTCCATTGATTTTTAAAATTTCTTTTATATTCAATTTGATATTGTGTCAAATTAAAAATTGTTAGCTCCTGCTTCTCATATCATAAAAGATTCTTAGCAAATATTGACCTAGATAGTTCATTTTGCATGTAGGTTTGTTTAAAATTATACTATTAAATGATACATTTTCTACAATGAATTGTTTTATCATTTGGCATTCTATTTTATGTAATTTGACTTATGTAAAATTTTAGGTAATGATGCTCATGGAAAAGGAAAATATTTTGTTTAGGATAAATAGGTAGTATAGATCTATATATACTTTTTTTTTTTACTTTGTACTTTCATTAGTGGACAACAATTACCTCTTTGTTTTCCTCTCTCCTAGTTCTGAATTAATAGTAATTTTTTGAAATCTTTTCAACTGATATTTTAAATAAGTAGTTTCAAAGTTATGTGGCTGGAGTTGTGGCTTAGTGGTGAGGCACTTGCCTAGCTTGTGTGATGTGCTGGGTTCGATTCTCAGTATTGCATACAAATAAATAAAATAAAGGTCCTTTACAACTAAATATTGAAAAAACAAAGTTATGATAAAAATGAAATAATACTTCTACTTACACTCCATATTGTCTTTATATGTATTATCAATCCACCCTCTTCTGTCCTCTTAAGTACGAAGTGTTCCTGAAGCCATTTTTTTTAAACTTAATTCATTTGCTTTTGCATACACTTTGTTTATTAGGAGACCATCCTGTGGAGTGAAGTCATACAGATATATAGTCAAATATCAATGTATACTAGCTCTGTGATCTTGACCAATGTATTTGAAACTTCTCTGCTTTGCTTTCTTCCTCTGTTCAGTATAGATAATAATAACCACCTAATGGAAGCAACATAACAATTAACACACTTAAAATTTAGTTGTTTTGAAATGACTCTGACACATAAAACTCACATGAATAATTTACCAAAACTTAACTTTCTCCCATAGGTTTCTATATATAAGTTAGAGAAAGAGAGAGAAATATAGAGAAAGGAAGATGGGATTTGCCATTTTGTCTCTCATTTAAGTTAAAAGTATGTATGGTTTGAGTTTGCAATTTTGGAAATGAGCATATAAAGCAAATTTACCTTGGATGGTGATTTCAAATGTATAGACAAAACACTAGAAAAATTGATTTAAGTATATTAGCTACAAACTACAGGTTTTCTTTTGAAAGTAATATGCTGCAAGTCACGGTGGCACACACCTATAATCCCAGCGGCTGGGAGGCTGAGGCAGGAGGATCTCACTTTCCAAGTAAGCCTCAGCAATTTATTAAGGACCTAAGCATTTAGCAAGACCCTGACTCAAAACAAAATATAAAAAAAGCTAGAGATGTGGCTCAGTGGTTAAGTGCCCTTGGGTTGAATCTCTGGTACCAAAAAAAGGTTAAAAAATAGTGATATGCTGATTTAAATATTTGTTTTTCAAAAAAAAATTCAGATAGAAGTCTGCTAGAATATGGTATTAAAATATTTGGTGATAACAATGTCAACCCTCAATTACATAAAACCAATTATTGTTACTTATGGGTTTATATCTTTCAACAATACCAGAAACTAAAAGAGATCTGTAAGTAGCATTTGCTTTCCTTCTAATTCCTTGTACTTTTGGCCACTCTTTTTCTCTAGTTAAGCTTCATGTTTCTGCTTAGCTTGGAGAATAAATACTCTGATGTTTAGGAATGCTCCAGCTGCTATTCTAGATAAAGATTTTCAAGGAAGCTTCAGGAAAAAACCTTTAATACTATCTTCAAATAAATTCCACTCTCTATTCCACACCTGCTGGTTCAGAGTTTCTGTGCAAGATGCCCAGAAATCAGCATCATTTTGAAGCATCCCAGATGTTTCTTAGATGGTGAATTTTGAAAACCACTGTTGTGGTGTTGTAAAGAAAAACTAACATTCAAGTCCAATGTTTCTGAGTTTTGCATCAAGACTGTTGTTGTTCAATCCACCTTGATTTTTTTAAAATTAGTTTTAACTGAGAAGTAAAACTTATATATGCTTCTTATGTACAGCATATTTTGATTGTGTGTACACTGGGAAATGGTTTAAACAAGCTATTTAACATAAGCATTTTCACACACTTCACTTTTTTGTTTAATAAAAACATTCAGAATCTACTCAATTTAAAAATATATAATATGCTATAATTAACTAAAGTCAGGAAGATGTTGGACACAATTTACAAAACTTTAGTTACACTGGAGAAATAGCCCATCCTAATCTTCCAGTCTATTTCCAATATGTGCTCTTTAACTTTGTGCTTCAAATCTAGTTTCAAATCATATACCAGCTCTAGTAAATTGGATGTTTTGAATGATAGAAGGTTCTAATTTGGCTCTCAAGGTTGTTACTCTTTCTTCTAATCTAAAGAGAGAAAACAGCTTACTTTTTTAAAGTTTCCAAAACTAGTGAGATTGTTTTGCTCCTTTGCTCATCTTTTTATACAAGACTTCTCTACTACTTTTTTAACACTATGAATGGATTTCCTATCACTCACTATATTCCTTTGTTGAGACATGTAATCATATAATTGTATGTTGCTTTTAAATTCAGTTTCTAAATCAAAGCTTTTTGAACAACCTTCTATTTATCAGTATATACCTTATCCTAATATAACCTACTTAGTGACTGTAGCTTAATTCACAGAATTAATATTTTCTTCTCTCAGTTGGGCAGATACTAGACTTCTTACTCTTCCCCATTCCACAGTACCATCGGTGTGTGAGAGCTTTATAAACATACATTCAACTTACAAATCCAGAATGATTTCCAGATAGTATTCTGATATTTCCAATTTCAAAATAAAGTTTATCTCAGATGTGATGATATAAATATAAGCAACCTCTACCAGAAGCATTTGTATCTAAATACTAATCTCCATTGTTCAGGGAATAAAGAATGAGAGCATTTTATAATCTACATCATTTTTTTCTATAAAAATTGAATGGAATTATGAAGAGATGCAGCTATAAGATTGAATGTAAGTCCTACTATTAGATTAGTGAAAGCTCATCACATATTAGAGGCATATGGGAATCTTTCTTGGAGAGGGATCTGGGAGGGTATATCAATACCTCTCTGTCCCATACTCGGTACCTGTGAGGTTACTTCCTACACATCTACACGTGCCCAGTTTCTGCAACAGCTGTGCTCACATTAGGTGCGATTTATCAGAATCAGTGTGACCTTGAGATTTGTTTATTAGCATTAAATACTTTCAATCTCCAACCATTAATCATAATTATTTCTCTCACTCTGCCCAGTCACTATTTTTTCATTCTCCAGCTAAACTGATTGTAAAATTTTTCAAAACAAGGATAAATTCACTAGTAGAGAAAATACTTATTGCTGAATAAATTTTCTCATAAACTAAATTTTAATCATTATATACTAGTAATTAAAATTCTATTAATTTCTACATACAATGGCTGGTACATTTATGTGTTAATTCAAATGGTCCTCACTCAACTTTATAAGATAGCTATTTATCCTTAAGTCATATGTGAGACAACCAAGCTTTACAAAACTTAATTGCATTGGCCTGATATTACGTGATAAATCAACATTCAATTTTGTGCTATTTCAAGATCTCTGCATTTTAGACTCTCCTGTGTCTTATTATTGTTTTACTATAAAAAGTTGTTCATCAAAGCATTATAAATTAAAGAAAAAATTCCTAATAGTGTAATGAGAGACTAATTCTCTATGAAAACACATCCAAAAACTTATCATCATAATAATCAGATCATTGGAGGCTATTCAATTAATAAAATACTTCTTCCTTTAAGTATTTTTGTAACTCTAATTTGGATAATAAATTTAAAAAGATTATAGCCATCAAATAAAATAGTTTCATAACATGTCATTTTTACCTAGAAGTTTTGCTTGATCTGAAAACCATTTTAAAAAATTAATCAGAATCAGGTGTGACAGGCTTCTGTGTTCCCTATTTGCCTATCTATAATGTCTTTGGATAAAGTCTTCATAACTATCTTCTTCATCAGGACTGACAGTTTTGCTACTCTGCAGATGATTTCTTGGAAAAATATTAAAGAAAATTTAAGTGGTATCATTTCACAAAGAAATGAAAACATATTGAATTCAGGCTTGAAGGAATTGACCAATCAATTTCTATGGAATTAAATAATTAAATTATAAAAGTTACTTGTATGGACTCCCTATAAGATTATTTTCCTTCAAGTTTTATGACATATAATTCACACAAAGTACAATTTTACTTATAAAATGGTGAGTTCCTAGAGTTCTGAATTGTGAATGTTCTCAGATAGAAAGCAACATAATCATGATGTAAAACTTCTTAATCACTTCAAAATGTTGTTTTATGTCTATCTGTAGTCAATACTAATCCCCTCTCCATCCTCTGGCAACCATTAATTTGATAGTTAAAATGTACTGAATGCTTTCTCTGAGGAATCTCTCTTCATATTCATCACAATAATCTTAACATCTCTTAGTTATTCATGTTAGGAGAGAAAAAACAAACAAACAAATAAACAAAATCCCTCTCATGACCCATAGGGTATGACCATGTTTTCTTTAATGTTTTTTATTAAAACAATCTCCATTATCTGTTGCCAGAAATTACTTATTAAATGATTGTGTCTTTAGAATTTCCTCCTTACTACATTTAACACAGTTACGGCTTTGGTGCTTTAGTACCTATATAAGCACACAAGAAGATATAAATTAATAATCATTTATAAATTTCAAAATAACCCAAGTCATTTACTAATACTATGAAGTGGATACTGAGCTCAAAATAGCATTCTATAATTTCCACATACACGAACATCTCTTATTTAAACAACATTATTCTTTGAAAGCAAGTTATATTGGGATAATACATAATCTTTCTTATTTTGCAACTGCTATGTTAGGAAATATTTTAAGCATGGAGGATGACACAACAGGAAATTAAAAAGACAAAAACTTTGCCATCAAGGAATAATCATTCTTTTGGTTCGACTACTTTAGGTTTGAGTGGACTGTGGGGTTTATGTAAAAAGCATGGCCATCTTAGAGTGCCTTGAATTCAAAATCTGCTCTGATATTAACTGTTAGGACACTGAAAAATCAGTTCTCCTTTAATGGTCACTTAAATTTTTCTAGTCATAAAATAGAACTATAGATACTTACCTCACATGGTTATTGCAAAGATTAGAGATATCCTCAAAGAAAATGTTTGGATGACATTGAGAATGTACTATGTGTATGACAAAAGGGTAATCAAAAGGACTTTTTTTTTTTTTTTTTTGGTACAGGGGATTGAACTCAGGGGTACTTGGCCACTGAGCCACGTCCCTAGCCCTATTTTATGTTTTATTTAGAGACAGAGTTTCACTGAATACTTAGTGCCTTGTGATTGCTGAAGCTGGCTTTGAACTTGTGATCTTCCTGCCTCAGAATCCTGACGCTCTGTGACTACAGACATGCACCACCATGCCTGGATCAAAATAGGCTGTATATCATGAAGGAGATAAGGAAGTTCATTATAAAATGTTAAAGGAGTGAATTCTGGAAAATAATATAAAAATTATAAATGTTTATGTTTCCAATATTGGAATGTACAAATATATAAAAGAAGTATTACTAAAAATAAAAAGAGATAAAACTTCAGTAATAAGAGGGGAACTTAATAGCTCACTTTTACCAATGTCCAGAGTATTACACAGAAAATCAAAAAGAAATCACAGAGTAAAATTGTACCATATACAAATGTACTTAACAGACATCAGCCAAAAATTTCTTCCTATAGCTGTAAATTCTCCTCATCAGCACATGGGACATTCTTTATGAGGATCCCATGACATAACACAGAACAAGTCTCCAGGAATTAAAAAAAAAAAAAAAAAAACTCAAGTATTATTATTACCACAATGTAACTTATTACCAACAAGAAGAAAATTTTAAAACTATACATGGAAATTTTAAAACATACACTTGAATAACCAATGGATGAAGGAACATGTCAACAAGGGATGAAAATATTCCTTGAAAGAAAGAACATTGAAAACATAACATACCAAACCTATGGGATATAGCAAAAGCAGTAATAAAAGAAGTTCATATAGCAATCAATACCTACATTAGAAAAGTAGAATGATATCAAATCATTAATATTCAATAGCACCTTAAGGATTTGGAAAAATAAAAATAAACCGAAATAAAAATAAAGGGATATGAATAGAAAAAGAAGAGCTCAAATTATCTCTGTTTGCTCCCTACACGATCCTATATTTAGAGGACTCAAAAAACTCTACCAAAGACTTCTAGAACTCATAAATGAATTCAGAAAAGTAGTAGGACACAAAATCAATACCCATAACACAAATTATGTTCCTGTACTCCAATGATGAATTTGCTGAAAGAGAAATTAGGAAAATTATCTCATTCACAATATCCTTAAAAAAAAAAAAAAAAAAAAAAACTTGGGAATTGCTCTAAGAAAAAAGAGGTGAAGGAACTCTACCATGACAACTATAGATCATTAAAAAAAGAAACAGAAGACCTTAGAAGATAGAAAGATCCCATGTTCTTCAAGAGACAGAATTAACATTGTCAAAATAGCCATTCAATCAAAGCACTAAACAGACTTACTGCAATTCCCATCAAAATTCCAATGATGTTCTTCATAGAAATAGAGAAAGTAGTCATGAAATTCATTTGGAAAAATAAGGGGCCCACAATAACTAAAGTAATCCTTAAAAGGAAGAGATATCACAATACTGAACCTCAAATGACACTACAGAGCTATATTAACAAAACAACATGGTATTGGCACCAAAACAGGTATGAAGGCCAATGGAATAGAATAGAAGACACAGAGACAAACCTACATGAATATGTTTATCTCAAATTAAACAAAGGCACCAAAAACATACATTGGAGAAAAGATAGCCTCTTTAATAAATGGTACCAGGAACACTGGAAATCCTTATGTAGTAAAACAAAATTTAACCTCTATCCCTCACCCTGCACAAAATTCAACTTAAAGTGGACAAAAGACCTAGGAATTATACCAGAAACCCTGCATCTTCTAGAAGAAAATGTAGGCCCAACTTTCCATCATGTAGGTTTCAGGAACTGACTTCGATAACAAGGCTCCTAAAGCATGAGAAGTAAAATTAAAAATTCATAAATGGGATAGCATCAAATAAAAAAGCTTTTCACAGCAAAGGAAACAATCAAGAGTATGAGGAAAGCCTATAGAATGGGAGAAAATCTTTGTCATCTGCTCCTCAGGTAGGGCATTAATATCCAGAATATATAAGGAAGTCAAATAACCTAACACCAGAAAATAACTTCCCAAATAACCCAATCAATTGTTGGGCAAACACATCTCAAAAGATGAAACACTATTGATGAACAAATATATGTAAAAACGTTCAACACCTCTAGCAATTAGAGAAATACAAATTAAAACTACTGAGATTTTATCTTACTCCAGTCAGAATGGCATTTACAAAAAATATGAATAACAATAAATATTGTCAAGGGTTCAGGGAAAGGAGTACACTCATATATTCTTGGTGAGACTGCAAATTGGTGAAACCACTCTGGAGAGCAGTATGGAGATTCCTCAAAACAGTAGGAATGGAACCACCATTTGACCCAGCTATCCTACTCCTCCATATATGTCCAATGGATTTAAAATCAGCACACTACAATGGCAGAGCCGCATCAATGCTTATAGCAGCTCAATTCACAATTAACTAAACTTTGGGGACAAACTAGGTGCCCTTCAATGGATGAATGGATAAAGAAAATGTGGTATACACACAATGAAGAATTAGTCAGCTATAAAGAAGAATGACTTTATGACATTCATCTGGAGACTATCATGCTAAGTGAAATAAGCCAGCTCCAAAACACCAAGGGCCAATGTTTTTTCTGATACATGGAAGTTAATCTACAATAAGAGAGGAGATAGAAAACAGAATAAAACTTCAGTGGAGTAGACAAAGAAGAATGAAGGGAAGATAAAAGGGAAAGGAAAAAGGAAAAACAGTGAAATGAATCTGACCTAACATTCCTATGTACATATATGAATATACCACAGTGAATCTCACCATCATGTATATCCACAAGAAATTAATAAAAAAAAATAACTATGGGTAAATGGTAGAAAGATCTATAGAGTTGAGGGAAAGAAGTAAGGGGAAAGGAAATGAAGGGTAGGTACTGGAGACTGATTCAAAGCAAGACATACTCCATGCCTTTATAATTATGTCAAAATGGATTCTATTGTAATGTAAAACTAAAAGGAACCCAAATAATCTTATCATATGTGGAATCTAAAGGCTAATCTCATAGAAACTGAGGATAGAATCGTGATTACCAGACACTGGACAGAGTAGATGCAGAGGAATAGATGATGAGAGGGCTCTCAGTGGGTACTAAGTTATTGATGGAAAGGGGTAAGAAGTTCTGGTGTGCTGTTGCACAGCCTGGTGACCATTGATAATAAAAACTAGAAGAAATGTTTTAAATGTTTTCACATAAAGAATTGATAAATGTTCAAAGAGGTAGATATTAATTTGATCTAAGCATTATACAATACATGCATGTAACAAAATAGTATATGATACTTCATTAATGTGTATAATTTTAATGTTTTTATGGATCAGTTAAAAGAAATTTAATAAAAATTGTAAAAACAAAAGCTAAAAAGGAAAATTGTTATCACAATTTCATTAAATAGATATAATTTAACACTCAATAAAATAAGTAAATTACTCAAATATAAAATATATAAAACATTAGAATTTCAAATATAAATTATTTGAAAAATGTTGCATTGGAAATCAGGTTTATAATATAAAACTGCCTCAAAATTTCTTTTTCATATATCACATTGGCTCTCAAAAGTCATAATCTGTATTCACATTTTAAATCTAAATATAAAGCACTAAAATTAAAAACAACTTGATTACCTCCCTGCTTTTCATAGAGCTTTGATTAAAAAGACGTTTTCATATTAGAACACTGAATGAAGTTATCAAAATTTCTGATACTGAAAATGGATTCTGTGGTATAGATTATAAGCTGTACAAATTTGTGCTATGTTTTAACTATGTTTATATACACATTATTTATATTAATAAATTTGTATTGAAAAATTAATTTAAATTTGGGGTACTGGGGATTGATCTTAGGGACTCTTGAACACTAAGCCACATCCCCAGCTGTGTTTTGTATTTTATTTAGAGACAGGGTCTCACTGAGTTGCTTAGACCTCACCGCTGCTGAGGCTGGCCTTGAATTTGTAATCCTCTTGCTTCACCCTCTTGAGCATGCACCACCATGCCTTGCTGAAAAATTAATTAAAAAACAAAAACTACACCACCCCCAAGCAAATCTAAAAATTATTTCACATTTCTCAAACCATCAGTTTGGCAGTCTTAACTACCATTCATTAATTTAAATGAATAATGTCATTGATAAGAAAGATATTATACATAATATTTCAATAAACTGTGAACTCCAGAAGTAACCCAATGTCCATGTCAGCACAGTGTTTATGTTGAATAGGAGGCAAATAAATTTATGTTGAATTAATGAATAAATATGGTCTAAGAGTTTATTTATGGTCATCATTAAAATTTAGTTATATCTGAATATGCTAAATGCAACAAAGTTTTCTTTCATTTCATAAAGTGTAGAACTATGATGTTTAATATTATTTGCTGCACCTTTTCCTAAAGCTCTTCTATACACTAAATAGAATAATTTCCTGTAGTTATTTTAGGGCAAAATAATTTAAGAGGATTAAGAGGCTAGATACAATTAAACATATTCTGCAATATCCTCTCTAAAATAAACTAATTGCCTTTGTGTGTCAAGTATTATAAACGAAAGCTATTAGAGGCTTATGCTTTCTTTCATTTTCTTTAAATAGAGTGTGGCTGTGTATCTGCAGAACCTTCCGGTGACTTCTCAGCCTACTCAGGGAAAAAGTAGTCAAACATTTCACAGTGATAATCAAGGCTCTAAAATAAATTCCACGGCACTTTTGCTTTAGTTCCAACATGCTCACTACTTTCCTTCCATTACTTTGTGCAAACACATTTCAAGATTTTTGTTTCATGAATTTCCAAAATTAATTCTGCCTTAAGACCTTTGAATTTTTGTTTTACTTAGCTGGAATTCTCAAGAAAAATTGTATGGACTTCGCGCCTTTATATTCTCTGTACCTCTTTTTGCTTGACAACACTTCTGAAAAGCTTTCTTTATCTACTCTAGGCAAAATTGGTACTTCTCTCTCAGATTTATCTGCAGTTTCCATGGTAAATATTTTAAATAAAACATGAAACACTTGAAATTATATTTTTGTTTGTGTGTGTTTAAAATTAGAATGTGAGCATCAATGGGCCAGGAATTCTAATGTCCAGAAGTTTCACATTAGTGTTTTAAAATATGCACAGCTATGGATCTAACTGTGGATAAAAGTTCATAATACAGTGTTTTTGATTAACATTGAACTCTAAGGTAGAAAGGGAGACACAAATCACCACCAGGAATACTGAATTATCTAAACAAAGATGATGCCTAAAGAAAGGCTTTTCTGTTTTGCTGAGGAAAATTTGGTCAGATCAAGCACAGGAACTTACCAAGAAAGTTGAGAAGAGAGCATGGTTTTAAAATTATTATGATTTACTCTTACTTCTTAAATCACTAGGAGACATAGGATAAAAAAAGAAGTTCTGATTCTATCATATCTGATTCAGACCTGATTTCTTGGAATTTTGAATATTTGCTCACTCTCTGTAAAACGAAAAATCAAGTAATTAATTGAGACTTGGATTATATGAAAGCCTCCTCCATATTTGTTCAGAATTTGTTCAGATTCCACAGTCTTCTAATATCCCCCCCAAACTGGAGCTATTTTATTCATTATTATATGAAGAAAGCAGCATATCATTTATTAACATTGTGAAAATGACTATCTTTAAAAAGTTAATTCATTTTTATTCTTTATTTAAATTTGTATTCAAGGTCTGCATGGTCTGAGCTGCAGTTTCAAAGGATGCTTTTGGTAGTTGCAAGAAGAACATGCTGTCCTGGCACAAGGTGCTGTCTGCACAATGCAGACAGACCCCTTGGGAAGTTATTTGAATAATTTGTACAGGTCATGGAATAAGAGTGTAGGTGTAGAAGAGGAAAAGGTTTAGTTGTCTTGATATAGAAAAAAAAATTGACAAATTCATCATTGGACTGTAATTGACGTACAGCATAGGGAAGTCAAATGTTACCACCACCAATGTTTTAACTTTAGTCACTGAAATAGTGATCTTTCTTTTTAATTGAGATGGGAAATAGTGAAGGAAGCAATGAGGGTTAGGTGGTGAGCAAGAAGGAAGAGTTCCTGATTAGAAATATTAATTTTGAGAGGTCTATTAGATGTGCTGGTGGAGCTATTAAATAGGAAATGTTGTTATGCTTGTGTAATATTATGTTCATCATGAGAAAATACACTGAAGAAATAGTGTGATTATTTTATCTAACCTAGGTAAAAATGTTAGAATATTTCTAACGTTGCTCATTTCATTTACTCTCTGCACAATGTTGTCTGAAACAGTATATATGCCCTTCCAATTGAATCTATCTATATACCCTCTCAAATAAATTAAACATTTATAATTAATCAATTAATATATTTAATTAGCATATTTAATTAAATAATGTATTGCTAATTAGTTATTTAATTAATTATATGTATTTAATTGGTAGGGCATGCATTTTTTATACACATGTGCCCACATGTGCATGTAAATTAGTTTTAAGTAGAAAACCTTGAAAGTGACCACACTGTAGAAACACTTCCACCAATTTCTTGGTGAAAGATTATAATATGTTTGGAACATTAGATGAAGTTTGTCATCTAGTGGAGCAGGTAGAGTCACCAGATTATAATATCAAAAATATCAGTCCTATTAAGTAAAACCAATTATAGTCCCACTAATTCTGGCAATTCTAACATGAGACAGATATTAGTAATGACTTTGGAAATATCTCTGATAAAAGGTATTGGTAAGAATTAATGTTTACCATAGAACCTACTACAAGAAAAACTCCTTAGGATCTTCCCAATCAACTACAATTCTTTTAAATTTATACAGTTCTCATGCACCTGTAGAAACATAGATTAGTGAATAATATAAAATTAAAACAACATTGTGAAGACAGATCTTGGAGATGGGTTCTGACCATTATTGTAGAAGAGTTCTGAAAATTAATAACATTTGCTTGTATGGAAAGGATTTTCCTTTTCTGTGTGCAAACTCTGTGATTAAATTTCAGTAGATTAACTGAAAACATAGTTTTCAATGTGTTTCCATGTTATTTCCAATATAATTATCAGTATCATTATGAAGCTACCTATTTTCATGATTTAAATTTAGAATACACAGTATTGCAGCCACGTACATTAATAGATAATCTGTTTGCTTAAATTGGAAAATACCTACAATTTATTATACTGTTAACCAATTTTAAACACACAGGCAAACATTTTGTATAGATGGATGTCTTGTTTGATAATTGGGGATGATATTATTCCCAAGCATTTCCTTTAGCCCCTAGATATTGAAATTTAAAGTAGAAGAAGTTGTAAAAGACATAAATTTTTGTTCAAATTTAATATTTTGGGGGATTCAAGGATTTGTGTGGATAGATTATGTGTAATACATACTAAGCATATACAAATGACCTTCTATATTACTAACAAATCACATTAAAAATACTTAGTTACCATGGGGATTGTTACCTCTATGCAATCCTAAAAGAAAGATCAGCACATATCTAAATGTGGAGCTTTAATTAAAATTATGTCTTTACCCAAGGAACATTTCTTCTCTAACAAGTAAGTGTCTTTTAGACAGACTATTAAAATAGGCAATGATTAGTATGACACTGTAAATGATTTAGCAGATGGCAAATATTAAGTAGCTTAACAGGATTTAATTCAATTGTAGAAATCCAAAACTCCAAATAGTGTTCCTTAATGACTTTTCAATAATTGTGCTAGATAACTTATTTAATATTAGCTGTCTTTCAAATTAAACACAAGTGTGAAAACATGTGAAAGCTTACTACCTTTAAATATCTTTCTATGAATCTGTGTTAGATTAATTTACTTCTTTCTGTAAAAAGTTTTCTTGACTTTTCTATGCTTTCAAAATTATTGAACCAAAATGTAATAGATCAAACTAGAATCTCATTTTATGCTAAATTTCACATGAATTACTTGAGGAAATTGTCAGAATACCATATCAAGTTTGTGGTATTTTGATTAATACCTATGGAGTGTAATTATATTTAATAGCACAAACTCTTAAGAATAAATTGGTATTTAGAAAGCAATAATATTAGATTCCAAACAGTTATAGTTATTATTTTGAAAAAGGGATATATGTATATGTATATATCCATAGGTACATACATACATATAGTTATGCATATTTGAAATGGCATACAATTTGCATTTTACCACTTAAGTATTTAATCATACACTGTTTATGCAACACCAATTTCTTGTACTTTTACTCCATGTGTTATGCTATTTTGATTACAATTTCAATATGCTTGCTCAATTTACTCTTGATGGAGATTACACACACACATACACACACACACACACACATGCACACATCCATACACACAAATGCACATGAACACAAACACACACAGTATATACATATTTTTCAACATTTTTCTGTAAAATTTAAAATAGTGCATTCTAATCCATCGAATCCTTGTACATTTACATTACTTTTTCTGAGATATATATTTAGGAGTTGAATTCTTGGAATGAAAGTTACTTGCTTCTGGATTCTACTTTTATGTCGCCAAATTTATCTCCTAACTCAATGCTGTAGTTTGAGTCTTAACCATTTCCCAAACATGTTACAAGCTTGCTCCCCGATGGCACTGTTAGAAGGTGGTAGAATATGAAAGAGGTGGAGCCAAGTGGAAGGAAGTTACATCATTGGGGAAATACTATTGAAGGGAATATTGGGACCTCAGCCCCTTCCCTTTTCTTTCATTTCCTGGTCATCATTTGGTGAAAAGCCTTCTTCAACATGAACTTCCACTGTGATGCATCTTGCCACCCCATGCCCAAGTGACCATGTAGTTGAAATCGCTGAAGTCCTGAGCCAAAATAAACCTCTTATTTTAGTAAGTTTATTTCTTCAGTTATTTTGTCACAATAACAGAAAGATGACTAATATGTTTGATCTCAATTTCTTAGCTAAAATATGGAGTTCTGACTTTTTACAATCTTACCATTGCTTCACAGTATCCCTTCCTTCCCTCTTTTCTTCTTATCATCATTCCTTTCCTTTCCCTACCTTCTTTCTTTTTCTACCTTACTTTCTCCTTTATGAAACAACACCATGCTGGTGAATGTAAAAATATACCTCATTGAAATTTTAATTTTTATTCCCTGCATTTTGGGTTAAAATATCTTTTCCGTATTTTTATGTTCTCATTCTCTCCTTGGAAAATCTTCTGTACTTATCTTTTACTCTATGTCAAATTGAGTTTTGTTTGATTTGTATGGATTTATATAACTTACTTCTATATTATGTATCCTATTTTTTATTTTTGTATAACAAATGTATTTCCCTAAAAGTCTACTTGCCATAATATGATTTTTATAATATTTTTTTCATACTCATGCTTTCATTTTAAAACAGTAAAGATATTGCTTTGGGCATATGTATTATGTATCTCTATATATTTTTTCCTATCTTGTTTTAGTAGATTTTACCATCCTTAATATCTTTAGAAAGTCTCTGTATTAGTACAGTTTAAATGCATTCAATACCAGAGTATTAGAACACAGTATTTCAGTATTGCTGGGCATATACCCTTTTTATAACAAAAGTCAGAATCTTCCCCGGGTACAGTGGCACACACCTATAGTCCCAGTGGATAGGGAGGCTGAGACAGGAGGATCATGAGTTCAAAGACAGCCTCAGCAAAAAGGCATTAAGCAACTCAGAGAGAACCCATGTCTAAATAAAATACAAATAGAGCTGGGGATGTGGCTCAGTGGCTGAGTGTTCATGAGTTCAATCCCTGATACCAAAAAAAAAAAAAAAAAAAAAAACCAGCAGAATCTAACATAAAATTCTTCATTATAAATTAATCTCGACTTCACAGTAAAGACTTTAGGCTTTTATTTTAAGGAAAGGCCATGATAATTTATTATGTGATATTACATGTATTTTCCCTCTATGTATGTATTCCATACAGTAGAAGAAATACATGTCAGTTAAGCCTACTTTTACTCATTAAAGCACAGGGCTTTTTTGAACATTGCATTTTATTAAAAAACATTCTAGTGTGTATTCATAAGTATTTGCACAAATCAGAATATTGCTACTTTAAGCGCAGACTAATAAAATATAAGGCTCATAAAAATCTCCTAAGACAATTTTATTTATCATATATGCCCAAGCAACCAAACTGATAAAGAGTCTTGACTCCCTTTGTCTCTCTGAAGAGTAAACTGCGATGGCTGTGGACCAACACAAATTGGTCATAAAGGGATTCCAATCATTTAAAATGAAACACACAAGCGAATGCTACTATACCCTCAGTTTTAGTCAGTGTTTTCACTACTATGACTGAAACATCAGACCAAAACCACTGTAGAGAGAGAAAAAGTTTACTTGAGGGCTCACAGGTTTCAGAGGTTTCTGTCCATAGAAGATTGGTTCCATTCCTCTGGGCTTAAGATGAGGCAGAAAACCAAGGTAGAAGAGTGTGGCAGAGTGAAGGAGCTCACATGATGATCAGGAAGCAGAGAGAAAGAGACTCCACTCACCATATATAAATATATAGTTCAAAGCAATGCCCTCAATGTCCCACCTCCTCCAACCACACCCCACTTGTCTTCAGTTACCACTCAATTAATCCCATTAGGTGATCAATTCACTGATTGCTTTAAGGCTGTAGTAACCTAAATGTTTCTTTTCTGAACCTTCTTATACTGTCTCACATGTAAGCTTTCGGGGGACACCTCACATCCAAATCATAACACCTTCCAACAAGGAATGTGCAGTGGGAAGTCACAGAGATAGCAACCCTTGGTTGAAAAGAAGAAATGATCGAAAGTCATGCCAGATAAGAGATGTCCTATGTACCGTAGACATTTCAAGCTCAGGTCCTTGGTTGATCTTGACTTGTTTCTCAGAATCATTTTTTGGCAATGAAACGAAGTGCATCTAAGAGAGGAGCGTGAGACACCTACCCCTTTAATGCTACCTGAGTGTGAACATAGCTTCTGCTGCTGATATGCTGGAAATATTTAACAATTAGTCTAGAAACAGGATTTGTGAAAGGTAGTTAGTCAAATAGAGAGGGATCAGAATGTTTCTTATGAATCAACTCAGTTATATTTCATAGAATGAAGAAATTCAGCAAAATATTAGATAAAAAGAATGATCTTTAGAGAGGAAATAGAATCAGAAGAGTATTGAAAACATGACATCAGATAAAAGGTCCAGAGCAAAGATTATGAGCACTACAAAAACTATTGGGGATTACAATGTGATATAATGATGGATTTCTGGCAGCTGTGCCTTTAATGATAATAGAAGTAGAAGAAAATCTAGGAAAAGAAGTTGTCGACATCAGTTCATATGTCAATCCAATTTGTAAGAACAGAAACTTAGTACCAAGACCTACAGATTACCTCAATGACTTTTCATATAAGATAAGCTAAAAAAAAAGAAGCCCCAGTGGTACAGTAGGTTAGTGTGCAATGCAAGAAGAAAAATGGCTATGGGTTTAAGAAGTTGGATTTATATGTGTATCGATTAATAAATCATATGTGATAAATATATTGATTGCATAGACTCAGATTCTGGCTAGACCTGGGTTTAAGTCGTAGTTCTGATATTTAGTAATTTAACATTCTTAAGATACTTGACAAATTTAAGCACTAACCTATTGTTAAACAAAGTATAGTGGTGGCAGTAATCTTACTATCAGAATATTTATTAATGGCACAATATTAGGATTTTTAACATTTGTTTTATTGTTACTATTAATAATATTATAAGCATTTGCTTAGAAATTCGTATGGATGGATGCACAGCCTCAGGTATCTAGCTTACATGTATACTGTCACATCTAATTTTAGAAATAGATGTGAATGGGCAAAACTCAGACATTACCAACGTTCAGGAATGTAATTTTGCAGCTACATAATGAAGTACAGAAATGAGTTAGCAAACTGCATTTTGAATCCCAAAGCAAATTCTTTCAAATTACTCTACTAGTTACAGCTCATAAAACACCCTCCTATAAATATAAACAAAAGCTATTATTCACATATTTTCTCATGCTATTCTTATTTATAGAAGCAGGTCCTGCTGTCAACACTGAGTTGTGAAAAAACTAATCCAGCAATTTTATTGAAATGTACGTATATGTGTGCACACCCGGGTTTGTAACTGTGAATGGAAGTCAGGAATTTTTTTAAATTTAAGGAATTGAAATATAAACTAAAAAAATCAGTAAGAAAAAAATTTGATATTAGGGCTCTTCACTTCAGTCCCTCCTAAAATGTTATCTGTGGAACATTGTTAGAAATTCAATTTCTAGTTATCTTCCTGGTACTAGTGCAATTTCAACCCATATATTCATTTGGGAATAATTATCATTTTTATACATGAAAATTTTGCATAGCACATTTTTCAAACTATTCTTCTGTTTAATAAGGAATAACATATTTTTGTGGCAAAGAGGAAATTTTTAATGGCCTACAACTAAAAGGAAATTATGAAGTGGACCTCAAAGTTTTTATGACATTAACAAGAGTCATTTTCAGCTCAACATTGTTAAAGTTTGAGTAGAGACTACTATATATGAGTATTAATTGTGATACATTTCTTACGAAGGGGGAGACATAAATGACATTTGAATTCTATGAAATACAAAAAAGAAATGTGGAATGCATGCGTTTCTTTATCAAGTTACTGTTTTACTTGTTTGGGTAACTTAAAAATGAAGATGCAATGATTGAGGTGATACACAAATATTTCCATTATATTCAGAAATTTTTAGAGTGCAATTTCAAGTAGAATTGTCAAAAATGTCATGTCAAACCATGGAACTTGATATTCCAGATGCAGATGGACAACAATGCAAAGGACAAAATGTGATGTTTACCAGGAATATTCTAGTTAATATAGCTATATAACAGAGCACACAAAATTTTGTGACTGACAACCACAATGATCATTTTATTATCCTGGAATTTTTTTTTTTCCATTTTGAGATATCAGTAAGGATTGGTCCAGATTTCTGGCTCTGGAACTCTCATGTAGTCATTCAGATGAAGGCTGGAGCTGATATTTCAGATTTTAGTAATATGTGTTTCCTGATAGCTTTAATTTGCTTGATTTAGGAATATTAGATGTATCCTGTGGTATTAAATAATTTAGTCTGGAGTTAATTCAGAATGCTCAAATGAATTTCTTCTTATAATGATATTAATAATATGTTTGTAAATTTACCCTTCTTCAGTCAAGTGGAGATCTTCTCAAACCAACATGCAGAAATATAGAAAATATTAAAATTAAAATAAAATTCAGTCAGTTTATGTTAAGAAAAAAGAAAACATTGAAAGTTTTTGTCATAACATTTCTGAAAGAGCAGAAAACAATATTGTTTCCATGTGGATATTTAACGCATTGTCTTAATCTATTTGTCTTTGTAACTATTTTTAGTTTTCTCATAAATTTTCAATATGTATATCTGAGATAAATATTCACATTAGTTTTAAAAATTAATCTTATTTTTGTATTATTTGCTAAAGATATACACATAGAACAAGTTAAGAACATGTAACATTGAAAAACACAGAATGCTATGCTGATGTTTTCAGATCATGTACTTAATAATACTAAATAATTTTATTATTTAAATAATTCATGCTCAGTTTTAAATGTTGCCTTTCTGATGAACACTTATGTAAGTTATTTACCTAATGGAAAATAGTTTGAGGGGATAATAATTAATATAGTAATAAGAGCAATTTTAGGTATTATAATTTGCAACTGGTACCTGATGCTAACAAAGGAGAAAAAGAAAATTCTGAGATGCAGATATATATATGCATGTATATATTACATATATATATACATGCAGAGATATGTAATATATATCTTATGATTTTTCAAAGGAACTAAATGATAAATCATTTGAAAATAAATTTTTAAATAATAATTAAATTCTAATTAACTTCAAATGATATGTATTAAACAGTACTGTCTTATACCATTTTGGTAATTAATTTATGCATCCATATACTCAAGATAGAATATTACATAAATTACTTATTTAGAATAAAGATGTAGTATCAATATTAATTATGCAGGAACTCCTTATTAGTAATATATTCCTTAGAATACCACTGAGCATAGTGGTGCACACCTGTAATCCCAGCAATTTAAGAGGCTGAAGCAGCAGGATCACAAGTTCAAGAACAGTCTCAGCAACTTAAGGAGGACTTGAGTAACTTTGAAAGAACTTGTCTCATAATAAAAAATAAAAAGGGCTCAGGTTATCATGCATCCAATTCCCAGCTAAATAATAATAATTAAAACTCCAATACAATTATTTTCTCAATGTGTATACTTTTAATCTATAATTTACTTTTTATTTATATCGAGAAAAAGTAAACCTTTATAATCAAGGTTTCATTTTGTTTTGTTCTGTTTTATTTTTGAGGATATAATTATTTTATGTAATTGCTCCTAAAATAATAAACTATAATAACTTTACATAATGGAAATTTATAATAAGCATGTTTGTGGAGATGAAAAATTAATATTATTGACATTTTATCTTGTATTAAGTGGTCAATTTTCCTAATTCATAATGACTCTTGGCTCATGCAGATATGCAAATCTATAAAATAAGTATTTTAGAAAAAGATCAAATTTTTGTAAGTAATAAACAGGCATCTTTGTGTATGTGTGTGTTGTCAAAATTAATGGGCTTTTGAAACAAGATATATTTGAATAATGTAGATTTGTCTTAAAAAAAGCTCTTTTCACTTAAAATAGATGTGTACATCTTTAAAGAAACCCTTAGTATATTCAGCAAGAATTTAACATTGTATTTCATTAGCTAATTCATCAAACTTTTCAATCATTACCTGTGATTTTTTATAAGATTCCTGATCTATACAGGATTCCATTTTTAATATTTATCTATTTACTTTCGTGTTCCTATGGTATTCACATTTTCTTTCTTTGAGGCAAAAAACAATGTATACACTATATAGCATTCACATAGATTTTTCTTTTTTTTTATTTTTACAGACTGCATTTTGATTCATTCTACACAAATGGGGAACAACTTTTCATTTCTATGGTTATACACAATGTAGATTCGCTACCATTCATGTAATTATACATGTACATAGGGTAATAATGTCTGTCTCAGTTTGCTGTCTTTCCTTCCCATACTACCCCATTTTCCTCTACACCATCCAAAGTTCCTCCTTTCTTCTCTACCACTCCCACCCCCCATTTCGTATCATCTTCCACTTATCAGAGAAAACATTCTGCCTTTGGGTTTTTGGGCATGTCTTATTTCACTTAGCATGATATTCTCCAACTGCATCCATCTACCATCAAATGCCATAATTTTATCCTTCTTTTTGGCTGAGTAATATTCCATTGTGTACATATATCACAGTTTCTTTATCCATTCATCATTGAAGGGCATCTAGGTTGGTTCCACAATCTAGTTATTGTGAATTGAGCTGCTGTAAATATTGATGTGGCTGCATCACTATAGTATGCTGATTTTAAGTCCTTTGGATATAAACTGAGGAGTGGGATAACTGGGTCAAATGGTGGCTCCATTCCAAGTTTCCTGAGGAATCTCCATACTGCTTTCCAGAATGGCTGCATCAATTTGCAACTCCACAGGAATGTATGAGTGGAGCTTTTCCCCACATCCATGCCAACACTGAGCAGACACTTCACAGAAAATATACAGGTGATCAACAAATATATGAAAAAGTGCTCATCATCTCTAGTAATTAGAGAAATGCAAATTAAAACCACCCTAAGATTTCATCTAACTCCAATTAGAATGTTTTTTCATTTTTTTATTTTCTGATTTTTATAAAAATTATGAGCATGTAAGAAGATATCATGGTATTTTGATATACATAGAGAATATACATAGAGATATTGCTTGATATACATAGAGAATTGCTTTCTAGAGTTGAGGAGATTATCATACACATGATCACAGTCCCCTCACAGCATTATTGTATTCATTCTTTCCTTGGCAGTATTTTAAATAAAGATATTTTAAAATATTTAAACATTTAGAACAGATATTTTTAGAATAAATATAACATTTAATGACCAATTTGTAGGGTAAGAGACGTAAGGAGAGAATAATGTTCTAATAATGAAATCAGGATTTGATAACTCCTAATAATGAAATCAGGATTTGATAACTTTTAGTCAAATATACTGTATGTATGTAGTTTTTCTTGGGGATTGAACCCAAGTACACTTTTCCACTGATCTCCTCCCCAGCCTTTTGTATTGTTTTATTTTGAGATGGGAACGACCTATGTTGCTGAAGTTTGTCTCCAAACTGAAATAACTTCTGCTTCAGCCTATTGAATACTTGGAATAACAGGCAAGCACCATTATACCTAGCTAAAGTATCTTAATAAAACACAACATAACATAGTCTTTTTTATATTTTAAAAAAAGAACACAAAGGTATAATGATAGACCTAACTTTTGCACTCTTCAAATTTGTTTAGTATAATGGATATATGGAATTTGTTGGTTCATATTTCCATTTTCAATGTGATTTCAATCTGAACGAGATTGTGGATTGATTCTCAGAGTAATATTTTGAAATACATAAAATACATAGGATTATCAAGAAATACATATCACGACATAGTTAATATATTCATCCACTAAGTTTTTATATTTTATTATAAATTATTCATTGTTAGTGCATTGAATACCAAAATCTTATAGCTACCCTAATTATAATTATACTTTTGAAATACACTTATGAGTATAAATTTCACTTTGAGATATCTACAAATATTATTCTCTTCATTATGAACAAAAATGTAACCAAAACCAACAAAAACACCACTAACAACTAATAGCAACAACAAAAAGATAGAAACCTTTGCCTCTATCATGTAAGAAAATTTCTTAGCAGATGCGATCGAAATAAAGACTTATAAAAGCACATAAACAATTTTTCTTTTATCTTCTTTTGACCTTGAATTAAAAGCACACTAGGATTGTCGTGCTACAGCTGAAATTTGTGGCCTAATCATAACTTGCTGCTACAATTTCAACCGAGACCATCCTAAACAACTAATAGTTGACTAAATCTTTTTGTGTAAACTAACTCAAGTAAAGTAAGCAGAGCTACCTAACTGACTTCTAGATGACCCTAGAAATGTAAGTCATAAACACTATTGCCATATGCCAGTATTATCTTTTGCAAGAATAAACTAATTCCACTGTTAACACGTCACTATGTCTTTCAGAGAAGAAGAGTACTCTGTCTTGAAAAAATATATATATTTCATACATGAAATATATGATTCATGATTAGAAATATATGAATCATGATATATATTTATATGAAATATAATTGCATTATTTATATATTATGCATAATATATGTAAGATGACTTATGCATCCTTCTTTTGGTGAAATCTTATTCTGCACATTGTAATTAACAACCAATTAATTCAATTCTGCACATAGCAAGCATTTAGAAATACAGTATACATTTCCCACTCAGTGAAAGAATAACCATTTATAGAGGCATATTTTAGTGTTTGTATTAAATTGATAATGAGCAAAAACAATTAGTTTAGTTATATGCAGTAAACTTGATAAATCCCTTCCTTGAGGAAATAATTAGGATAAAGATACACTATGAAAAAAATGTTATAGTAAAGAAAAAAAAGCAACAAAGAATCCACTTATTTTCAGGGAGTAAAATGTTTACAAAAGGTATGAATAACATGCATAAATCATACAGCAAAAAGTTTTGTTACCTATTGTGCTATTCACTTAGAAATTATTTCACATAATGCCCACAATTTATAATTATAACTAACTGATAAATTACTTAAATTGCTGCAAATATCCTGCTTAAGAGTATCAAAAGAAGATTTATGCATCTTTTATTGAAACTACAGCAAATAAAATATAGTGCACATTAAGTCAATTGTATGTACCCTGTGTTTTCCAAAAATTTGTTTTTCATCACCACATCTGGGCACTATGTGAAGCAGAAAGGAAACATCACTAAAATAGAATTGTGCCCAGAGGCACGAAGACAGGAAGTTAATCTGTCAACAAAAATTAAAAGCAAGTAATTATATTTTTTAAAAAAGAACAAGCTGAAGTTTATAAGGATTAAGAAAAGTTGCTATAAGACAAATCCATTCGAATTACAAATAACTGGAATGCTAAGCTATTTCACCTACAAAAGAATTCTGAAAACCCAAAGTCTAAATGATTCCTAGACAGAGAAACCTAGTGAAATATTTCAGTATTATCCTACAGACTAAATTACCAAAATATTGTCATTTTAAACTTTTATTACTTCATTGAAGCCTTGATTCATGTAACTTTATTATAGAGAAAGAGTGATAACTATAAGGAGAAATTGAAATAAATCAGCAAATCAATTTCCATGTTATCTGGTTTTACTCATTCACAAAATCTATGAATATTTATTGAGCATCAACTCATTTCAAGGCACTGCTCTAGTTGCTGGAGACAGAACAGTCAATAAAAATGAAAAAAACATAACCCTTATGGGACTCAGTCTTTAGTATGGGCAAACAGAAAATGATTTATTTAATAAGCAGAATCAAAAATATTTTGTTAGATAAAGATCATTGTCATAAAAACAAAATAGAGATGGTTAAAGGCATAAAGTGGAGAGGTTTATCATTTTGTGAGGGATTATTAGAAATGACCACCATGATGAAGACCACTATTTTAGCAGAGACTGAAGGACATTAAAGAGAAAAATGTGCTCATAATTGAGGGACTGAATCATGTCCCCCAAAAAGAAATGTTGAAGTTCTTCCCCCAGTAACTATAAATACAATATTATTTGGATACAAGGTCTTCATAGACATGATCAGCTTGACATCATAAGGATGGTGCTTAGACAACATGACTGGTGTGGTTATGAGAAGAGGAGATAGGGGCAGGGTTGTAGCTCAGTGGTAGAGCATTTGTCAATCATATGTGAGGCACTGGATTTGATTCTCAGCACCACATGGAAAAAAAACACGCTAATATATTGTGTCTGTCTACAACTAAAAGTATTTTAAAAAAGAAAAGAAGACAAAGGCAATTGAGGGGATAACACCACGTGAGAGGAGATTAAAGTACAGTAGCAGTTGCCAGTTAAGGAATGCCAAAGATTGCAGACAACAGTATCAGAAGCTAGGAAAAGGCAAGGAAGATGATTCCTCTAAAGTTTGCAGAAAAAGCATGGCTCTGATGACACTGTCATTCGGAACTTGCAGCCTCCAGACTGTAAATAATACATTTCTGTGATGGTAAGCCACCAATTTTAGGCACTTTGTTACAGCAATCTTAGGAAAAGAATACAGTGGGAAAAGAGAATTTCAGATTAAAGAAATAGCAGTAATATGTAAATAAATGCATACACAATAATATATAAATATACAAGTAATATATAAATATGAGTCCTTTGTTTTCTCTCATGTGTGGAAACTAGAAAGGAAAAATGGAAAGAAAGGAACTTCAGGAAAATAGAACAAAGACATGGACTAGAGAAAGGGATTACAAGAGGGAAGAAGTAAGGGAAAAGAGGGGAAAGGGAGAATAAAATAGACCATGTCATGCTTTGTGCATGCATTCCATAACACAATGAATCCCACTATTATATGTAATCCAATGCACCAGTAAATAAATAAATAAGAAGATGCTCTAAGTAAGAGTTTGTCAACAAATATATATTAAAACACCATATGTCATGGCCTCCATTATACTTGTGCATGTATTACCGTGTATATAAGGAAAAAATATTGCATACGTATATGTGTGTGTGTAAATAATTTTGTTTTGTAAAGAGAATTGAAATCACCTAGCCACATCCACAACCATTTATTGTTTATTTGAGAGAGGGTCTCACTAAGTTGCTTAGGGCCTTACTAAGTTATTGAAGCTGGATTCAAACATTTGATCTTCCTGCCTTAGCCTCCCAAACTTCTGAGATTGCAGGCATGCTCCACCATGCCTGGCAGAGAACAAATATATTTTAATCGTAAAAATGTATAGGAAATAGTAGACACATTTTAATTTGATATAAAACACCCATAGAAAATATTCTCATTTCTTTTCAGGAGAAAAAAAATATCTACAAAAAATTGCATTTAATTTTTCATTTATTTTTATTATTTACTACTTCATTCCTAAAGATTTCAGTCATATTTTAGAAAGTTTTTGAAATTGGATTAGATGAAAGTTTCCAACATTCATGTGGGAACAGGATAGAACATACTATTGCCTATACTATGAGTGCTCTCACCATGGGTTAACTGGAATCGTAATGACATATCCATTCCAACTATGAAACACTAACTTTTGATGTGCTACTTATAATAAAGTTCCATTAAAAGCTTAAAAGTATCTTTCAAACTTCTGAAATTAAGTTTTTCTAATAACTAACTCTTTTGCCAAAATTTCATATTATTCTTTATGCAGTGAACAGATAAAGTATTTAAAAACAGATTAGGGAAATAATTGGTGTTAATGATTTTTTTACTCAAAATAAGAAATTCTAGCAACACTTATTAAAATGAGCTGCAATGACTATTATTTTACTAGGAATACTAAAAAAT
>JAJEJO010004261.1:177282-200972 GCA_020662805.1 Glaucomys volans | reverse complement strand
ATATATATATATATATATATATATATATATATATATATATTAGATATTTTTCTTGATTATAATTGAATGTTTCTTGAATGCTGAGATCATATTTTATGCTTTCTGCAAATAAAAATAATAATTTTGGTTAAGCTAATTAAATTATTAAATTTAACATTCCTTTTAATGTTTATTGAAATAAAATTAAAAGTAGAGTGTTTTAATAGATTTCTACAGTGAGAAAAAATACTGGTTTCTGAACATCAGAAATATTGAAAGTAGGACAGACAATAACTTCTATATTAGAATAACCAGATTTTTTGTTGTTTATTTTTAATGGTGTTCCTTAAGAAATAATTTTTAGCAAGTTATGATTAAAATGTTTGTAGTCATATTTGAAAATATAAAAACTTACTTGTCATTAAGAAGTGATTTCGGACTTTATTGAGCTTCACAGAAATGTACCTGGGCATAGATGCTGAAGCTTGCATACATTTAGGAATATACCATTAGTTCTTTCTTTTTTTAAATTTTTTGAATTTTTAAAATTTTTTAAAATCGTTTTTTAATTTTAACAAACTTCATTTTGATTCATAGTACACAAATGGAGTACAAATTTTAATTTCTATGATTGTGCATGATGTACTTCTTTCTATTCAAACTTTCTTCTCTCTTACTCTATATATTTTAAATGATAACCACATTCATTCTTCATGGAACTGTTTTTGTCACCTCCCTAGTGATAGTAACAAAGTCAACCTCAGTTTCCTTCAGTGTGGGGGTTGTGCACATGTGCCCATATGAGCTTTTGCAATTGAAAAAGAAATAATTGCAGATTTTAGAATGTTATATACTGCTGAAATGTGAAAGCTACCCTTGTTATTTTAACATAGCCTGAGTTCGCTAAGATGTCTATCAATTACAGTGAAACAATTGGAAAATGAAAAACAAAAGCAACTGAAACCTCTGCATCGTAATTTAAACCTTATGTCAGTAGTTATATCCTTGATGGCTTAAAATTGTTCTTTTCATTGAGCTACTTATTATTCCTTTTCTGTGACCCAGTCTTTAAATATGTATGCCCATCATATTACATTGTCTTGGACATTATATGTTACCAACTTCAATAAAATAATTTACATTTTTGGAATTTTAGAAGTCAAGTATATATGATGGAAAAATATTACCAATACCAAATATATACCCAGTCTGAATTTAGTATAATTATATCCTCATATGATCTTCTTTTTATTGCAGAAGATATTCCATAGAGAAATGAATTAAATGTTAAATTCAAATAATATATTCAGCACTAAAACCTTAGGAAACAAGAAGGTATCATTCTAATGTAAGTATGACAATTAGCCTAGACTACATACAAAATGTAGAATTAAATTCAATCTGAGATTATTCAAAAGGAGGAGATTCATTTATGTAAAAGTTTAAGTATTTCAAGAGAACACTAACTTAAAAATTAAGCACATTTTCACCTGACTTTTCAGTTTCAATTTTCTCTAATGAACTCTTGTTTCAAAGTTGGAAAAGTTTAGCTCTCTTCAACAACCCTCAAGGTGACATGTATATAAAGAAAATTATACTTAAGAAAGTTCTATTGGACAGACATCAGGATTAGTCCAGTGCAGACATGTGAGACTTCTGAACCTGGGAAGCCAGTCCAGAGCACATGAGTGAGGTACTGGAAACCTGCAGGGACACTATAAATCTATAGGGGGGAAACTGCAATACCTCAGATTCTCACTGATAGAGGGGAAGACACATGAACAACATGAGAAAACAAGAGAAGAAAGTGTCCCAAACAAACCTAGATGCTACATCAACAGAATCCAATGACAGCAGGGCAAAAGAAATGTGAGAAAGGGAGTTCAGAATGCACATAATTAAAATGATCACAGAAGCAAACCATGAGTTAAGACAGCAAATGCAGGCAATGAATGATCGCACTAATTAACACGTAAAAGAACAAATGCAGGAAGCAAAAGATCATTTCAATAATGAGATAGAGACTCTGGAAAAAAAAAAAAAACAGAAATACTTGAAATGAAGGAAACAATAAACCAAATTAAAAAACTCAATAGAAAGTGTCACCAACAGGCTAGATCACCTGGAAGGCAGAACCTCAGACAATGAAGACAAAATATTTCATCTTGACAACAAAGTTGATCAAACAGAAAAGATGGTAAGAATTCACAAACAGAACCTACAAGAATTATGGGATGCCATGAAAATACCAAATTTAAGAATTATTGGGTATGAGGAAGGCACAGAGATACAAATCAAAAGAATGAATAATCAATTCAATGATATAATATCAGAAAATTTCCCAAATCTGAACAATGAAATGGAAAAATCAAATACAAGAGGCTTACAGGACACAAAATATACAAAATTACAACAGATCCACACCAAGTCACATTATAATGAAAGTGCCTAACATACAAAATGAAGATGGAATTTTAAAGGTTGCGAGAGCAAAAAATTAGATTGCATTCAGAAGAAACCAATTCGGATATCAGCAGATATCTCAACCCAGATCCTAAAAGCACGAAGGACCTGGAACAACATATTTCAAGCTCTGAAAGAAAATGGATGCCAACCAAGAATCTTATACCTAGCAAAACTAAACTTCAGATTTGAAGATGAAATAAAATCCTTCCATGATAAACAAAAGCTAAAAGAATTTACAAATGGAAAGTCAGCACTACAGAACACTCTCAGCAAAATATTACATGAGGAAGAAATGAAAAAACAAGAATGTAAGTCAGCATAGGAAGGAACTACCCTAAAGGAATAGCCAAATAAAGGAGAAACCAAATCAAGATAAAAACCCAAAATAAGAAAAAATGGCCTCACATTACAGCTCAAAGCCCTAGAAAAAGAAGAACAGATCATCACCAAAAGTAGTAGAAGACAGAAAATAATTAAAATCAGAGCTGAAATAAATGAAATTGAAACAAAAGAAACAATTCAAAAATTCAACAAAACAAAAAGTTGATTCTTGGAAAAAATAAAGAGAATTGATAAACGCTTAGCTACACTAACAAAGAGGAGACAGAAATCTCAAATTGCTAAAATTCATGATGAAAAAAGGAAATATAACAGCAAAAACTATTGAAATACAAAACATAATTAGAAGTTATTTTGAAAATCTATACTCCAACAAAATAGAAAATCTCAAAGACATCAACAGGTTTCTAGAGACATATGATCCACTCAAACAGAATCTGGAGGACATACACAATTTAAATAGATCGATTTCAAGAAATGAAATAGAAGTCATCAAAAGCCTATGAACAAGCCGGGCACGGTGGTGCATGCCTGTAATCCCAGCACTTGGGAGGCAGAGGCAGGAGGATCACAAGTTCAAAGCCAGCCTCAGCAACTTAGCGAGGCCCTAAGCAACTCAGTGAGACCTTGTCTCTAAATAAAATACAAAATAGGGCTGGGGATGTGGTTCAGTGGTGGAGTGCCCCTGGGTTTAATCCCCGTTTAAAAAAAAAAAAATGCCTACAAACAAAGAAAAGTCCAGGAACAGATGGATTCTCAGCCGAGTTCTGTAAGAACTTCAAAGAAGAGATCATTCCAATACTCCTCAAAGTATTCCATGAAATAGAGGAGGAGGGAACCCTTCCAAATTCATTCTATGAAGCTTATATTACCCCGATATCAAAACCAAAGACACATCAAGGAAAGAAAATTTCAGGCCAATATCCCTAATGAACATAGAGGCAAAAAGTCTAAACAAAATATTAGCAAATCACATAAAAAAACATTAAAAAGATAGTGTACCATTATCAAGTGGGTTTCATCCCAGGGATGCAAGGTTGGTTCAACATCTGGAAATCAAAAAATGTAATTCACCACATCAACAGACTTAAAGTTAAGAAACACATGATTATTTCAATAGATGCAGAAAAAGCATTTGATAAAATATAGCACCCCTTCATGCTCTAAACACTAGAAAAAATAGGGATAGTGGGAGCATCCCTTAACATTGTAAAGGCTATCTATGCTAAGCCCATGGCCAACATCATCCTATGTAGGGACACACCTTAAGATGGCGACCACATTAACAACACCCTCGGGGCAAAAGCCTCCCCCACTCATGGTACCACCAAGGTGGCGGCCCAGGATTGGCTCATTCAACTTCCATGAACCTGAGCAGCTTTACATCTTAGCAGACCTCTGCCCTGCAGGCCTTGCTGTATACTGCCTGTGCTGTTGACCTTTAAGATGATTGGCCCCCGCCTGTATCTCCTCCCCTCGCTCCCTTTTCATATACCTGTTTCACTCCGCCATTAAACTGAGATTCTTGCTAGACAGACTCCCGGCTGGTGTGCGTTTTTCAGCCGTCGACACTCACCATCCTGCCTGACCCCGTGCCCCCCCCCGGCTGGTCCTAGGGTGGGCACCCAACCTTTGTTGTTCGGTGCGGAAGGAACAACAATCCTAAATGGAGAAAAATTGAAAGCATTCCCCGTAAAAACTGGAACAAGGCAGGAATGCCCTCTTTCACCACTTCTGTTCAACATCATCCTTGAAAATTTAGCCAGAACAATTAGACAGACCAAAGAAATTAAAGGGATATGAATAAGAAAAGAAGAAATCAAATTATCCCTATCTGTGGACAACATGATTCTATATTTAGAGGAGCCAAAAAATTCTACCAGAAAACTTCTGGAACTCATAAATGAATTCAGTAAAGTAGCAGGATATAAAATCAATGCTCATAAATAAAATGCATTTTTATTCACCTAATAGAAGAAAAAGTAGGTGGAAATCTGCATCATGTGGACTTAGGACCAGACTTCCTTACATGACTCCAAAGCACAAGAAATAAAAGCAGCAATCAACAACTAGGATATATTCAAACTAAAAAGGTTTTTCTCAGGAAAGGAAACACTCGGAAATGTGAAGAGAGAGCCTAGAGTGGGAGAAAATCCTTGCCACACTGACTTCAGATTGCTTCAGATTGAGCACTAATCTTCAGAATCTATAAAGAACTCAAAAAATTTACCCCAAGACTATAAATAACCCAATCAATAAATGGGCTAAGGAAATGAACTGACATTCACAGAAGAAGATCTATAAGCAAACAACAGATATGTGAAAAAATGTTCAACATCCCTAGTAATAAGAGAAATGCAAATCAATCTAACAAATGCAAGTCAAAACTACCCTAAGATACCATCTCACCCCAATTAGAATGTCTATTATCAAGAATACAAGCAACAACAGGTGTTGACCAGGATGTGGGGAAAAAGGTACACTAATACATTGCTGGTGGGGTTGAAAATTAGTGCAGCTACTCTGGAAAGCAGAGTGGAGATTCCTTAGAAAACTTGGAATGGATCCATTATTTGACCCAGCTATCCCACTCCTTGGCCTATACCCAAAGGACTTAAAATCAGCATATTAAAGTGATGCAGCCACATCAATGTTTATAGCAGCCCAATTCACTAAAGCTAGATTGTGGAACCAATCTAAATGCCCTTCAATAGTGAATGAACATAGAAACTGTAGTACATATACACAATGGATTATTGCTCAGCCATAAAGAAGAATAAAATTATGGTATTTGATGGTAAATGGATGTAGCTGGAGAATATCATGCTAAGTGAGATAAGCCAATCCCAGAAAACCAAAGGCTGAATGTTTTCTCTGATAAGTGGATGATGATACATAATGCAGGGTGGGAGGGAGGCAAGAATGGAGGAAGGATGGAATGCATAGAGGAAAAAGAGCAGTGGGGATGAGGTGGGAGGGGGAGAAAAATAACAGAATGAGACAAACATCGTTACTCTATGTACATGTATGATTACACAAATGATGTGACTCTACATTGTGTCCAACCAGAGAAACAAGTATACTCCATTCGTATACAATGAATCAAAATAAATTAAAGAAAATAAGAAAGTTCTATCATAATTATGTTACAGTTGAGTTTATAATTTTATATGAATACTAAATAGACAAATATATCCTGAAATATTAATTTCAATTATGTTTCTTTTTTTGCAATAATTATGCATGCACACATGTTCACACTCATATAACATCTATGCAAATAGATTAAATCTATACTCACCCAATGCAATAGACACAGAAACCACAATGGACTGAATTAGACATGCATTTGAGTTAATAGAATAATACAGTAAAATTATATGATTGGATAGGTTATTAGCAGTAAGAAAACCATTAAGCATCGCACATTCTTATAAATCATATGAAGAGAAAATAGGACAAGAAAATTGTTGGAATGGTTTTAAGCTACATTTCTTTTCTGAATCTATGCCAGAAAAGCAACCATATATGCAAATAGAATAATTTATGTCTCTATAAGGAAAGAATATGTTTTAACAAATAGTGATATTGACATACATTCATTTTTCTCTTTTTCTGGAGTTTCTTCCTTACTGCATTTTTGTTTTGAAAGCAAAGGACCTTAACCACCAACAATTTTTTTCCTACTAAACTTCATGACAGACAATTAGTAGCTGCAAGCTATGAAGATATAAAATTGCACAACCTCATTTTTCTTTTTCTTTTTTTTTTGCTGTGCTGGGGATTGAACCCAGGGCCTTGTGCTTGCAAGGCAAGCACTCTACCAACTGAGCTATATCCCCAGTCCTCAACTTTATTTTTTAGTAGAGATTGCACACCTTCATTTTTTAGTAAAGACTTTTAAAAGTATCATACCACTTGTTTCTCATGCACAACATGGACAGTGAGAGTTTTTCTTTTCAAATAATTAAGATGACAAAAAACATTATGCCTGGAAAATTGTACTTTTTTTTCTAAATGAGGTGAGTTGTGATATATTGCTTTTCTTACATTTTTATCCTTACATGTAGATTTAATTTGAGTTCACAAGTTTGTCCAGTAATAATTTACACTTTTTTCCAAGTACAATACAGGATACAACCTTGCCTTCATTAATTCTGTCTTCATAGTCTGCTGTGAATTGTAAAAGTTTTTCATTCTTCCCCTTTTTCTTCAATCTTAGTAGTTTTTGAGCATACTAATCAGACACTACATAGAATAGGTCTCAAATTGTGTTTGTGTGTCTCCTCAGATGGGGCTGTGAATTCATTCCTCTTCTTACCAGCATACAACATGTTTACGTTGATATCAGTGAGGCTGATCTATTCCAGGTATCAGTACTGTGAAGCTGTTCATTTCCCTTTTCAATACTCTTGGTAGGTAGTCACCAAGTACAACTCATACATTCTTTTAAATTTATTGATAATGCAAAATATTTCCAATTTAATATTAAGTTCACTATATGCTAACATTTCTATGATGATAGGAATTATGAAGATGTGTTTAGAGATTCGAAAGGATAAGATGCTATAATTTCAATCAGGTTAAGTGGCAATGTCTTCCCTTGCATTATTATTGTCCCTATATACTATTACCAGCTTTTTTATGATACTTTCTCTGTGTTTCAAATTAGTGTCTGGACCCTTAATAGTTTTCTGCGTCTTACTTAAAATACATAAGGACTATATTTTGATGACTTCAAGTGTTATTTGAATATAAATAACTCTCTTCATTGAAAACATATTCTTAGGTCACCTATCAGTGCTACTTGATTTTTGTAGAAGTGATTACAGAAATAAATTTTTATATCTCCATGAAAGATAAGACCCAGTATGCTTTATTCTTAACACATAATCTTTTGACAAAAATTTATCTTGGAGAAAATTCAAGGTCTCCCATAGTGTTTTCTCATTTGTGTACTTTTATAGCATTTATTACTAAATTTGTGGATATACCATGATTTATTGGACCATTTCTTTCTTCTGGAGTTCTGTGATTGCTGACAGTATTTTGCTATCTCAAACAAAATTAAGTGAATGAAATAGTACATATATCATTTCATGTGTGTAAGAATTTCCATAAGATAACTCCCTAGACATAACATTATACATTGTTGGGAGAAGTCATACATTTGTGTAATTTTAATACATACTGTCAATTTTTTGAGATGTTTGTGCCAATGTAACTCTGAGCAGTAATAGATCAGACATTATTTCCTGTCTCCCATAAAAAGAGTATTATCAACATTGCCCTTTGTGATGAGAATGTGTGAAGTATTTTGTGACAAAGTACTTTGCTTTATTTTAATTGGGGTTGAATTTTTATTTGACGAAGTACCTAACATACACAGTTTGTTGAATTTGTACAAGTTTTCCTTGCAAACACTGGTATTGACATAATGTGAAGTTTTTCCAGCATCGAGAATACCCCACATGACTTCTCTCCAGGCAGTAAACACTAGAACTAACCATCATGCTGACTTCTACCATCAAAGTGTGGTTATTACAGTTTTACACTGAATTCACATGAAAGTAATTCCATTAGTATTCAAGTGGGTCTGTTTTTTTTTATACATTTTCTAGGATCTTCATCCATACTACCGAGCTTAAAATGCTTTCATTCATTTTTATTGCTCTGATATTCCATTGTATAAATAGATCAGTTTACCTGTTTTATAAATGAACAAAACATAAGTTGATTTCCATCTTTTGCTTTTTAAAACAGTCATACAGAAATTTCTATACAACCTGCAACATGTAATGGTTAACTTTCAAATGCATTACACTGAAAACATTTTCTCATTCATTTTTTTATTTCTTTTTTTTGATCCATGAATTACATTGATTTGTTCAGCTCAGTTTCTATTCTTTGGAAAGTCTGGATAGCTTCCTAATATCACATTCCAGCATGATTCCAAATGCTCAGAGAATATATATACATCCACATTATTTCAAATCTTTGATATTGTATGCTGTATGCTTCATAGTCAAGCATGCTAATTTCATCAGGATGAACTCTTGAATATCTCAATATAGGTACAGATGGCAACACATAAAGATATGTCTAAATGCATTTATGAATGATAGCATACATATATACTTCCTTGTTCCTTTAGCCCAGTCTCTATCACAGTTTGACATTAATAAATAGTAAAGCAACAGCATCAGTGATTAGATCAATAACATCAATAAATTCGGATCAACAAAGTTCAATCAATATCCATCATGTACTCTAGATAAAACACAAAATGTTGAGTCATGTATTTTCCCCAAATTTAATTAATTTGTTATTAAAATTCTTAGAAATTTTTTTCAAGTTGTTTTTCTCAAATATGTATAATTAGAGTTAAATATGATTTGTGGAATCTTAGTTATTATGTATTTTCTACCAAAACATGCTCCATTTCCTAAGATTTTATTTAGGTCATATCTGAAATTTGTCTTCTCTCTCAGTAAATTAAGAAGTCTCTCTTTAGTCTCACAAATCTCTTTCATCAAAAAGTGTTTCACACTGAAACTATTCAGCAAATAACTGATATCAGGAGATTGTCACTAAAATTACTTATGGGTTTTCTTGACTGAAGGATTTCTGTGCAGACTAATGCCCCATTCCTTCTGTCAGTTCTAACTATTCTGACTGTAACGTGACAAATTCTGTTGGGTTCATAGTATTTTTGAAAAGAAGATTTACCAATAATATCTTTTTACTAATCTAAGCATTTCTGTTCATATGAACATCTTAGTTTTAGTTCATTAAAATAGTGATTACACACATAAACAAAGCAGATATTCCACTGACAGTTTATCATATAGTTACAGTAAAAAAAAAAGTTTAATGGAAATCAATAAATTTTATTTTTCTATTTGCCATTTCAGCATTAGGTGTAAATTGTAATAGAAATGAGTTAGTCCTATTGTATTAAAAACAATAATCAAAAATATAACTTTTGATAGGTGTACTTAAAATATAATAACCCAATTTATTAATTCACTTAAGTTCTTATTGCCATTTGACAGATTAAATATAAAGTAAGGTTATTACTAGCTAAAGCATACCAAATGAAAAGGTATTAATCTATTTTTTAAATATTTTTTAATTAAGCCTCTTAATATTTATTTTCTTATCCCCACAAAATGAAAATTGTTTTCAGATTTCTTCACAGAAAGCTAACATTAAAGGCTAGTAAAAGATTGAATGCAATCAACAATTACACAAATGCACAGAACCATCCTCATTTATAACTCCCCAAAATCGTTCTATCAAATTTTTTATCTATCCTCTCTATAATTACATGTAGTCCTTAAAGCTCAGATTTAGAAATTTCATTTAAAAAAACCCTACACTCTAGAATTGGAACTATTTAGAGTGTCAAATAGATATAATAATATTGTGAACCAAATATGTGTGTTGAGTACTTCTACAAGGATCCCCAAATTTGCCTCATGTAGAGGATAATACTACCTCCTCTTAAGAAGACCTAACTTGAAAGAAGTCCTTAGACCTACCTTGAAAACTTTGAAAAGTTCAGAAGTTCAAACTTAGCTATTTCTAAATGAACTGCATGTTTTTTTCCTTACCAAATTGGCTCTTGGATACTAAGACTCTTTTACAACTGAGTTAAAAATTAAAATTAGATTGTCGGGAGCAAAGAATAAATTGTGGGCTTGTCGGTGCCACCTCTAAACAGAGGTGTACCCCCTCAGAGAACTCTCAGGGTAATCTCACGGATCAGTGACCACTCCGTTGCCTTGGCAATGTCTTTCTCAAAGGGAATTCTCTGATACTGGAGAATATATTGGTTCAGACGGCCCTAGGTTCAAATTCAACTCCCCAGAGGAGAAAAGAGATACCTGTGACCCAAGTAGCCTTGAGGCAACAGGGGTCTGGGGAGGAAAAATTACTATGCAAGTGATAAGTCTCCAATTAGGCCAACTTCCCCACAGCATCTCACTTCTTGTTTACCTAGAAGAATCCTCCTCCCAATAACTCCCATTGATGTGCTTCCCTATAGATAAAGAACGTGGAGCCTCACTCTGTTAGAGATTGGATCCATCAACTCCAATCTTCCCACCAGGCTCTTGCTATGAAGCTATTTTCCTGTGTCCTTTGTCTTTTATTTCTTATTAATTATTTCAGATTTTTAATTTCTCAGCTGGCTCATACCTTTGTATGGTTATCTGATCCCTCCTTGTGCAGGATACAGCAACATTAGATCATAAGAAAATGCATTTTGGTTCTTGAGAAAGTCACATTCCTTTAACTGATGTAGAATTAACTAAAACTCTTACTGCTGAATAAGTAGTGATACTCATTGTCAATTACAATTATTGGAATTGTTGACTTTTGGCTGAAAAAAATTGCTCTTGCCTGACACAATAAAAAAATACTTCTCTTTGTGTTATTGTCCTTAGGATCATACTTTATCTTAATAACTTGTTTTGAATTACATGATATTTAAATAATCCATCTCTTTATCAAAAAACTTCAGTTAAATAGTTTTACTCTATGCAAATGACCCCACTGCTTTGATAAAATACAATATTGGCTGGTGCAGAGTGACATTTCCAATAGCAAATAAATTTTCAGTTATTGCATTTACAAAGCAGATTATTGCCCAAAGTGTCATCTTAGACAATGTCTCAATAGCAAGTACATATTGTACTTTATTTTTCCATTTAAATACATTATAAAACACCTCAGTATGGACACTTATGATAGTGAGAGTTAGTTGCCCACAGTTCCATAGACTTTCTCTAACTGAATAGAAGAATCTATACTTAAACAAATTGCATTTAAGTCTTTATTATATTGAATATTTTCAAAATAGTTAAAAAACAGCATGAAAGTCCAGTTAAAATAATACATATTGAATTAAAAGAAATCTAAGAGTTCATGTTTTCTCCAACCATATTTGCATCTCTAGAAGTATAGTCTGGGACAACACTATGCAAACTGATGTAGTCTACAGATAGTTTCTTAAATCAGTCCAATTACTGGATGAGAGCTCATGGTCGTCGCATGCAAGTCATGTCTTCCAGCATGCACCGTCTGATCCATTCTTCAGGGTTTAGACTGAATTGAGTTTCCCAAATATGCTGGTATGAAATAAAACAGTTCCACTGAATAGTGTCCATGGAGAAATGGGCTGTTGAGACTTCAGGCTGAAAGCCCTATTTGAATGTGCAAAGACAGATACTGATGGAGAAAGAAAAACTGGAATAGAACAAGTATAGAACATTTCAGCACAAGTTAAAATGGAATTTTGTTTGAAATATTCTCCTTCTGCATTCTACCTGACACGCTTGGCTGTGTACCCCTAGTGGAGTTGCTGCATGCCTTAAATATACAGCACCAGGAAAATCACACCAGAAAGGAGACCTTTTACAATTTCCAACTTCTCTCTCTCCAAATCTGTAAAAGGACAGGTTGTATTGGTATTATGGCAATAGGACTTTTAAAGTATCTTGAAAATGAGAAAAAAAATATGTATTTAGTGAAAAAAAAATCACAGCAGGAGTCCTGAAATACTATGTGAAATTGTGCAAGGTATATTTAAGTAATATTGAGAAAACCATTCTAGAATTTAAAAAAAGAATAAAAATTATTGAGCCTAGCCATCAGAAACTTGGGTTTAAAAGACCAGGAGAATACTGATCAAATGAATTGGAGAAAGCACTCCAATTTACTTCTAAGACCATTTAACAATTTCCTTCATTCTACTACAGACGCTATGAGGTCCTTTTAGTGAAATTGAAAGTCTGATAGAAAATAACCACATAAAATCAAATAGCCCTTTACTTTCTGTTAGTAGCTCAAGCAAGATTCTATGTTCTAATCAACTAAATGCCTTGTTCCTTTAAAATCAGATAAGTAGTTTAAACCATCATAATAAAAATTCAAATTGCCCTAAAGGTGCATCAATTGACTGAACAGATTGGGGCCTCAGTCTTAAGAATGACAGGTGCCATACAAAACAAACAGAAAACAAAATAATCTTCCTAAATATTATTAAAAAGAATATGTTTAAGATATTTGCTTCTATTCCCTTTTTTTGTAACAAAGCATATTATTCATGCTTATGCAGATTAATAAAATAATCCCCTTTTAAAGAAAACGTAGTTTTGAATCAAACTGAAAACAGAGCAAGGCAATTTTCTCATGTTGCATATCCAACTATAAATGGACAATTATCTCTAAAGTGTTTGGGCATGGAAGGTAGAATTCTCTTTTATATGACAGTGACTGGGCAAAACACAATATTCAAGACGATTTTCACACGTAGATAACTAACAACAAAAATATTCTCAAGAAAATATATCTTCCAGAAAACAGTTCCATTTGGTCAGAAAAATAATCTGTCAGAGAATTTTTGTAGCACTGTACTATTTTGTGTTATATATGACATGGACACACTTGAATTTGTTCTTTGACTTAAATATTTCCCAGGTACAAGGCTTTGAAAGACTGGTTCTATTCTAAGCCTGTTGACTGAATCACCTATAATAATCCAACAATAAAGTTTTGCCTTAAAAACCCGTACTAATGCACAGGTGTTCATGCTATATTACTCATTGAGATGTTAAAAAAAAAGCAAATAAACACTCATCTAAATCATGTTAAGAGGAAAGATGAACCTATTTTAATTAATACATGGAAAATTTTCATGAAGGTCCATCATCAGCCATATAGCATTTTGGTCAGAGATCAATGGATGCCAAATTCCTGAGCATATGAAGTTTGTGAGAGTTATCTAGTTGATCAATGAGTCTAGAAATATGGGGGCAAGAGGTAGGAGCTGTAGAAGATGATCCCCACCATATATTTAGTACATTTAGACTTTAATTGCAGTGGGAGGTCATGGGAGTTTTTTCACTAGAGGAAGTAAGTGTCACGAGAAGTTGAACGAAAACTATTATGAGTACTCTGTGAGAAGAGTTTCTCCTTTTTCTCTTTCTTTTTCTTTCCCTCTCTAGTATGGATTTTATGAAAATAATGCATAACAAGCTGATAGTTTAGTATATAAAATCTTGTATTATCATTTCCTAATCAAAATGAAGGGATTGAAACCCTCACCTAGTATTAATTAGAAATGGTGTTTTTTTCCACATATTATTAAAATTTAGATAAAAATCACTCAAAATAATGGTATTGTTTATTAAGATATTGCATTAGTGACTTTTTAAATTTAACCTTTTATAGTAGGTAACATAAGCTTAATATTAAGTGGCTCATTTTTATCTTATTTTTATTTATTTATTTATTTATTTATTTATTTATTTATTTATTTATTTTGCAGTGCTGGGGATTGAACCTTGTGCTTGCAAGGCAGGCACTCTACCCACTGAGCTATATCCCCAGCCCAAGTGGCTCATTTTTAAAGACAACCTTGTGAAATGATTTAGAGGCTGAAGAAACAAGAATTTTACCACTGAGCCATGGGATAACAAAAGAAAAATATGCCACCCACAGGAAACAATTACTATGCTGAATTTTCATTCACAGTTAATATTTAATTCAGACTGCAAAACACTAATGAAGTCACATGTTCAAAGAAACTGTATCACACAGCAATAAATTCCCCCACAAAATGTTTGAGTTCTTATTTCAGTGCATTGAAATAATCTAAGGTTCTATTTGAAACAGTTTATGTCAAAAACAGTTTGAATTGTCCTCAGTCCTCACACACAACTGTGGGTACAACATGGATGTTTTAGTAAATTTGGGCTGCATAACAGAAACTGCCATACACTGATTAGCTTGTAAATAACAAATTATTTTATCCCAGTTCTGAAGCTAAGAAAAGGTAGACGTCCACAATCAAAACACCACAGATTCCGTGAAGAATCACTTTCCGATTGATACATAGCACTCTGCTGCTTTGTCCTCATGAAGTTAAATGGCAGAAACCTGGATTCACTAGCCATTTTGAAGGGCATTCATCCCATTCAGGAGGGCCCCACCTTCATGACAAAATCACTTTCCAAATGCCACACCTATGATTATTATCAAATTGAGGACTAGGTTTCAATATATGAATTTTCTGAGGACTTGAACATTCAAACAATAACGATAGAGAAATAAATTTTTTTTTTATTTATTTGTCAAATATCTGTTTGGCAACGTCTAAGTACGACCTTCCAATCTTTGCCTTCTAATTTTCTTCCTTGTACATCTATCATTTGGAAAAACAATAAGATTAAAATAATACCATAATTAATTAAAAAAAGAAATTTAGCATGTACAACTTATATAATATCCACTATAAAATGTAGACACAGCCACTCTTTTCCATCATCTAGTTGATTATATATTGGCTTATTATAGAATTTAGCATTTACATACATTGCCTTGTTTGTATGTCTGTCACTATATAATATATTGTAAACCATAGAAGAAGATGCCCCTATTTTCCTTGCATTCATCTTCTGCATTTTCAAATAGCCTGATTGAAATTTGCAGTTTTTCGTTGTTTAGCAATTACTCAGACCCAATTTACATAACAGAAAAAAGCACCTCTCCTGTTTGCATACCACAATGAATTTTAGTATATTGGCAGATATACAAAAATTGCTATAATTTTAAGACATTTCCATAATCCTACAAGTACCTATTGAATCTCACTCTCTATTTCCACCTCTACCTCATAAATCATTAATTTATTTTCTGTCTCTACAAAATTGACTTATTGCAGATATTTTTGTGTATGAACAGAATAATGCTCTATGTGCTTACCTGTCTTGCTTCTTTCACTGAGCAAAATGATTTTGATGTTCATCCGTGTTTTGACCTGTACTAGCTCTGCTCTGTTTTCTACCGCTAAATGATATCCCATTGTGCAGCTATGTCACATTTTGTTTCCTTGTCTACCAATTAATAGCTGTTTTATATATTTGGCTATTATAAATAATGAGAATATAAACATTATTATGCAAATCTATGTGGTTTTATATTTCATTTTTCTTGGATACATACTGGAATCTCTTAGTCACGTGCAAAGTGTATTTTTAACTGAGAAACTCACAGCATTTTCTAAAATGGCTTTACCATTCGATTGCTCTGCCAATAATGTTTGAGGATTCCAATTTTTATGCCTCTGAGCCAACAACCGTTAATTTCTATCAATTCCTTACAAAAATTCTTCAGGGATTATGTGTAGCTCCATGGTAAGAGTGCTAGGTTAGCACATGTGAGACCTAATTTCAATCCCAGCACCACACACACACACACACACAAATAGATAAATAAATAAAACTGTCAGTAAGAAGGAATAAAAGAGTCTTCTTCAAAATTATAAACATCTGTAAAACATCTGTCAGTGATACCACACTTAAAGATGAAAGCCACAATTACTTCTTCCCAATTTTAAGAACAAGGCATGGGTATCATTTCACCTTATCTTAATTCATAGTTTTACTCATGTTATTATGCAGTACTATAAGAAGTCAAAAAAATCTATCAATCAAGGCATAAACATTAAATGAAAAAGTGAAAGTTTGTCAGATGACATAACCATTTTTTACAGGAAATCTCATGGAATCTTCAAAAAAGTTAAACAAAAAATGAGTTCATCAAGTTAAAGGACACATTCAATATGTAAATATCACATTTATTTCTATAGACTATTATTGAAGAATCAAATATTGGAATTTTAAAATCCATTTGAAATTATAGCAAAAACATGTAATACTGAAAGATAAATCTAAACAAAGAGGGGCAAGTATTTTACTCTGAAAAGTATAAAATCTTGCTGGAAAACACTGTGAGTTGTAAATAAATTAAAAGATATTCTGTGTTCATTATAAAAAGTTTTCATATTGTTAATATATCAATTTTCTCCTAAATTAACCTGTATATTTCTGATAATTAAAAAAACAGTGGATTTTTGGGGGCAGAAATTAACATGCTGATTTAACGATTTTAAATGCTTGTAAACTTCACAAAATATAGAACAACCAAAGCAATTTGAAAAAGAAGATCTATATTGGAGGATTGAATATGTAATATCATATAGAGACCATACCCCATTATTTTCTTAACCTCATATTCACAAAAATAAAAATGATTTTTAAAACAAACTCCATCATAGTATCTTGCAATAAACCAAGGTAACCCAAGTGGTAAATGATGTCAGAATACCTCAAATTTTCTATTTGCCTTCTAAGTTAAGAATTTTTATTTCCCTTTGGTAAACAAGTTTTCAGAAGTGGAGCTAATTAAAATTTTAAATAGATATTGTCACACTCATCAGGATATTATAACACTCATCAAGACTTTTATTTTTTTCTTTTGGTACTGGGGATTGAACCCAGGGGCACTCCACCACTGAGCCACGTCCCCAGCCCTGTTTTGTATTTTATTTAGAGACAGGGTCTCACTGAGTTGCTTAGGGCCTCCTAAGTTGTTATGGCTGGCTTTGAACTGGCTTTGAACTTGTGATCCTCCTGCCTTAGCCTCCCAAGTGCTGGGACTACAGGCGTGCGCCACCATGCCCGGCACACATCAAGATTTTATACTAATGTATTTCAGGTTCTTTTTCAAAATTTCATAATGTGGATGAATAAAAATACTCTCTTTCAAGTGGGCCACAAAAATTTGAGAAGGAAATCATCATTGAATTTAGAGCGCTAAAACTACTTTTAAGTAGTGTGCTGTTTCAGAGTTAATGAAACGTACTTACTATGCAGACCAATGTACAACAGTTAAATGCTGGGAAAATTCCTACTGTGGATTGCAATCAGGAAATCATTATTTTCTAACTTATTCTCTTCATTGATTTGCAAACTCAAAGAATCTTCACATTAACACCTGCTGTCCATATATTACATTCATTGAAAACTTTTAACATTTATTATTTTAAAAATTTGTCTTGAGTGACATTTTCTGTTTCTTCTTGCATGTCAGCTAAATTCACTATTCAAGAAGAGAAAGCAACATGCCTGTAGTTTGTGTTTCCAGCCTTAATGTCATTCTGTGCTATCATTCTAATCTCTAAAATATACTAATGGAGAGAGAAGACTATGTTTGAAGCAAAAAAACAAAAAAAGAAAAGAAAAAATCATAACAGCATCTGAAATTGCATAGATGTCAGAGCAATTGCTTCTGCTTCTATTTCATTAGAAAACTAGTTAAAATTTGTGAGAATCCAGATAATTTCCATCTCAAAAGATACAGTAAGAGACAAATTAATTTTTTACAAGGTAATGGTTATTGGAGAGATCTTGTAAAAACAATTATATATCAAAGAGTGTTAGCAGATTATTTCACTTTTAAAAATTTTATTGGTTCTTTTTATTTATACATGATGGTAGAATCCATTTTGATAAAATATAAGCATAGAATATATCTCACTCTAATTAGGATCCCAGTCTTGTGAATGAAAGTTGTGGTGAGATTCACTCTGGGATTATGTCACTTCTTACAGTTCTTATTCACTATGTACAATAGAGCAGGGTGCTATAAACTATCCAGGTCACCACTGCAATTATTACCAATGTGAAATATAAATACATTCAAAAACTTCCAACTGCTTTGTGAAGACATTGAGTTTTATCTTTTACAAGTCAGTTAAATTATCATACACTGTCTGTTATGGTTTGGAGGAGAATTATTGGGTTATGACAGCCTCAATTCAATCAGTGAATTAATCATTTGATGAGATTAATTGGGTGGTAACTGGAGGAAAGAGGGGTGTGGTTGGAGGAATTGGTTCATTGTAGGGGTGACAGTGGGATATATATTTTGTGTCTGAAGAGTGGAGTCTCTCTCTCTGCTTTCTGATCACCATGTGAGCTGCTTCCCTCTGCCACGTTCTTCTGCCATGATGTTTTGCCCCACTTCAAACCCCAAGGGATGGAGCGTGCTGACTGTGGATTGAAACCTCTGAAACTATGAACCCTCAAATAAACTTTTTCTCCTCTACAGTTGTGCTGGTTAGGTCTTTTAGTCACAGTGGCAAAAAAAACTGACTAAAACGCTCTCAATTGAACATGTACAAATTGTCAAACTTTTTTTATCAAGGTTAAAGTGTACATTGAATGTAGTGTGCAGACTATGGATATAGTTCAGTAGCAGTGTGCTTCCCTAGCATGTTCAAGTTCCTAGGTTCAAATCCTGGCACTGCAAAGAAAAACACAACGCAGGATGCCTAGACATGAAAACCAGTTCTGTGATTTGGGGCTTATAATTGGCTCTACTGTACTTATATTTAAAATCAAAACACACATTGAAATAACACCATCATCAACTATCAATTAAAAACTGTAAGTGAAGGAATTGCAGTGAAAGAAACTGAGTAAATTAATCTGAATTGATTGATTGCACCAATTAGAAAAGTAGTTAATTATAACAAAATTTAAAATTACCAAGTTATATGCAACATGAAAGTATCTATTGAAGATTGAATGTTCAGTATTTATTTCAGCCTTATAAAAATTATTCAGGCCAAAACATGATGGATATTTTCAATGAATTTTTTTAATTCAATGTTCCTTAATTTAAGAAGGTGATATATTAAGAAATATTAACAGTTTTAAGTTAAGGACCAAAGATTAGATAATTAACTTGTAGGTATAATTTCTGCTTATGTTTCTTATACCTCTTTTATTTTCTTCCCCAGAATGCTGAGCAACCTGTAAAGACTGAATTGCCAAAAAATGTGATGAAACAAGAAAGTATCAGTAATGAGAGTAAAACACTCTCAGTTCCCTTTAAAACAGGGAGTGTTTGAGAGCTTCCCAGTCTAGGAAGAAAACTAGAATGATCTATGATGTAAAATTGCCCTAATTTCACGTGAACATTAACATTATTTTCTTGCTTCTCTAAATGGGTCATTACTATTAGGTTAATAATTTTAAATTCCCAAGAATACAATTGAAATTGATTTTTTCCCCTAAGATTCTCTTTTGAAAGAAAATGAGTAATGTATAATGATATTTGTACTCCTGTCAGTTCAATTTAATTTTTTAAGGGGAATGGATTATTCCATGTATATATTAAGTTGTATTTAGTACAGCAATTTTTTATTATAAAGAAAAATGGAGCAATATCTTAAGTCTCTATAGTCTTTGGAAGTCTCTCTAGCTGGTGTGCAAATTTTTCGAAAGAAGAACTATCCGTATCATTCTGTTCTTCAACAGCTAGATTTCAGTGGTTGCTTTGATTCTAAAAGACCTTATGAAAATATATCCCAGTTATGTTTACTGGGAAATAGAGGAAATCACATTGTGTACAAAATCAGTGAAATGCTAATAAGATTGTTCTTGGACCATTTTTTTTTCTTTACATTTAGGCTGTATCAGAAGAGAATGTGGGAATCACCCAGTATAACACAGCTTTCAACATAATGCCAGTAATTTTTATTATAAGCACATGGAACACTTGAAGCTTCTTAAATGATATAACTTACTTTGCTATACAAAATTTCAGTCAGAATAACGTTTCATAAATCAAAAGTAATGACAGTGTTATTCCTAACATTGTCTTACCCATTTTTATTCCATTAGATTTTACCAGAATTCCTCAGGAAAATCTATTTGTATGGCTTTAATTTTATTGTACATTTTTTATTGCAACATGCAGATATAACAAGTTGAACACAGAGGAATATTTTACCTCTTCACCTAATTCCTTTAGAACACTGTCAATTTTACTCTGTGTATTTTAGCTATCTAGAGAGCAGGCTTGGCAACACTATTTCACTTTACCCTCTGGAGGGCATTTTGCTTAAAAAGCAATGTTTCATCACTGAAAGATTGAATATTCATTTCATACCTCCTGCTTCTCTCATTCTTTCCTTCCTTTCTTCGTTTGGACTGGAAATCAGATAGGACACAAGAAATTACTAATGAGGTATATGGAGTATGTTTAAAAACTTTTTGTTTAATAAGTTAATTTAATTCAAATTATTTTCTTAAATTCACAGATAAAAAGAACAAGGAAATTCTGCTTATAATTGGAAATATTGAAATATCATCATTCTTACAAGGTATCCTACTACTGAGCATGTGCAGACACAAATGCTGGCAGTGAATTTCACTTGGCAGACATTTTTTCCAGCTATTTCATTTTCTAACAAAAATACCTCATGAAAAATCATCCTATATACAATGAACTGAGACCCAGGAAATGTAAAACTGTTTTCTTGACTGCAGCAAGCAAGACTTCAAGTCATATAATGTAAATGATACAAATGTATCTGTTATGGACTGAATATTTGTGTTGTCCCAAAATTCATGTTGAAATGCAAATCGTCAATAGGATGGTGTTTGGAAATAAGGCCTTTAGAGTGCCACTAAAGTTTAGAAAGTCATAAAAGTGAGACCCCAGTATGGGGTCTAGATCTAGACTAGGGTGTGTTCTCTCTCTCTCTCTCTCTCTCTCCCCTTCATGAGGACATAATAAGTTGGCCATCTGTTAACCAAAAAGGAAGCCCTCCCCAGAGTCCAACGATGTGGGCACCCTCCCTCCCAGGTTTGTTTAAGTCACCCGTATATTTTTTTTTATAACAAACCATGTTGATTAAAATAATCTCGCCGGCTGTGGTGGCGCATGCCTGTAATCCCAGCAACTTGGGAGGCTGAGGCAGGAGGATCCCGAGTTCAAAGACAGTCTCAGCAACTTAGGGAGGCCCTAGGCAGCTCAGTGAGACCCTGTCTGTAAATAAAATACAAAATAGGACTGGGGATGTGGCTCAGTGGCCAAGTGTCCCTGAGGTCAGACCCTAGTTCCAACATAAACAAATAAATAAAACAATCTCAAAGAACAATATTTATTTTGAAGTGAATATAACGTCTCTACACACAGCCGGATTTCTAAGGGTGGTGTTAAAATATCAAATTAGTAAATATTGAAATTACAAAATTATGTGCACATTTGAATTGAGTATTTTACTGTCATTCCAACCATAAGTGAAAGTGCAAGGGAAATAGAGAGATCTAAATAAAAATTCAATATTCCCCTGTAGGTAATCTGCTGATTACCAATACGGATATCAGCAGATTTCTCTGCCCATACCCTAAAAACAAGAAGGACCTGGAACAAAATGTTTCAAGCTCTGAAAGAAAACGGATGCCAACCAAGAATCTTATACCCAGCAAAACTTGCCTTCAGATTTGATGATGAAATAAAATAATTCCATGATAAACAAAAGCTTTAAGAATTCACAAAGAGAAAGCCTGCCCTACAGAACATTCTCAACAAAATATTCGAAGAGGAAGAAATGAAAAATAACAATCTCGGTCACCATGGGGAGGAATTACCCTAAAGAAAGGTAGAAAGGTAATCAAAGGAGAAACAAAGTTAAGCTAAAAACCCCCAAAAAGCTAAAACGACAGGAAAATACAAGTCATATCTCAATAATAACCCTGAATGTAAAAGGCCTAAACTCATCAATCAAAAGACATAGACTGGCAGATTGGATTAAAAAGAGAGACCCAACAATATGCTGCCTTCAAGAGACTCATCTCATAGAAAGACATGCCCACAGACTAAAGGTGAAAGGTTGGGAAAAAATATACCATGCACATGGACTGAGCAAAAAAGCAGGGGTTTCCATCCTCATATCAGATAAAGCAGACTTCAAGCCAAAGTTAGTCAGAAGGGATAAAGAAGGACATTTCATACTGTTTAAAGGAAGCATAAACCAGCAAGACATAACAATCATAAATATTTATGCACCAAACAATGGTGCATCCATGTACGTCAATCAGATCCTTCTCAATTTCAGGAACCAAATAGACCAAAACACAATAATACTGGGGGACTTTAAAACTCCTCTCTCACCGTTGGACAGATCTTCCAAGCAAAAATTGAACAAAGAAACCATAGTACTCAATGACACCATCGCTAATTTAGACTTAACGGACATATGTAAAATAGTCCATCCATCAAAAAGTGAATACACTTCCTTCTCAGGAGCTCATGGCTCCTTCTCTAAAATAGACCATGTGTTATGCCACAAAGCTACTCTTAGCAAATACAAAAACATAGAGATACTACCTTGTATACTATCAGATCATAAAGGAATGAAATTAGATATCAATGATAAAGTTAAAAACAGAAGCTACTCCAAGACCTGGAGATTAAATAATATGATATTGAATGATGCATGGATAATAGAAGACATTAAGGGGGAAATTAAAAGATTCTTAGAGGTCAACGAGAACAAAGATACAACATATCAAAATCTCTGGGACACTATGAAAGCAGTGCTAAGAGGAAAATTCATTGCATGCAGTGCATTTAATAAAAGAATGAAAAGTCAACAAATCAATGACTTCACATTACAGATCAAAACCCAAGAAAAAGAGGAATAGATCATCGCCAAAAGTAATAGAAGGCAGGAAATAATCAAAATCAGAGCTGAAATCAATGAAATTGAAACAAAAGAAACAATTCAAAAAATTGACAAAATAAAAAGTTGGTTCTTTGAAAAAATAAACAAAATTGATAAACCCTTAGCCACGCTAACAAAGAGAAAGAGAGAGAAACTCCAAATTACTAAAATTTGTAATGGAAATGGAAATATTACAACAGACACTATTGAAATGCAAAACATAATAAGAAGCTACTTTGAAAATTTATACTCCAACAAAACAGAAAACCTGGAAGACATCAACAGGTTCCTAGAGGCATATGAGCCACCGAAACTGAATCTGGAGAACATACACAACTTAAATAGATCAATGGCAAGCAATGGAAATGAAGAAGTCATCAAAAGCTTACCAACAAAGAAAAGTCCAGGACCAGATGGATTCACAGCCAAGTTCTACAAGACCCTCAAAGAAGAGCTCATTCCAGTACTCCTCAAAGTATTTCATGAAATAGAGGAGGAGGGAACCCTTCCAAACTCATTCTATGAAGCTAATATC
>JAJEJO010004261.1:36595-176882 GCA_020662805.1 Glaucomys volans | reverse complement strand
AAAAAGTTGGTTCTTTGAAAAAATAAACAAAATTGATAAACCCTTAGCCACGCTAACAAAGAGAAAGAGAGAGAAACTCCAAATTACTAAAATTTGTAATGGAAATGGAAATATTACAACAGACACTATTGAAATGCAAAACATAATAAGAAGCTACTTTGAAAATTTATACTCCAACAAAACAGAAAACCTGGAAGACATCAACAGGTTCCTAGAGGCATATGAGCCACCGAAACTGAATCTGGAGAACATACACAACTTAAATAGATCAATGGCAAGCAATGGAAATGAAGAAGTCATCAAAAGCTTACCAACAAAGAAAAGTCCAGGACCAGATGGATTCACAGCCAAGTTCTACAAGACCCTCAAAGAAGAGCTCATTCCAGTACTCCTCAAAGTATTTCATGAAATAGAGGAGGAGGGAACCCTTCCAAACTCATTCTATGAAGCTAATATCGCCCTGATACCAAAACCAGAGAACGACACATCAAGGAAAGAAAATTTCAGACCAATATCCCTAATGAACATAGATGCAAAAATTCTTAACAAAATTTTAGCGAATTGCATACAAAAGCATATTAAAAAGATAGTGCACCATGATCAAGTGGGTTTCATCCCAGGGATGCAAGGTTGGTTCAACATCCAGAAATCAATAAATGTAATTCACCACATCAACAAACTTAAAGTCAACAACCACATGATTATTTCAATAGATGCAGAGAAAGCATTTGATAAAATACAGCAACCCTTCATGCTCAAAACACTAGAAAAAATAGGGATAGTGGGGACATTCCTTAACATTGTAAAGGCCATTTATGCCAAGCCCACAGCTAACATCATTCTAAATGGAGAAAAATTGAAAGCATTCCCCCTGAGAACTGGAACAAGGCAGGGATGCCCTCTTTCGCCACTACTATTCAACATTGTTCTTGAAACTCTAGCCAGAGCAATTAGACAGACCAAAGAAATTAGAGGAATATGAATAGGAAAAGAAGAACTCAAACTAACCCTATTTGCTGATGACATGATTCTCTATTTAGAAGACCCTAAGAATTCCACCAGAAAACTTCTGGAACTCATAAATGAATTCAGTAAAGTAGCAGGATATAAAATTAATGCTCATAAATATAATGCATTTTTATTCATAAGTGATGCATCCTCTGAGAGAGAAATTAGGAAAACTACCCCATTCACAAAAACCTCAAAAAAAAAAAAAAAAACTTGGGAATCAATCTAACAAAAGAAGTGAATGACCTCTACAATGAGAATTACAGAACACTAAAGAAAGAAGTTAAAGAGAATCTGATAAGATGGAAAGATCTCCCATGTTCTTGGATAGGCAGAATTAATATTGTCCAAATGGCCATACTTCCAAAAGTGCTATACAAATTCAATGCAATTCCAATTAAAATCCCAATGATGGACCTCATAGAAATAGAGCAAGCAATCATGAAATTCATTTGGAGGAATAAGAGACCCAGAATAACTACAGCAATCCTTAGCAAGAAGAGGGAAGCAGGGGGTATCACAATACCAGACCTTCAACTATACTATAGAGCAATAGTGACAAAAACAGCATGGTATTGGCACCAAAATAGACAGGTAGATCAATGGTACAGAATAGAGGACACAGAGACAAACCCACTTAAATACAGGTATCTCATACTTGACAAAGGAGCCAAAAACATACAATGGAGAAAAGACAGCCTGTTCAACAAATGGTGCTGGGAAAACTGGAAATCCATATACAGCAAAATGAAACTAAACCCATATCTCTCACCCTGTACAAAACTCAACTCAAAATGGATCAAGGACCTAGAAATTAGACCAGAAACTCTGCACCTAATAGAAGAGAAAATAGTTCCAAATCTTCATCACGTTGGCCTAGGACCACATTTCCTTAACATGACTCCCAAAGCACAAGAAATAAAAGCAGGAATCAATGATGGGATAGAGTCAAACTAAAAAGCTTTTTCTCAGCCAAGGAAACAATCAGCAATGTGAAGAGAGAGCCTTTAGAGTGGGAGGAAATCTTTGCTACACACACTTCAGATAGAGCACTAATCTCCAGAATCTACAAAGTACTCAAAAATCTTTACACCAACAATACTAATAACCCAAACAATAAATGGGCCAAGGAAATAAATAGACATTTTACAGAGGAAGATCTACAAGCAATCAACAGATTTATGAAAAAATCTTCAACATCCCTTGTTATAAGACAAATACAAGTCAAAACCACCTTAAGATTTCACCTTACCCCAATTAGAATGTTTTTATTAAGAACACAGGCAACATGAGGTGTTGGCGAGGATGTGGGGAAAAGGGTACACTCATACATTGCTTGTGGGAGTGCAAGTTGGTGCAGCCCCTCTGGAAAGCAGTGTGGAGATTCCTTAGAAAACTTGGAATGGATCCACATTTGACCCAGCTATCCCACTCCTTGGCCTATACCCAAAGGACTTAAAATCAGATTACTACAGTGATGCAGCCACATCAATGTTCATAGCTGCTTAATTCACAATAGCTAGATTGTGGAACCAAACTAGATGTCCTTCAATAGATGAATGGATAAAGAAACTGTAGTATACATATACAATGGAATATTACTCAGCCATAAAGAAGAATAAAATTATGGCGTTTGTAGGTAAGTGGATGATGTTGGAGACTATTATGCTAAGTGAGATTAGCCAGTCCCCAAAATCCAAAGGCCGAATGGTCTCTCTGATAAGTGAATGATGATGCATAATGTGGGGTGGAAGGATGGCAAGGATGGAGGAAGGATAGAGAGCATAGAGGGAAGGGAGGGGTGGGGTCGGGGTGGGGGGTAAGAATAATAACATTATGTGTGACAGACATCATTGCCCTGTGTACATGTATGAATGCACAGATGGGGTGACTCTACTTTGTGTACAACCAGGGAAACAATAGCTGTACTCCATTTTTGTTCAATGAATCAAAAATTAAATTAAAAAAATTCAATACTATGATTTGACATATCTATTTGTGAAATTTATTTTGGTCATGGAAAACTTACCTGTGATTTGTTTATCTCTACATTGTTCTCTTTGTTTTCTATTCTTAGCTTCCTAGTTTTTGCTTTCTTTTGTTCCTTTTTTTAGCTTTGTTTTCCTACAAACTATTTTAGCTTATTTCATTGTTTCATCTCCGTTAAACTTGTCTTCATCACATCATTATTTCAACCAATATTAAAGAAGAAAAAAAAGGTCTCATAAAGAAAGTCTACTTTGAGATTTTTTATATAAATGTAATTTGAGACTCAAGAGTTAAAATGCAGGAGCACAATTTTCTCTGCTCTTCAGCTTTTCTTGACTTTTTAGAATGGAAGTGTGAATAAATTATCCATTAAAAATAAAAGGTGTATGATTTAAAAAACATTTGAAAGTAACTACTATTTAACATAAATATAAATTGGAATAAATATCTAAGAAGAAAAAGTAGAACTCACTATGACTAAAGCAGAAACAGCTAGGAAAGGGATAAATATCAAAATGGTAGAAAAACATACATAATAACAATTAAACACAATTACAAATAATTGTTTTATATAATGCAGTTTGTGCCTCCAAATTTTTGTTTGGTTTCTAACTTTCTTCAACTTTCACCTTGTTCCCAGGCAGAATGCTTAATCAATATCCCAAGGTCTCTTGTACAGATTAATGGAAACTACTGGCAGGGAAACCATGAGGTTGGTGTATTTGGTATTCCCAGTAATTTCCTGCAGTATTCCCAGGGTCGGATAGTTTCCATCCTGTTGTTCTGTCATGTGGTGCCCTCAAAACTACTTCTTGCTTTTAAGGCATGGCTGGTTACAGCAGTCTCCAGTTACAAGTTTCAGGATAATAAAGTACCACCATTTTCTTTTAAGTACCCCAGTCCTTGAACAAGGTGCTATAAAAATATTGATTTCCTTTGGATTTAAGGACACCAACTTGTTCATGTGGGTATTTTCAATGTCCACCCTAAAGGTCCAAGCATGGAAGGCTTGTTCCCAGCCCATGGCACTATTGGGATCTGGGACCCCAATGAGGTTGGGCCAAAGAACTAAAATCGCCAAAACTGTGAGCAAAACTATACTTTTCTTATTTTTAAGTTGATAATCGTGAGTACTTTGCTTTAATAATAGAAAGTTGACTAACACAGGTAGAGTTCCTAGACTTAGCAAATATGAAACAAGACAATAAATTTGATCACAGATAAACAACAAATTACTTTTAGTAAAATAAATCTCATCCAAAATTCATTACTCATCTGAAATTAAAATTTAACTGAGAATTAATTCTATATATTAACAGAAAATTTCAACAGAGGTTATAATATTCAGTACCCACTTCATATTCTTTGGAGTTCATTACAATGTCCACACCTAAAATACTAAACTAAATAGTCATAAGGGACTGTGATGAGGTGAAATGCACTGTTGAAGGCAAATGTATGACAATTAGACACTGTCTTGCAAAATTTGGGTGTTATTTTGTCCAACGTCAATTTTTAGGTACCACAACCAGAATATAATTTTGTCTCACAAGTACAATGTATTATATATGTAATAAAAGCACTATAATAGATATAATATAACAATATATCCATAATTTCTATTCAAAATTTATTTGTGTTCATTTCAGTTTGTGGCAATGAATAATTTTCTATAAACTATGAAGGGAATGAGTTAGAATACTAAAGACAAACCTTTGCTTAAAAGCTCTTTTTTAACCAGTTCTTTTAACAATAAGAGAATATTATTTATTTATTGTTTAGAAATCACTGTTAACTTTTAATTTTATTTCATTTTCTGATAAAGTCTTACTTTCAACAGACTTTGCTAAATCCTTTTCATGATTTGAGTACTTCTGTCAAAAACAAAACCAAAATTGACAACATGGCTGTTATCTGGGCCTTGCTTCTCATACCTCTCATAAAACAGAACCTTATCTTTAACAATCAAAATCATCACAGTGAGAGAGTACATCTTTTCTTTCTTCTTTAAGGCATTAGGGACAGGCTTCCTCCTCTATCATCTCATAGAAATATTTGGAACTGACTCCATCTTCTATATTCAAAACCATTCTCTCTCTCTCTCTCTCTTTTCCTCTCTCTCATAATATATATGTGAACCTTTTCTAAATATTTACGTTAATATAAAGTATGGGACATGTACACTTTAAAAGAACACTCATTGATTTATGTTGTTCCTTCCGCACCGAACAACAAAGGTTGGGTGCCCACCCTAGGACCAGCCAGGGGGGGCACGGGGTCAGGCAGGATGGTGAGTGTCCACGGCTGAAAAATGCACACCAGCCGGGAGTCTGTCCAGGAAGATCTCGGTTTAATGGAGGAGGAGAACAGATATATAAGGGGGCGAGTGAGCGGGAAAGAAACAAAGAAAGGAGAGGAGATACCTGCAGGGCCAATCACCTTAAAGGTAAACAGCCCATGCAGCACACATTAAAGCCTGCAGGACAAAGGTCAGAGCTGCTCACGTTCACAGAAGTCAAATGGGCCAATCCTAGGCCACCACCTTGGTGGTACCACTGGTGACGGAGGCTTATGCCCCGAGGGTGGTGGTGGTGTTGCGGTCGCCATCTTAAGGTGTGTCCCTACAGATTTAGACATAGTGAATAATAATGCTTGTAACTAATCTATGCCCTTGTTATAACTAAACTGTCAAATAGTGATAGATCTTAATGTATTGGGTTCAAATTCATCATAAGTTGATGTACCTCATAAGCTTAAGGCTTTTACTGCAGGATTGTTCACGTATCTCTTGTAGTGAGTAACTTGAAGATCAAAATGTGAAATTTCAAGTATTAATTCTCATAATAAACAGGCAAGATTTAGGAAGGTATGTTCTCTTCCCTATGATTCAGCATTCTGCTTAATTAAAGGGTTTTGCAGCCCACCAGATTTTAAGCTGGAATGACTATTGATTAACTAGGGTTTCTTATGTAAGTGAATGAACCGACAATAAAAAGTCAATATGTTACTGTGGCAATTGGTCTTAACAATTAAGGGAAAATAAGACCACTTCTGAAAACAGGTGCAAGGAAAACCAGTGTATTTATAGAATCTTGGGGATTTTCTATAGCACTTATTTTGCCCATGGCAAAATGTCAAACTAGAAAAAGAATGGACATGAGAGTCGGATTTGTGCAGCACGAAACTGAATTATAGCTTATTTGATGTTGGAGATGCTATTGTGTGTCATTCTTTTGAGATTGGTGAATAAATTTGGGACTTGTCATGGTATGAGGCAGAATGCGGTGGTCTTCGAGGTGGTGAGGCATACATGTTTTACAGAGGTAGGGAGACAATGTGTAAAGAGAGGCAATTATGCAACAGCCTATCAGAGCAATCCAGCCAGAAGCTGCACAATGCGGAAGAAGGAAGACAGAGGAATGGGGTGAGACTCTCCTGAGGCACCACCCCATTGGCAGGGGGTCACTTGGGGGTGTGCCGCCCAAAGATGATAATCCAGGGATCTTACCCACTTCGCAGACACAAGGATGCATGTGCCTCAGTGGCTCTTCCCACATTTCCCGCAATGATAGAGCTTACTCAGGTTGGGAAAGATCATTTAAGAATTCATCAAAATTAATAATAAAGTTGTGTGTGTGTGTTTGCACATGTTTGGTGAAAAGAACTGGAGTATAGAGAACATTGTTAATTTTATTCTTTTTTTCTTATCTTCTTAGTTTATCCAAATTTCCATGAGAAACTACTTTTTTTTTCATCTAAAGGTACAGTATTAGTAAGATTATGATCATAATGTTTTAATTTTATCTTTCCAAGTGAGATGCCCATTCCTGAGTCTCAGATAAGCTCCATATCTTTCTAAAGAAGCTGAATCTCAATGTGAGTTAGAGAAATAATGTGAACATGGTGTAAGATATCCTTCTGAACTACATTGCCTAAGTTTCCTGATCTCCTGCAATAGTTATTGTTTTGAATCTAAGTCTTGGTCTCCACTCTCTGCATTATGATAAACTACTATTTACATTCAACATATTATTTTTTTATTCAACTTGGAAAATTCTAGGTTCCATTGTTTGTAAGCAAATAAAACAATCCCTTCACAATGGAATTGCCTATATCTTCAAGTACAGTTGCTAATTTTATAAAGTTTTAATTTAAAAATTTCCTAATTTTTACATACTTATATATTTCCACATTTTGTTGACCTGATTAAATACCCTAAGACTGATTATTTTTGTTGCTTTGATCAATTTCACCTCGCTACATCTAAGACTTATTTTTTATTGAGACAGTTTAATTAACTTATCAACTTCTCAGATGTTTATTCTATTTATGATTTTGAATTTGAATTTGAATTTGGAGGTTCCTCAAACAGCACACTTGACTAGGGGATGTGTACTTTTTTTCTTTGTATGGCTACTCTATTATTTCCTTATTTTTTTAATGTTAAAATTTTAACATCTAATCCTAAAACCTAAGTAGCAGCAGTGAGGAAATTTTAAATTTTTTTAAAATAATTAAATCCTTCTGAGATGTTCATATTGTGTATTTTAGTGTATCTTGTCAAGACCTGTAATCAGAAATATACTTGTTTAAGTAATATTTATTGAATACTTCTGTGTTTCATTCCTCTTCTGATTATGTATACACAGCACTAAATAAATAACAGAATTTCCTAATTTCAAAAGATCACATTTTGCTACAGAAAATCAAAATAGAAGCTATCCCAAGCTACACATAGTCATGTGGTCCAAATATCCTAGTTTCCCTGAAATTGTAAATGAAGCTCAAACCACAAATTTTATCATCAGCATGATTCAGTGAAATTAAACCAATCAGCTAAAGATAGTTTAAACAGCTCTGCTTACCTTTAAAAAGAATGGTAATGTATAAAAGTGACAAAAAAGTCAAAATATTTACTATTTTATGACTTTAAAAACTGTGGTGTAGCTCCTGGGAGTGAGGCTTCTTACATTCTTCTGTTGAAGTCTCATAGTTTTCTGACTGTTCTTTGTATGCTCAACAAATTCTTAACTTTGTTCTAGCTCAGTCTGATTTTATTTTTACCCCTTGATGAATATGAACAAAATAGAAATAAATAAATAAAATATTGCTATGATTTGGATATGGTTTGAGTGTGTCACCGAGGAGTTTGGGATGTTTCATCCCCAGTGTGAGAGGTGATTGAGTCTTTAATGGAGATTAATACAAAGCAATTAGATCATTTAGATTACTGGAGATAATATACTAAGAAGAAATTATTGGACTTTTCTTGGGACTCTGAACTTGAGAGATAATTATTATAAAAGAGAAAAACTAACATTTTCCCACTCCTTGGCCTCCTATGTTACCATGTGATTCCTTCCTCTTTTTTGCATTCTCACAATGATACTATCTACTCTTATGCAATGTAGCCAAATGGGACCTCCCTGAGTCAAACACATGCTTGCCACCATGTTCTTGGATCTCCCAAACTATGAACTACATACACGATTTTCTCTTCAAAAGATATTCAGTATCAAATATTCAGGTAATTGTTATGATAGCAAAAAGCACTCTAATGCAAACTTGTAGTAAAATAAAAATACATGCCATGAGGGAAAGCAGAGAAAGAAATAAGACACATGACAGGATAGATGTGGTTGGTGTGTTTAGAGTTAGCCTCATTATGAAGAATAGTTGAACAAAACTTGAACAAAGCATGTAGACCAGACATCTAACATAGGGGAAGAATACCTGCCACAGAAGGAACTAAATGTCTAAGAGATAGTCCAGAGGCAGATGCATGTGTGCCTTTCATATTCTGGAAGTATGAGATGGTCAATAAACATGAGGTGAGGGAACAAGGAAAATACCAGTTGGAGATAAGAACAAAAAGGACAAAGGAAGCATTTTCAAAATCTCTCTCACAAGTAGAGAGATTTTGGCCATGTTAGGACTTCAGTTTTTACACCACAAGATGGGAGGCTATGTGAGCATTTCAATATCTCTATATTCGTATTTGAAATTTATCACAATGAGTACAATGTTGAGGTTTAGAAATTTTTTTTTCTATTCAGTATTTTATTTCTATTTAATTCAATAATTCAATAATTTAATGCCCATGCATTAAATCACGACAGATCCACACCCAGGCACATTATAATGAAAATACCTAACATATAAAACAAAGATAGATTTTTAAAAGCTGCAAGAGAAAAACATCAGATTACAAATAGGGGGAAACCAATACGAATATCAGCAGATTTCTCAGCCCAGACCCTTAAAGCAAGAAGGGCCTGGAACAACATATTCTGAGCATTGAAAGAAAATGGATGCCAACCAAGAATCTTATACCCAGCAAAACTTACCTTCAGATTTGAAGATGAAATAAAATCCTCCCATGATAAACACAAGCTAAAAGAATTCACAAATAGAAAGCCTGCCCTACAGAAAATCCCCAGCAAAATATTCCAAGAGGAAGATATGAGAAACAACAATGTAAGTCAGCAAAGGGAGGAATTACCCTAGTGGAATAGCCAATTAGAGGAAAAACCAAGTAAGATTAAAATCCAAAAATAAGTCAAAATGACCAGGAATGCAAGTCACATCTCAATAATAACCCTAAATGTAAATGGCCTAAACTCATCAATCAAAAGACATAGACTGGCAGATTGGATTAAAAAGAAAGACCCAACAATATGCTGCCTTCAAGAGATGCATCTCATAGAAAAACATGCCCAGAGACTAAAGGTGAAAGGTTGGGAAAAAACATACCATGCATATGGACTTAGTAAAAAAGCAGGAGTTTTCATCCTCATTTCAGATAAAGCAGCATTCTTTAAAATACAAGATTAAAAGCCAATTTTGAAAGTGATGGAGGCAAGTGCATTGATAAATTTGTAAGAATTATTTTAATAGCTAAATTACACCATTTTTAATAGATGTTTCAACACTTGAAGATGGCCAAATACTTTGAAAAAAGTCTCTAAAGTGATATACAAGTTTGAAAATCTTGAGTCATAGTTCTTCTTTATGATTTTATCCATTTTGATTAGCTATTTTAAAAGTAGGTGACCCTAGGACATGATAAAGAATAGAATTGTGATTTGAATATCATAAATTTTAAAAATGATTAAGAAAGAAATAATACCTAAAATATTAGTATATCAAAATGTGTTGAATGATATTGGTATTGGCATAAATAATAATGCATGAATGAATTTATCAAAATGAATACAAATTGTTAAACATGAATCTAACCAGAAGTACTTTATGTATGTATATATATTCAGAAATTCCAAATACTTTACTGATGTTTTCATTTGAGAGTATTAATATTTCTGTAGAAAATAATATTTGAGATTTCATGCCATTCTTATAAGTTATGATATTTTTAATCACACAACATATAAACCAAAACATAACACATTTATTTATATTACAAACTTGTAGATTATTCCAATATAATTGAAGAACACACTTTGTATTATTCTTTGTTTTAAATATATGAGGGCTTGCTTTAAGGTTTAGAATATGGTATTTCTTGGTAATTAATCCATATTCCTTTGAGAATAATACATAATATCCTGTTGTTGAATGAGAAAATCTTCAAATGTCCATTGAGTGAAATTGCTCTTTTACATTTTTAGGTCAGCTATGCTTTTATTCATGTTTTACCTACTTGTGTTAAAAATAACTTGTCCGTCTAAGATTTTATCTCCTTGAAATTTAATAAGGTTGTCTGCCACAGTTTCATGGACACAGAGAACGGAATCAGGATATCTTTGAGGAAGACACAGAATTTACAGAAAGAAAGGATCGAAAGTTTGTTGCTCATTACAGGTCTCCTTTCATGTATTTGAGTTTTTTTTAGGACTTAGCACAGCACCAAGAGTTGGTGGTGTAAACAAAATAAATTCATTGTCTTATAATCCTGGAGACTGAATATCCTAAATCAGTGTTAGTGGTGTTGGCTCCTTCTGAGTGCTGTGAGATAGAGATCTGCCCCAGTCCTTTCTCACTGGCTTGTATATGTCCATGTTTGTATTATGTTTCTTCACATTGTCTTAATTTTATGCAGTATCTATCTGGGTCCTAATTTCTTCTATTATACAGATAGCAATCATAATAATCCTAATCCATTAGGATCCATCCTAAGGACCTGACTTTAATTTGGTGACCAGTATAAAGATCTATCTTTAATGTTACATTTTGGTTAAACAGATGTTAGGACCTCACCATAGGAATTTGAGATGTGGGACACAACTCAATAACACTCCCCAACACAAGAAAAATCTAAGAAGATACTGCATTAATCTATAGCAAGAGTCATGACTGACATTTGCCCCCGAAATATTTTTGGAGTGAGCAAGCCTATTTTTTTTCTCTAGGAAGATACAGTTTCTATATTCCAAGAATATTCTTTATGCAGCTATCCTTGACAAAATACCCCAGAACATACAAATTTCTCACCTTTGTCTCTGCAGGCAGGAAGTATGGAAACATGTGAGACCCATGGAGATTAGTCTCCCAAGAGTGTGCAAGCTCATTTCTTACTTTTTTTTTAAACTTTTATGGTAAAACTTTAGATAAGTTCTTCCTCTAGACTTTTAAATGCAGAAAAAGGTATTTTAAATGCACAATACTATAGGTAAAATATTGTAAGCAAATCTCTAGAATTTATTCATCTTGTATTGTGTAAACTTTGTATTTTCCCTCTTTCCTCTCTCTTTTACCCCTGGCAACTACCATTCTGCTTTTTTTCTATGAGTTTATGTGTTTGTATATATATATATATAAAATATAATAGTGGAATACTTTAGTATTTGTCTTTCTGTGACCAACTTATTTCTATTAGCATGATGGTCTCCATATTTATTAATCTCTCTGCATTTGGCAGGGTTTGTTTATTATAGAAGCCTGGACAATATTCCACTTAAAGTCTATACCACATTTTCTTTATACAGTTGTATATCAATGGACATTTAGGTTGATCTAAATATTGGTCATTGTAAAATTATTGCAATAAACATGGGACTGCACCTCTTCTAATTTCAATTATTTTGGATAAATGTTCAGAAACAATAGTACTGAATCATATGAGAATTCTATTTTTAAAAATTTGAGGAGACACCATGTTGTTTTCCACATGGTTTGTACCATTTTCCATTTCTACTAACAGTGTAGAAGGATTCAAATTTCTCCACATTCTTAACAATACTTTATCAACATATCAATCGTATATTATTCTATCATCAATATCTACCTACATATTAATCAGTACATAATAGCTATCTTAACAACTGGGAGATTATATGTCATTGTGGATTTTATATGTGTTTGCCTTATGATTGATGAAGTTGAACATTTTGACCATATGCATGTGTTTGTATACAAACTATAGTTTGTAAGTATTTTCTTCCATTTGGTAGCCTGTCTTTTCATTCTGCTGATTGTTTCAATTTCCAGACAGAAGCTCTTTAATTCAGTGTACTACCATTTGTCTAGTTTTGCTTGTACTGCCTGTGGTTTTGGTAGAAAAAATAAGATCTCAGAGCTAAGTTAAATATACTCTTAATTTCTACACTCTCCAAGTTTTATTGTATTTTTCTCCATTAACAAGTGATTATTTTGATCTCAAAAAATTGGACCAATTTCATTCTATTTTTCTCATGCAGTATTTAATTAAGCCTACTACAAATAAGACTACAGGATAAGACCAATATCCAGTTTTTTGCCTCATTCATATTCTTATGAGTCCAGACATAAATAAATTTCACAAACCATGAAGATATAATATAGACTACATGGTAACTTTATTCTTAAGCTTCTGTATTAGTTTTTCCTTTGGCAATGCTTTAATCCAGGTGAAGAACAATTCATTAACACTTTCTCAAAATTTTTTTGCTACACAAAAGGCAACTCAAAGTCAATTCTCTTCTCCATAATAATATCACATTGTGACTAAAGTGAATCCCAGGTAAACAAGTAAATGAGAGTCAAACAAATATCTAAATGTGTTGACAGGCATATTTCATGAGAGATTTAAAAGTTGGATTAGAAAAAGTATACCACAGAATTTTCTGTATAAGGAAGGATTTTGTGATAATTTTGAAAGTGAGAAGACCTTAATATTCTATTCTCCACTCTCTGGGTTTAAGATATTTCCTACCCACAGGACTATATTTTTCTCTCTCCCTCCAACACCCCAAAATCAATGTGTCACAACTGGCTATAAACTTGCCCCCTGTACCCCCTAATTGCCTTTGCCCAAGAGCTAAGTTTTGACTTTTTATTCCCTCCAAAATTCATGTTGAAATTTGATTTCTGAAATTTGATATACTGTTGGGAGGTAGAGTCTAGAAGGAAATGATTAGGTCATAGGACTTTGAACATTTTAATTTGTCATTATCTTGTGAGTGGGTTAGTTATTATGAGACTGCATTTATTATAAAACCATTTTTTTGCCCTCTTTGAGTGTGTAAACTTCCTGACCATGTTGTGATAGAGCAAGAAAGCCCTGATTAGATGCAGCCCCTCCATTTGGACATCCTAACCTCCAGAAGTAGGAAAAATAAATTATTTTCTTTAAAAGTGATCCCATCTATACATTCTGTTATATCAAAGCAAAAAAAAACAAACAAACAAACAAAAAAAAAAACAAAAAACTAAACTGTTATGTGTTTTGTTTGTAAGTTTTAGGTACAAAAGTAATATTTTGAAATTTAACCCAAACTCAATTCAAACTCATTCTAAATCATATTATTCTTTTGCTGGATTATCATCTGTAGAATAAAAAAATAAACTGGTCTGAACTTAAGAGAAAAAAAATCATCATGAGTAGAAACAGTAAATACAGAACCCAAGGTTACAAAATAAGTTTATACATCATACCACTTCTACCCTTCCTTAGGAGAACCAGGAGAAAATAATCATTATCTTCATTATCTTGAGATTTACGTATTTACTGGACATTACAAAGTGTCAAGACAAGGAAAGTAAGAAAGAATCAGAAATCTTACTATGCTTCCTTGTTGCAATTTTCTGAACTGCAATTCTCTTCTTTTTTCTTGGAGGGTGGTGTTGGGGATTGAACTCAGGGACACTTGACCACTGAGCCACACCCACAGTCCTATTTTGTGTTTTATTTAAAGACAGGGTCTCACTGAGTTGCTTAGTCCCTTGCTTTTGCTGAAGCTGGCTTTGAACTCGCCTTCCTCCTACCTCAGCCTCCAGAGTCGTAAGCCACAGTGCTTGACTGCAATTCCCTCTGCCATGACATTTTGCCTTGTCTTAGGCCCAGAGCTATGGGGTTAGACAACATGGACTGAAACTATGAAACAATATGCCAACATTTTGCCCATTTCCTAAGAGTTTTTATAAAGATGAATTTAAAGGTGATGTACTAATTAATCTGGCAGAAGCAATTTCAATTTAGCACAATATTCATGCATTAGCATGGATATTTTGGTGGCTTTTAGTCAGATTTACTGTGATAATCAGGAGGAGAAAGCAAAACAGAAAGATTTGAAAAACTTGAAGCTTAATCAGAAAGATGAGAGTGAAATTGGGGTTAAGGAAGTTGTACTCAGTAAAGAGATTATAGTCACTAAAGAAATGCTAGGTACTTTATCCAGAAACAATAAGATATATGTCTCAAGGGCATCACAGAAATTGGCATGACCACACTCATCTTAGGTTCAAGGACATAAAAGTGCATAATCCATTGAGAGAAACCACAGAGGCATCCTGGGGACCCTAGGAAGGTGTTTCTTCCTGCTCAGATACCCAGGCACTCGGGTCTCAGGAGGCTTGGCTACTGTTTGAAATGGTGGCATATGTTGGCACCAATCATAAGATGCTTCCCCTGCATTTTCAAAGGGAGACCTGGGAGGCCAGAAAAAATGTAGTAGAGTCAGAGTCCCTGAGGGTTTCCTGCAGAGGGTGATGCATAAAGATGGGAAAAGGAAGCCAAAGATGCTGTGGAGACCCTTGAGTTTAAGAGATGGCCAGTGACTTGGGCTCTGTGCTGAGGAATGCTGTAGGAATCAAGCAGAAACAAGCCAACAGAGAGGCCATTGGGGCTGCAACCAACAAAGCAATAGGGGGAGGAGCTAGTCAAGCACTTTGGAGAGTACCTCACAATGCCATGTCCCCAGACGCAAGACATGAAGCTACAGGACTTGTTTACCCAACTATATTTTAGTCTTACTGTCGTCCCATCCTTTCTTTCTGTGCCCTTATTTCTCCCTTGTGAAATGGAAATGCTTTTCTGTGCCATTATACAGTGGTAATAAGTGATTGGTTTTTGATCTTTACTCTTGTAGTTAAAGAGTTTGCCTTGAGTCTCTAATGACATTTTAGATTTGGACTTTTGGGCAATGCTGGAACTGTTCAAACCGTGGGGGTTCTTGGAAATGGTCTAGTTGTATTTTATCTTGTGATGTGTTGTGAGTTTAGGGGGCCATGGAGGGGGTGCAGTATTTTATCAAATATTTTTTCTGCATCCATTGACATAATCTTATGATTCTTGTCTTTAAGTATTTGGATATGATGAATTACATTTACTGATTTCTGTATGTTAAACAAAGCTTGCATCCCTGGGATGAACCCCACTTGATCACTTTTATTGTTTTTGTATGTGATTTACCAGAATTTTGTTGAGAATTTTTGCATGAGGAGTTCATGTTTAGGTATGAGATGTCACTTAAAAGTTAATATGGGAAACAATGTAAGAATCTTCAGAGTTGAAATGATTAGATTATTAAGGTATGAACTCATCAGTGGGTTAATACGCTGATGGATTAACTTGATAACTGTGGTCAGGTATGACTGGAGGAAGTAGGTCACTGTGAAATGTGACTTTGAGGTTCCTATTTTGTTCCTGGTAAACGGAACTTTCTTTGCTTTTTTGTTGCCATATTCTGAGCTGATTTCCTCCAACACACCTTTCTGCCATTATGTGCTGTCTCACCTTGGACCCAGAGCTATGGAGTTGGTCAACCGTTGTTTTAGCCAGCTTTGTGCTTCTGTGACCAAAAGACCTGACATGAAAAATTTTAGGAGGAAAAGTTTATTTGGAGCTCATGATTTTCAGAAGTCTTATCTATAGACAGCCAACTCCATTCCTCAGGAACTGAGGTGAGGCAGAATGTCATGAGAGAACTGTGTGGTGGAGGAAAGCAGCTAGGAACATAGCCCAAGGAAATGGAAAGAGAAAACTCCATACCATAAAGGCACAACCTCAAAGATCAACCTTGCCCACCTTGCCCAGGGTTTGTTTTATAATAAACAAACCCTGCCTATATTAACACCCAATTAATCCAAATCAGGGGATTCATGCACTGATCAGGTTAAGGTTCTTTTAAACAAATCATTTACCTCAAAACTTTCTTACATTGTCTCACATATACACTTCTGTGGGACACCTAAAATCTAATTCATAATAACCATGGACTGAACCTCAGAAACTGTGAGCCAGAACAAATTTTCCCTCCTTTAAAGTTGTTCTTATCAGGTCTTTAGGTCACAGTGATAAAAAGCACAGGAATCTTGTAATTTGCCATAAAATGGATGAAACTTAAGAATATTATGTTAAGCAAAATAAGTCAGACTCAGACCGTCAAAGACTGTATTTTTTTTAATCCTTCATTGAAAAGGAAATTCAGAGAAAGTTAAGAGGGAAAAGTGGACAACTTCATAGAAATAGAAGACTAATAGAATAAAGGAACCAGATCAGGGAAAGGGAGTAACATGGGAAAGGGGAGGTATGGGAACTAAATTGACAAATTCGGTTTTGTGCATGTAAGAATATATTATGATGAATCCTACAAGTATGTGTAATTAAAATGACTCAATAAAAATTTGAAAAAAATCAGAAATTCTTTTCACTAACATTTTAGTAAATCTTTCCAAAAGATAAGAAATACCAGAATGCTATGGATGGCAGAAATTGTAGAAATTCTATACAATTCTCTGATAGTGTGACTAGTATTGATTTGTTTTTGTGACAAAGTCTGTACCAGGGTCAGACTGCAATTATTACAGAAAACTAAATGTATGAATTTTTACTTCAGTTTTTGATGGATTCAAGAAAAGCCATTTAAGATTTCAAGATGATTGTAAATGAGGGAGAGAATTTTGCATAGGTCAATATATCTCCAAGTTGTAAAAGGAAGTCTCCCTCATTGTTGGTAACATTTTTACTTCTCAATTGAATATTGTTTTGCATATGTGTTTGTAACTGATCTTTTTTGTAAATATCTTGTTCAAGTTGAGTTCCTATTTTTTAAATTTAGATTATCTTTATTCATTTATTGATTATAATAACAGTATCCAAGTACTTTGAATGCAGACTCTTTGTCAGATACATTGATTTGCATCAAATCTGTAACTTGGAGGTTTGCCTTTTCATTCTTTTAGTAGAATTTTTGTTTTGAATTATTTTTTTGTGAACAGCAACATATGGTTTACTGAAGCATTGTTGAAGATATTTTGTATATTACTTTAAATGATCATATTCCATTACAGTATTTTAAGAATGTTTTTGCATACTTTAGAAATGATATAGTGCAACCTTCATGCTTTTGTCCAAGATGTATATTTGCAAGATTTCTGAACATGATGTGAGGCAGAGTTTTAGGTTTGGTTTTCCCCATTAGATATTAAATGGAATGTACACTTATTTTAATCAGGTTATTTGCTGCTGTGACTAAATAATCTGACCAGTACAATTACGGAGAAGGAAGGGTTTATTTGAGGGCTCACAGTTTCAGCGGTCTTAGTCCATAGAAGGCCAGCTCCATTCCTCAGGGCTCCAGGTGAGGCTGAAGATATTGGCAGGAGAGGGAAGCAGCTGACATGGTGGTGATCTTTTATTTTTGGAAGTAAATATGTTTCATATTTATATCATAGATTATCTGAAATTCTAGTGATAATAGCAGAATGAATAATATCCTTGATATACAAATTATTTTTTGTAGTTGACATTTAAGTAAGCAAATATCTGTATAATCCTTTCACTTATTTTATATTTGATTCAAATTCAAAGTGAAAATCAGTGGGGGAATTTTTCCAGATAAATACAGTTTTATTATCATAAAAATATATAATATATACAAAGCAACATTTCATTTTATTTCAATGGCCACAAATACTACTGTATCCAAAAAATATCATTTTTCAACTTATTTTGGTGAATATTTAAGGAAGTCATGTCAAATACCAGAAATTAATTTTTCATTATTTAATTTTTTTAAAAAAATTCATGTTTGCCATGAAAGATTAGCATCATAAAATATCTGTGTAGATAATGGAGTAGGGATTTATTAACCATTCTAAATACATTTCATAATCACCATCATTCTCTGTGTATATTTTTAAACTACATGTTTAACACCTCTCAACTACTAAGAAACAGCAGACTACAAAATATCCAAGAGTACTGACTTGAAGCAAAAACCAAACTTTCAACAGAAGACAATGAAATAATTGAAAAAATGACTCTTGCCTTTGGAATATTTTTCATGCATCAGTAAAAATCTTTTCAGCAAAGTAATAGAATAAAACATAATTAGAAAATGGCAGTCAATTACTCGTGGAAGTATTTCTATTTATCACCATTAAAATGTTGCTAAGCTTAAAGACAAATGTTATGTGAATGTGCATTTGTCAGATAAGAATTCTGAATAAATAGTGCTCTTAAGATTAGCATAAATAGCCGAAGGGAGTGTTAGTACATGAAATAAGTCAAGAAAGAAAGGATAAAGAGAAAGGCAGTGGAATAATGCCATGAGGCTCATACATAGTAGTAGAATAATTTTCTATTTTTCAATTTACTTAAAAATGCAAACACAAAAGTGATCTTTTCTTCTGACACAGCTTGTCCTTACTCCACATAATGTTGCTAACACATTTAAATGAGGTTACATTCATTTATACCATAATTTCTCAATTATTTTGGGGAATTTTTCAAAGAAAAATGATCATATCATTTTGAATATTTTTAGTTATCTATGCAACATTGATAATAAGCAAAGGACATTTAAATGGGATCAGAAAGCAGTAACGTATTGACCAATCTGAGATAGTACCACCACCACAAACCTTTCCTACTCATTCCCTCCCTTCCTTTGTGTACCTCTTTTCTAAAAAAGGAATATTTTCCATTATTCTTTTCTTCAATTTATGACACTTAGTTTGCCCATTTTGCTGATTGATGACTACCTCCCTCATCCATTGGTATAGGAATATATCTCAGGTTTTTCTTCTTTTCAAGTTTTCTATTTTAAAACTTTAATTTTGTCCCAACCATTAACACTCAGCTTCTTTAACTTTAAAGTCTGTCAACAGTAAAAATGTTAAATAATTGGAGAATATCATGCTAAGTGAAAGAAACCAGTCCCCAAAAACCAAAAGTCCAATGTTCTCTCTGACATGTGGATGCTAACTATTATAAGGGAGGGAAAGAGGGGTGGGAGGAAAAGTATAGAAGTTCATTGCATTAAACAAAGGGGATAGAAGGGAAGGGAGAGTGGATGGGAATTAGAAAGACAGTAGAATAAATCATACATGAATTTCATATGCTCATACATGAATAACATGACCAGTGTTACACCACATCATGTGCAGCCACAAGAATGGGGTCAAAATTATAATGGGTTTTACCCCATCTATGTATAATATGTCATAATACACCCTACTGTCATGTATATCTAACAACAACAAATAAAGTACATTTTAAAGAAGATAAATAAAAGTTATAGCACATTATACAACTGAACTATAACAACATCTATAATATGTCTAAGTCTCACAGACCAAAATGATCTTAAGAAGCAGATTATAGGAGAATATATATGTATACACATATATATATTTATGTATATATATACATATATAATTTGACTGATATCAAGTTAAAGAAACATTGAAAACAAAATGATCAATTGCTTAAGAATACTTCTGTGGCAAAACTAAAAATAAAATCTGGGGAATGATAACTACAACATTTATATTAGATACCTGTGTGCAAGGGTAGTAGAGATGGGAGTGGGGAAAGTACTTAAAGAGGCTACAAAGTCATTGGGAGTGGAAGTGTTGATATTAATTTTTTATTAGTCTTTATATCTTACTCTTTTGTATTAGGACATTTTCATTGTAAAATACTGTGTTTACTCAAGCCATCAACAATTTCATTAATGTAGTGACCTATATTATCACTAGAAATACACCCTTAGTAAAATGACATTTTAAGTATAAAAAAAAGACTTCTTCATGAAATTTGTTTAACTGATCTTTTTACCATCATGTCAGTTATTCTTCCCATAAATGTGTTACAAAACTTATAATATTAATTGTTTTCTTTGCATTCCAAATTTCCACTGGGAAGTCATTCTTTGCATGGTTTTAACAGACAATAATTTTATTAAAATATGTTTCTTCTTGAACTTCGCAGGACAAATGGTTTTAGGCTTAATAGTTAAGAATACTTTCTTTACAAACCAAGAAACCTGTTTCTCCAACCAAAGTGCCTCTGTCACCACTACTCAGAGACCATGATATAGCTTAAAAAGACTACAAGGTCTGATTGTTCTTGGTTCCCTACACTGCTTACATCCTAAAGAGAAATAACGCTTATCAGAAAGGATCCCTAAAGATCTATTTTTCAGTGTTATGTATTCATGATTGAGGTGTCATTGGTCTGAGGTCTATTGTGGAAGGCTAGTCTTATAACTGAGCCTTGATGCTGAGGCAAAATGAGGTCCAGGTGTTAGTGTGGGGAAGTTGGACACATAATAAAATAAATTGACACATAACAGATTATCTTTAAAATGTTAGGGGAAAAAAGTGTGCTTGATATCACTAAAAAGTCTTCATGATAAATTTTGTCTGTTTTTCAGACATTTATCAACTCTTTCTAAAAAGGCCATTTTTATTGGAATAAATATGGGAAGAAGACATTTTTTTCCAAAATTTTCTTATTACTGATCAGTGTTAAACAAAATTAGACTGCAACTTGTGTCAAATAAATACAGAAAACAACCAAGTAAGAATATTTTTAATTAAAAAGACTATTGCAATATGGATTAATCTCAGAAATCTGCAGTAATCTTATAATCAGACAAAACAGTCTCTTTTTAGTGTGTGTGGGAGTAAGCAAATATTTCAGTTAAAGTTGAAATAAATAGTGGAATATAACAAGAAGTGAGTCTTTCTGTGGTCAGTTGAGTCTCAGGGTCACCTGGTAAAGAGACATTCTCCACTTTTTAGTGCTCACTCAGATTTTGAGGCAGGAAGAATATTAGGAAGAGAAGAAACCTGACTTAAGTCTGGTCAAAACCAAGCAGAGGATAAGAAATAGACAATTGTGAGTATCTGGTCAATTATCCCTCTTGTGCAAAAGAAATAAAGTCTGGACTGAAACACTACTAAGGTTGGAAAAAAACATTATGAGATTGAGTTTCATCCAGGCATTTTTCAGAGATAGTCATCCTTCATGTATTTCCAGGCCCTGAAGACTAACTAAATTATATGTTGAGCATGTTGACCAACTGATGACTAATGATAGATCTCAGAGACAAGGCCTTTGGTGAGAGCTCTACCTAAGAATAAAATTAAGATAATAATTGTTAAAAACTGACTAAGAGAGCAAAACCAAAATTTGAGGTTTAGGCGGAACCAGTTGAGAATACACTGCACCTAAAATATCTTTAGAGGGTTCTGGTAGGACAGCAATGGAAATTTGAACAATCTCTCAGTTTTCATTTCAATTGTTTTGGTGGTGGCACAGAAACCAGGGAGATTTCAGAGAACATGCCTCTCACTTGCTTGAAAACACTTCATAAGAACCTCGTTGGGAAGGAAGAATCAGTCAAAGCCACGTAATTATAAAGGACTTCTGATTGGAGATTCTAGAGTTTACTAGCAATCATGTTGGTATTTGGGTAAGAAAATTTACAATCCTAGTTATTTTCTGGAACAGAAATGGAAAATATGGAAGTTTTAGCAGACTTCCAGGGTATACCACATAGCAGCAACTGCCCGCATGAAGTTCGACATTACGAGATACACTGCAGCTATAATGACCAAGTCTTTTAGTTGTATCCATTCAATTCCTTAGTTTCTTGTTATAATGGTTCCTGAGAGTCTGATGAAGAAAAAATGTGTGTGTGTGTGTGTGTGCGCTCGAGGGCGCGTATCCTTCTGGGACTGATATTTTGTGAACTAAGCTTGTACCTATGATATATATTTTGTACATCTTTTCGAGAGTCTGATTTCTGGAAACTTTAAACCAAAGGTCAATAGGTAGTTATGTGGAAAATGAGCGTAGTCTGGTTAAAGTCCTTGAAGGCGAGGAAAATTACCTAGGTAACAGAGCCCAGACAAAATAACATAAAAATATCAATAGGCACAGTTATTATTTAAAAAGTCTCAATAGGTGCCACTCAGATTTCATGTAAATGAGTGTCACTTGGATTTGCGTGTTTCAGTACATATGAGCCCTTTTATAAAGTATGGGGTTGGATCAGGTTTCTCTTAAGGTGTAGAAGGAAAAATTAAGGAATTCTCAATTGATAAGATGAATGGTGTCTTTATATCTACTCTGGAATTTGGGGAAAACTAGAAGAGTTCAAAATAAAGGAATAGGTAGCCAGTGAGCAACGCTGGGTTATAAGATTACTCTACGTGATGACTGAGGAAATAATATAGGATCTGGAGTTCCTGGGGGATAGTAGTCACAAAGAAGAAAACGTCTTAGGTGAAGAAGGGTTTATAATAAAAAGTAAGATTTAACCTCCAGGTTTTGGTCCATCATTTAAAGATCATAGAAGTCATTCTGTTAATACAATCTGTTTAAAGATATTAAGGAAACATGAACAGATCTCCCAAGAAATATAGGATAACACGAAAAGACCAATAGGATCAGGATAGTTGAAGGTGCAAAGATACAAATGAAAGGAATACATAATCTTTTTAATGAAACTATTTCAGAAAATTTCTGAAACCTAAAGAATGAAATGAAAAATCAAATACAGAAGGCTTACAGGACCCCAAATGTACAAAATTACAACAGAGGCACATTATTATGAAAATGCCTAACATACAGAATAAGGATAGAATTTTAAAGGCAGCCAGAGAAAAATTTCAAATTATGTATATGGGAAAAACAATTCATATATCTGCTGATTTCATAGCTGAGATCTTGAAATAATATATACAAAATTCTATATCCAGCAAAATTGTTTCAGATTTGAAGATGAAAATATTCCATGAAGCTGAAATGAAAAAAAAAGTGAAAACCAGCAAATTGAGGAACTATACAAAAAATAGGAGAAACTAACACAAATTAAAAACCAGAAATAAACCAAAATGACTGGGAATAAAAAGCACATCTCAATAATAACCTTGAATGTAAATGGTCTAAATTAACCAATCAAAAGACATAGACTGGCAGATTGAATTAAGAAACAATATGCTATCTCCAAGGGACTCACCTCATAGGCAAAGACATCCACAGACTGAAGATGAAAGAATGGGAAAAAACATATCACTAACATGGGTCATGTATACAAGCAGGAATTCCCATCCTCATATCAGATAAAGAGGACTTCAAGCAAAAGTTAATCAGAAGGGACATAGAAGAAACTTTCATACTACTTATGGGAATTATGTACCAATAAGACATAACAATAAGTATTTATGCCCCAAACAATGGAGCATTCACGTACATCAAACAAACACTTCTCAATTTTAAGATTTAAATAGCTGATAACACAATAATACTGAGTGACTTCTTTTTTGTGGGAGGGTTATCAAGGATTGAACTCAGGGGCACTTAACCACTGAGCCACATCCCCAGCACTATTTTGTATTGTATTTAGAGACAGAGTCTCACTGAGTTGCTTAGTGCCCCACCATTGCTGAGTGCTGGCCTTGAACTCATGATCCACCTGCCTCAGCCTATCTAGCCCCTGGGATTACTGGGTGATATTAACACACCTCTCTCACTACTGGATAGATCCTCCAAACAAAAAGTAAGCAAAGAAACAGTGGAACTAAATAATATAATCAATAATTTAGACTTAACAAATATTTCATCCATCAACAAGAGAACAGACTTTCTTCTCAACATCCTTCTTTAAAATAAACCATATCTAAAGCCATAAAGCAACTCTTAGCAATAGAGATAACATTTTGCAGTCTATCTGATCACAATGGAATGAAATTTGGAACTGACAAATAAAAAAATAGAAGCCACTCTAACACATGGAGACTAAATAATACTCTATTGAATAACTACTGGATAGCAGAAAAAATCAGGGACAAAATTAAAAAGTATATAGAAGTAAATGAGAGCAGCAACACAACATATCAAAATCTTTGGGAAACTATGAAGGCAGTTCTAAGAGGAAAGTTCATTGCATTGAGCCTCATTTATTAAAAGGATAGAAAATAGTGAAACAAATAACCTAATATTACATTGCAAAGCCTAGATAAAAAACAAATCAACACCAAAAGCAGAAGACAGGAAATAATTAAAATCAGAACTGAAATCAATGAAACTAAAACAAAAGAATTCAAAAATCTACAAAACAAAAAGTCAGCTCTTTGAAGAAAAATAAACAAAATTCATAAACCCTTAGGCATGTTAATAAAGAGAAAATGCAAATTACCAAAATTTGGGATGAAAAAGGAAATATCATGATGGACACTACTGAAATACAGATGATGATCTGAAACTTTTTTGAAAACTTATACTGTAATAAAATAGAAAACCTTGAATACATAAACAAATTTCTGGTGACATAGGACCTGCCCAAACTGAATTAGGATGACATATAAAATTCAAACACATCAATTTCAAACAATGAAATAGAAGACACCATCAAAATCCTACCAACTAAGAAAAGTGCAGGACCAGACAGATTCTCAGTCAAGTTTTACAAGACCTTCAAAGAGGAATTACCCAGTACTTCTCAAATTACTCCATGAAATAGAAAAGGAGGGAAATCTTCCAAAATCATTTAATGAAGCTAGTATTACCCTGATACTAAAACCAGACAAAGACACATCAAGGAGGGAAAATTTCAGCCCATATGCCCCTCATGCAAAAATTCTCAATAAAATTCTCGTAAATCACATACAAAAACAAAAAAGTGATCATGTGGAGTTCATCCCAGGGATGCAAACTTGGTTTAACATACAGAAATCAGTAAATGCAATTCATCACATCCATAGACTTAAAGACAAGAATCATAAGATTATGTCAATGGATGCAGAAAAAATACTTGATAAAATACTGCATCCCCTTCATGTTCAAATCACTAGGAAAGCTAAGGATAATAGGAACATACCTTAACATTTAAAAGCCATACATGCTAAACCCAAGGCCAACATCATTCTAAATGGAGAATAATTGAAAGCATTCCCTCTAAAAACAGGAACAAGACAAGGATGCCCACTTTCACCAATTTTATTCAACATTGTTCTTGAAACCCTAGCCAAAGCAATTGGACAGAATAAAGAAATTAAAGGAAAACAAATGAAAAAAGAGGAACTCAAAGTATTTGACAACAACATAATTCTATATTTAGAAGACCTAAAAAAATTTCACCAAGAAACTTCTAGAACTCATAAATTAATTCAGAAAGTAGCAGAACATAAAATTAACACCCATAAATCAAATGCTTTTCTATACAACAATGAAGAATCAACTGGAAAAAGAATTAGGAAAACTACCCCATTCACAATAGTCTCTAAAAAAATAAAATATTTGGGAATCGATCTAATAAAAAAAAAGTTACAGAACATTAAAGAAAGAAATTGAAGAAGACCTTAGAGGATGGAAAGATCTCCCATGCTCTTTGATAGGCAGAATTAACATTGTCAAAATGGCCATACTACCAAAAGCACTATACAGGTTTAATGTAATTTCTATTAAAATTCCAATGACATTCTTCATTGAAATAGAAAGGGCAGTCATAAAATTCAGGAAAAATAAGAGACCCAGAATAGTCAAAACAATCCTTAGAAAGAAAAGTAAAGCAGGACACATCACAATGCCAGAACTTAAAATATACTACAGAACTGTAGTAACAAAAACAGCATGGTTTTGGCCAAGAAACGGACACATAGACCAATGGTGCAGAATGGAAGATCCAAGACAACCCATAAAAATACAGTTATTCCACTCTAGACAAAGGTGCCAAAACACACATTGGAGAAAAGATAGTCTCTTCAACAAATGGTGCTGGGAAAACTGGAAATCCATATCTAATAAAATGAAATTAGACCCCTATCTCTCACCCTACACAACACTCAACTCAAACTGAATCAAGGACTTATCCATTAGAACCAAGTCCCTGTGCCTAACAGAAGAAAAAGCAGGCCCAAACCTACATCGTGTTGCCTTAGGAGCTCACTTGCTTAACAAGACACCTAAAACACAAGGAGTAGGATAAAGAATCAATAAATGGGATGGAATCAAACTAAAAAGCTTCTTAACCGCAAAGCAAACAGTCAAGAATATGAAGATAGAGCCTACAGAATGGTAGAAACTTCCTTCCACCTGCACCTCAGATAGAGCAATAATCTCCAGGATATATAAAGAACGCAAAAACTTAGCATCAAAAAAGCAAATAACCCAATCAATTAATGAGTTAAGGAAATGTACTGTACAGATACTTCACAGAAGAAGAAATACTATTGGTGAATTAATACATGAAAAAATGTTCAACATATCTAGCAATTACAGAAATGCAAATTAAACCTAAACTAAAATTTCGCCTCACTCTAGTCAGAATTGCATTTATCAAGAATACAACTAAAAATAAATGTTGATGAGGATGTGGGCAGAAAGATACACTCACATTGCTGGTGGGACTGCAAATTGGTACAACCACTCTGGAAAGAGGTATGGAGATTCATCAGAAAACTTGGAATGGAACCACCATTTGATCCAGCTACCCCAGTCCTCAGTTGAAACCCAAAGAACTTAAAATCAGCATACCACAGACACACCGATATTTATAGCAGCTCAGTTCACAATAAGCTAACCTATGGAACCAACCTAGGTGCCCTTCAACAGGTGAATGGATAAAGAAATGGATATGTACACCCAATGGAGTATTATTCTGCCATTAAGAAGAATGAAATTATGGCATTTGCCAGTAAATGGATGAAGCCAGAGAATATCATGCTAAGCAAAATAAGTCATTCCCTCCAAATCAAAGGCTGAATGTTTTCTCTGATATGTGAATGTTAATAATAACACAATAAGAGGGTGGGGGTTAGGGAAGAATATAAATTCTTTGGATTAGACAAAGGGGAATAAATGGAATAAGGGAGAATGGAAATAGAAAAGATAGGAGAATGAATTAGACATTACTATCTTATGTACCTTGGTGATTACACAACCAATGTAATTCTACATTGTGTACAACCAGAAGAATGAGATGTTATACTCCATATATGTATGTCAAAAGTATTCTACTATCATGTACAACTAATTAGAAAAAATGAAAAAAGAAATTAAAAAACATTAAACACAGCAACCTCGTAACTGAATTCAGATACCACAGAGGTGATTCAATCAATGAGGTTCAAACTTAACAACTTGACTAATATGGTAAACTCTATAATGGAAAAAGTGATCAACATACAAGAATAAATGGTCAATATTATTAGGGAACCACAAACTCTAAGAAAAGCAAACAAATCAATTGTAGAAATCCAAACATCAAACAAAAATGAAGGATGTCTTTAATGGGATCATCAATCCACTGGACACAGCTACTGAGGAAAAAATCAAGAAGCCTGAATAAATGTCAATAGAAATTTTCAGAACCAAAATGCAAAGAGAAAGAAAAAAAAAGAATGAAAATATACAGAATAGAATATTCAAGTTTTGTAGGACAAATAATAAAAGGTGCACCAAGTCAGCCTCCTCATTGTGGATAGCCACTGTGTCACTGAAGGAGGTATGTAAAGAGTAAAGATGATGTTGTGGGGACAGATGAGCAGAATGGTAAAATGGCAAGGACAGGAAACAGGCCACGGAATCCTAGTGAGGGCTTGTTCAAGATCTGCCAGAAGCTTCCCTTTGTCAGCCACACTTCTGAACTTCTTGAGAAACCTTCTTGAGAAACTTCATAAGAACCTTAGGGCTCATAAGAGCAGTCTAATTGCAGTGTACTTTTACTTACAGTAGCTTTTGTACCTTTTAAGCTGATAGACATAAATCCAGGTTTCTGCTCCTGGAATCTGGCAGCAGTGTGAAAGAGTGGTGAGGGGCATGAGATAAGGGTCTTTGTTTCAAAGGGTTTCAAGATTACTTTTCTATAGATGTCAGTTCCAGAGAACTAAATCTCTAATACTAGAGGATAAGCAAAGCAGACCTGTTGATGATAGTGTAGGTATAATTAATAGCTTTTGTACCTTAAAATACCTCAATAGACTATATAAGATTCTTTGTGATTCCTCCCAGAATAAAGCCTTGTTAATTCCCTATGCTTGATTCAATGTTTGGCTTCACCTTGCTTCTAGGCCCCTGATCACTCTTCACTCTTGAATCCAAGACATCCTTCCCTTCCACGCCATGTTATTTATATATATGAATGTGTGTGTGTGTGTGTGTGTGTGTGTGTGTGTGTGTATAGGTATATATATATATTTTTTTTTTTTTTCAGTAGTCCTAGGAGTCAAACCCAGGGCTTGAAACTTGCTGGGCAAGTGCTCTCCCACTGAGTGCCATACTTAATCCTGAGAAATAAGCCTTGCTTAAAGTCATTTTCCAACTTATAACCCAAGACTCTCTTTTTAAAAGAGTTTTGAATATAATCAAGGTAGACAGAGATTCTAAATACCAGGCTATGTAGTACGGTAGGAGCCTACTGAAGTAGGAATCTTTCTCCATTGTGAAATATTCCCAGTCATCAAGATACAAAGTTCATTTTTCTTTTGAGCAAGACAAACAAGTATTTGAGGAAGGCAACATGTCAAAAATAGGAATTTGAACACTTGGTTAGAAAGGATTATGTGTTATTGTGAAACTACTCTTGGCTACCAAATTAACCAAAACAATATACAGTAAATAAAATATAGTAAACATATGAGTTATATAATTGTAAATATGCTTTGCTCTTTTTAAAGAAGACTTGGTTTTCTTAAATGATCAAGAATATGAACATGATAAGTCCTTTTAATTATTTCCCTTTGTCATTATACAAATCGTATGAAATGCATATATTTGAGCTTTGTATTTTTTCTTCAATTGCACTAACATGAAAAAGCAGATAAATCAAATGCTCTTAAATGCTTAGAAATCACTTGTTATGCAGCTGGTGGAGTCATGGGAGAAACTTTGCAGCCAATGCTTTTGACAATTTAGTTTTATTATGAAATTTTATATAAGGCTTTGTCATTTTTTGTAAATAAAGCTGATAGTTTATTTTACTTTCTTTTAAAATATTTACTGAAGAGAAGAATTTTTTACTAAATTTATTCTAATTGGTGCATAAATACCATAACTCAATGGAAGTATATAAAATTAAATACTTTCTGTCATATTTGTATTTTAAAAATCCATTATTACATACTATTACTTTACCATATATTTTAGATGAATTCCATTTCTATGTTTTTTTTGAAGTATGATAGCTTTCAGGCATTATTGACATAGAAGTCTACATAAAATTTTACAGAAAATTTTAACAATTCTTTTTTTTTTTCAGAATAAGATTTTTAAGTAGTAAATAGTTCCAAACAGGTAGAATTGATGTTACATAAGGATTTGGTGTGACAAAAAGGACATTTTATTGTAAATTGCAAACATAATTTGGTAATAGTAATGTAAAAATTAAAATAAGGTCTAATTCATGTATTAAGAAATTATGATCATGTTGAACATATATTCTAATAGAAAAAGAGCCCAAATATAATTTCATTTAAACCAATATTTTCTCATAAAACAATTTCTACCCTCTCCAGACATAGTTTCTTATCTAAGAAAAGCCATAAACACCCCATTTATCTTTTATGGCATACGTTCTAATCTGAATACTTTCAGAAAGATTTAATCTTTTATCTTTGTGGCCCTGTAAGGTAGAAGATTTTTCAGAGTATCACAAAGAGTATTTTTGCTTTGCTTAACTTTTATGAAAGGTTATATATATATATATATATATATATATATATATATATACATATATATATATTCAGCTTGTATATTTTTAATCTTCTAAGTTATCAGAAGATTAAATGAAATTCTGAATTCGTGTCATTCATTTAGATGTGGAGTTTGCTTTCTAGCTAGCACAACTAACTAGTTAAATAAATGATTGCTACTCAACATGTACTCTTTCAATTTTGATGTTTCAATTTTGATATGGCAATCAGCCCTACTATTATAATATCCACAACCCCATTAATTTTAAATCTTCATTTTTTGTGAGTTTCTTAAACCACATGCATGTTCTAATAACCCTAGATTCATTTGCTTCTCCCTGTAAGTCAAGTGGTGCTTTTTCTTTGTTTTGGCTTACATCTTTATCTCAGACTAAATCCATTTGATTGCCACAGATGAATGATTAAAAAATAAACAAAACCATGTTTAGCAAATAATTTCTGCATTACAAATTTGATGTAAGTGAAAAAGTAATTTGAAAGTACAGAGTTTTTATACATAATGTCACATCATTTTTTTTGTTTTTAACTCTGCTTTAGTTTTAACAAAAGTCAACATAATGAAGCTACATTTAACAATATCAATTTTTCTATATTTATTAGCTGAAATACCTTTCTCTGGTTTTCTGGCCTCTTCAGTTACAATCTAGTAGGATTCTCCTCAGAAACACAAAATAAAGACAGTGCTTTCCCATCACTTCCTAGTTTAAAAAATTGATGTACAAACTATTCTAATATTGAAAAAATAGGTTTGAAACTTTGCTTTCTCTTTTTATAGTATATGTGTAGACTCATGAATATTTATGTCTTTAATATATTTCAAATCATTAGTTTTTTAATGTAAAATTAGAATTACTCCATTTTATATTTTATATCCTTTGTTTACAAGGGATCATAGTTTTGGCCCCTTAGCATAAGATGTCCCAAGTTTGCATATGTATTTTCTGTCCGAAATCTTTTCAAGTCATTTCTTGAAGATCTTAGAAAGCTTTAAATATACATTACCTTGGTTCGAAGTCAAAATTCAGTGCGATAAAACCATTTGAAATAGAGCTAGCATCGTTTGCTTCAGTTCAGATTTCTGTGATTGCTTGTTTTCTATTTAATTTTATAGTCAAATATGAAAACAATATATATGATTTTGATTCAGATTCACACAAGAAGTTATAAACACAGATTTTTTTCCTAGTTCTGTATATCTACCCAATTTTCCAAACCCACTCTCAGAGCGATCCAATTTTATTGACTTCTCATTTACTCTTCAAGTTATTGATTAGATAGATAGATTTTATATCAATATAAATGCATATATAGAGAAAGCCAGGCATAGTGGCACATGACTGTAATCCCAATGACTCAAGAGGATGAGGCAAGAAGATTGCAAGTTCGTGGGCACCTTCTGCAATTCAGCAAACCCTAAGCAACTTAGTGATACCCTGTTTCAAAATAAAAAAAAAAGAAGGGGGCTGGAGGTATGGTAAGTACCCAAGTACCTTGGGTTCAATACACACACACACACACACACATATTTATATGAATGCAAGATACACAGTTGAATTGTGTACATCAAAAAATATGTCCAAATCTTAAGCAAGAAATATGAACTAGGGACTTCTGGGAGAGGAAGGTGTGAAGGAAACTTATAGGAGTCTGACCAGTGGACATGTATGGTGAATAAATGCAGTCCTATTAGGTAGATAAAAATCCTATTAGGTAAAAATGTTGTCTGGGAGTAAGTAACATTTTGATACAGATACATTTATTAAGGTAGGTTTCTTTATGCATGGGCAGCTTTTCAGAGCTACAACTGAATTTGCAGTTTCTCAAAACATCCAATTCTAAATGTGCCCCAGAAATGTATCTTGACATAACTATGAGGGATGCTCAGGCTGGAGGCTGGAGGATCGTGAGTTAACACTCACCTGAGGTGATACAGCAAGACCCTGTCACAGAGAGAGAAACAAAAAAAAAGAAAGACTATTTTGAGATTTTATCTGTGACATTTGATCTCCTACATCTGTCATAATTTAAAGTAGTCTGTTCTGAACCCCAGCAATGATAGCTTGTATCTCAATCTCCTATAAACATGGAGACGGAGGGACAAATTAAGAATATAAGTATATATTAAAGAAAACTAAATGTCATGGTTTATATTATTCCATGAATTGCTCATTTTATTCCAACAAAAGATGAATGGGTAAATACAAAATGCAGAGCATTCATATTATTAGGAAGAAACTATAAAAATCAAATGAGACGCCATTCTCAAAGATAAAGATTCAACCCAAGGCAGAAGAGCTCAAAGCTAAGTAAGGTCTGAAGAACCAGATAAGTATGAAACTCACAGGAAATATTTTGGAGAAAAATGCGAGAAAATAATTTGGAACTGTGTAATTTAGAAATTCATATCTTTAATATTGTTATCTGAGCAATTATTTTGACAACAAAAGCCACAAATCAAGGAAAAATATGAAATAAAAACAGTACACTGTAAATGGGAGGAAAATAAAAACTGGTTGACTAGAAACATGATTTTCTCTATCTTGAAAATGAAGTTTAATTTTCTTTAAACAGTTGAAGTAAATTTATTACAAAAATAGTCTAAAAGGAGAGGTTGAAGTATTTTAATCATCATTTCCTTGGGAATGGGAGCATAGTTTAGCTCAAAATCTGTGTACAGATTTCAATTTACTTTACAGTTTTGGGTAAAGACTGCTTATTTAGAGTGGATAGTAGAAAAATTCATTCAGAATGCCACAACTTTAGAAATGCAAATTTGTGTAAATGAACAAATTTTATGGGCAAGAATTTTGAAAGTTATCCCTAACTATTACCAAGAGTTCAATATTGTTAGCACTACATGAAGTCAAAACTACTTTGACGGTTATAAAAAAAAGTTGATAAAAATATGGTATTTTAAAATCAGCTATTTTTTCAATGTTAAGGACCATAAGTAGGTTTGTTAGTTAATCCTTGATTATTCTTATCCTGCTTTAATTTCTCAGGAAAGCTTGAATTAATCTAGAACTTCTCCAATTCTTCCATCTTTACTTTTATTGTGTTTATTACATAATAATCATATTTTGCTTCTTTGGGGGAATCAGTATGGTCTTATTTGGAAATTTATTGTTCAATGCCTGTATTGCAGATGCTTTCTGGTGGACAATAAGGCATAATACAGAAATACACATTCTAGGTGTCATCTCCCATAATGTCCACCCACAGATTTCTTTGTCTCAGTCCTTTCCTTCCATGATCATAAGAGTTTGCCCTTCAGTCACTTCCTGGGAATCTGTCTGTGTTCCTATCTCAGGAGTTCCATATAGCAAGTGTATGATAAGGAACACCACTTGAATCTTTATCTTTGGGGATAATTGTTCCTTTTCACTATTTCTCAGGTTCACCCCTGAATGCAGCTGTATTAATTGTGTGTACAACTTTAACTTGCCCACACATAATTCATGATATTAACAGACTAAAGAGGATACTCAGATGGTCTCAAATATACTGGAAAATTGTTCGGTAGATATCAAAATCCATTCATGATGAATATAGTTTCTTTAATTTTCCAATCAGTCTCTGGAAACTTTCTACAATACATACGTAGTACGTATTATCTAAATGACGTAGTGTTAAAAATCTTTCTGAACATATAAACTGTAACAAAGTAACTTCTTTTGTTCACAATTTTAATAAAAATCCTAGCAGTAAAATTTTATGAGAAAAGGCTTAAGTAATAAAAATAAATAAAAAATAGCAAAAGATGATATAATTTTTTCACGTATCTTATTATAATTATAAATGATTTAAAATCCATCAGAGGGCTGTGGATATAGCTCAGTTGGTAGAGTGCTTGCCTTGTAAGCATAAGTCCCAGGGTTCAATCCCCAGCACCACACACACACAAAAAAAGTCCATCAGAGTTATTAAAATTTATGTTTATTAGGCTATTATGTACAGAGATAAAATTAAAAATAAAATTTTATTACTTTGAATCAATTAGAATTATAAATAAGAACATGAAAAGATGCTAATTAATAATATTAAAATGTCACATATCAATAACAGAAAATGTATAGTGAAGACATTTGTTTCCGTATATCACAGTATCTTGATCCAATTTTGGAATCAGCTATGGTGGTGGTGGAAAGTTTTGTCTACACACAGTTACTCTTCAAATGTACCATACTATTTCTTATTTCTGATTCATAGTCTTCGAATCTGTTAAGAAACTGCTGAACTCTGGTCTGTTGGAAATGCAGATATGGAAAAGTGTTGTGGATATTGAAAAAAAGTCTAAAAAACGGACTAATTTTTATGTAGCCTAGAGTCCATCCCTCCAGTGCACAATCCTGGATCTTTTCTGTACATTTTCCATGTTCTCAGAATTGAACTCCCATTGCCCATGACAGTGACTTCTATAGCTTCTTCTTATATTTACTTTTTACCATTTCTAGTCTCCCTTTACTCACTTCCTTGCCTTACCTCCCCAGCATCAATTCCAAGTATTCTTTTTATATCAAAGAAAGTTTTTTTAGTGGAATTTAAAAGTCTGGTTTTAAACTTAAAATGATTCAAATGACCAAATATAGGCAAGACTCTCTTCAAGTAGAATAATAAAGTTGAAAAGTTATGTGTGATTGTATATTCCTTTGTGAGATCATTCTCCATAGAAGTAATTTCTGGGGCCTTTAGGTTTGAAATACAGGTAAATTTCTTAGAGGAGCATTGTATTTCACTATGCCAGAGATCTACAGTACTATTAATCTCTATTAGCTCAAAGAAAGAGAGTCCCTGCATCATAGAGATTGTGTTGATCCAGACTCCAAATCCATGTTGGAGACATGCATTTATCTCCAATTCTGAGAGAGCTGTTTTCTTTAGTCCCCTCCCAAATTCTTTTAATGCCCATTCATTTTTCTTTGCTGTTTTCAGTGGCAGAGTATTAGATCTTTTTTGTTTCTTTGGTTTGTTTTATTTTATTTTGTTTTTGTATTTAACCTTTTGTAAAATTTGTTTTTAATTGTAGATGGACACAATACCTTCATTTTATTTGTCTATTTTTATGTGGTGCTGAAGATTGAACTTAGTGCCTCACACATGCTAGGCAACTGCTCTACCACTGAGCCATGACTGTAGCCCCAGTATTCAACCTTATCTTGAGCTAAAATTGTGGTGATTTTTCTTGTGAGATTTTAATTCTATGAAGTATCAATAATTTTGCCTCTTCGGGTAAGGACGTATGTAATTGCATTCATGATAATCCTGGATAATCTCCTGATCTCTAGATTCTTAGGCTAAAATCATTCAAGTCCTTGCCATAGAAGTCACATCTATAGGATCCAAAGTTTAAGATTTGATATCTGTGGAGACATTATCAAGTTTATTTCAGTCCACTATTATTAAGTTCTAGTTCTGGATATATGACAAGGTATCATCATCAAAACTCACATGAAATTTTACAGCACAAAGAGTGGATCTTTAAAAATAGATTTGAAAATGAAAGAGATTTTAAAAATTATTTAAGAGATCAGGGAATCTCAGGAAGGAATGCAGGTTGTTATTGTGGAAGCTAACTGTATTTCAAAGATTAGAGGAAGCTCAACTGAAGACGTTGGGGGGTAAAGTCCCTGACCTAAATTCCTTTGAAAAAGAAGGGGAATATGTAAAATTAATGAAAAGGAACAGCACATAATCTCTGCATCATAACAAATGTGCAATATTAACATGGGATGTTCATAATAGTTCAAACAGTGCATATCATATAGAAACTTCAGTCTTCTCAATGTTTATATAATTTGATCTAAAACATAAGGACTCTAAAACTATCAGGTTTGGTATAAAAAATAACACATATTATGGTTTATTGTATTAAACTTCTGCATATATAAAGTGAAAAGAATACTGAAGGTGAATGCATTAAATATTACATTCAGTCATATCACTAAACGGAAACATGGTATAACTAAATACATAGTGGTCTAAGTAGGCTTTGAGTCAAGAAATATTATGAACATGAACATTTTATAATGATTTGAGAAGGATTAATAATTAAATTTTATTTCCATAAAATACTAGCTGACAAAATATCATACTGTACATAGGAGATACAATGTAACTCACCTTTGTAAACTATTTCACAAATAAAGAAAGCAACACTTATCAACTATAGACTACACAGTCTTTTAATTTTAAAATTGATCTGACAGGTCTACCCATGTTGCTACAAATTATAGGATTCTCTTCTTTCATGGAAGGATAGTACTTCATGTTGTACATGGTCAACACCATATAATGGCTGTTGTCAACAGACATATGAGTGTAGGTATCTCTTTTAAAGTCTGATTTCATTTATTTTACATATATATCCAGAAGTGGAATAGTTGAAACATAATTAGTCCTATTTTTAAATTCCTGAGGCAACTCCATTTTGTTTCCAATAGTGACTATACTAATTTTCATTCTCACTGTCAGTGTTAAAAATTCCCCTTTTTCTACATCTTTGCCAGCATTTGGTACTTTTTGTGTTTTTGATTACTGTTGTTCTAAACAGGTTGAGATGACATCTCATTGTGGTTTTAATTTCCATTTCCCTGATGGTTAGTGATTTTGAGCATTTTAAAATTCTGATTGTATACCTTCTTTTAAAAAATATCTATTCAGATCATTTGCACATTTTAATATGATTATTTCTGTGTTTTGCTATTGATTTTTTTTTCTTATGTATTCTGCATATTAATTACTTTTTGGATGAATTATTTGCAACTATGTTCTCTGATTGTATCTTCAGCTGTTTAGAAGCTTTTTAGTGTGATATAATTCAATTTGTCTACTTTTTTTGTATGCATCTATTTTCCATGTTATTTTCCAAAAGATCTTTGCTCAGGTCAATGTCAGAACATTTTTCCTATATTTTCTTTTGGTTCTTTTGTCATTTTGTTTTACATTGAGGTCTTTAAACTATTTTTGAAAGGATTTGTGATATTGCGCATATTGTGGCCCATAAAGCAAATCTCAAATTTCAAATGACTCAAATCATGTTCACCACTGTTTTAGTTTTTCATTGCCATGATCAAAATACCTGACAAGTACAACTTCGAGGAGCGAAGATTTATTTTGGCTCATGGTTTCAGAGGATTCAGTCCATAGAAAGCTAGCTCTAAGGTAGAAACCTCATGGTGGAAGGGAATGGCAAGGGAAGCTGCTCAGCTTACTGAAATCAGAAAGCAGAGAAACAGAATCTTTGGATTTAATAATAATTCAACATATACAAACATGGAATCAGCCACTACATTGTTTGAAAGGATAACTTACAGCTTTACTTGCATGTATTAAACAGAAAGTAAAATAATTTTTCTATGTTTCCAAATCATGAAGCCAGAAAATGTAAAGGAAAAAAAAAAGTAGGGAGAATAAAAGGAAGAATATACATCAATAAAATTCAAACATGTGCAGAGGTGGAAAACTCCATGAAGCGAACATAAGTTATTTGAAAAAGATTAATAAAATTGATAAATCTATAGTGACTAAGATTAATTAAAAAAGGAAAGAGAGAAAAGACTCAAGTTAAAAATACCAAAATTAAAAAGCATAATGACAGAATCCTATAATCATTAAATGAAACAAATGATATTATGAACAACTTTATGAAAATTATTTTTTTAAATTTAGGTAAAATTGTTAAACTCCTTCAAGAAAAACATTGGCATATATGAAAAATAACAGAAAATCTACATGATGTTCAGCATGTGTCACAGGGAATTAAAGTATGGGATGTGAGAGTTAGGGAGTTTCTCAATGCTGATTTATTCACAGCACAATGTCATACACTTTACTTGACCTGAGTCTAGTCTCAGCCTAACTCTAATCTCACACTGACCTACCAGTGCTCACCGTGTGATGTGTCTTAAAACCAGCTTTGCTGGGAGTGGATCTGGCGCGGAGGGCGTGTGGAAGATTCACCACAGGGGCAAAGCACAGGCTGGCGAGTGTCTTCTCTGGTGTCTTGTGGGGTTCCTTGGCTCAGCTCCTATGGGGTCTCAGTTCTCTGGTGTCCTCAGCTCTCTGATGTTTGGACCCGCCCTTGCCTCAGCTCTCCACTGTACCATCTCCTGCTCTCTGGCTGGTCTTAGATTCTTGTGTCTGCCGTGGCTTGATAAGGTGGATCACACTGCGGGTATCAGGTGTGGTTGTTCTAAACTTTCTCTCATTGGTTACACCTTTTTAGGGTTACATCCTTGGGTTTTTGCACAGTCACACATAACACTGCATTATTCATATAATATTCCATAGAGTAAAGTAAAGTATAGCAAAGCAAAGTAAAGCAAGGTAGGGTACTCGGAAGAGCATGGTGGCACACACCTGTAAATCCAGCAGCTTGGGAGGCTGAGTCAGGAGGACCTCAAGTTCAAAGCCAACCTCAAGAACTTAGCAAGACCCTAAGCAACTTAGAGAGATCCTGTCTCAAAATTAAACAAAACAAAACAAAAATAAATAAAGATAATATAATCAATTAAATTTTTTTAAAAATTATTTTAAAGATCCAGGGATGTGGCTCAATAGTTAAGTGCCTCTGGGTTCAATACCTGGTACAAAAAATCTTCATGATTATGCACATATTTGTTTGAATGCATAGTTCAAAACATTTTTTATATGGAAAATTATATTCCTGGGTTGTTTTAGTGTTGTGTCATTCTATACAATTGAAAAATGTAATCCCTACATTATGAATGTTTCCCAAGGAATAGAATGTAGACACACCTTATTTAATTGTACTGTAATATGAATGGCATTGAACTTGACCAGACAGTTAAAATGGGACCTACGTTTTTAAAGGATATAGGTGCAAAAATGTCCTAAGTAAAACATTAAGAAATGAGGATTCTTTTATGAATTCAAGGTTGATTTTACATTAAGCAAATAAATGCATTTGACCATGATTTTTACAAAAGGAGAAAAAAATATTGAATAATGCTCAATACCTATGTTTGATTTAAAACTTTCTGCCAACTGAGGAGTCCAGTTCCAGAAGTTCTATGTGCAATATCTTAGGGCCCATCTTAGGCAATTGCAAAGACTTTGCTTGGCAAAGGGATACCACAGTCTCTCATATTTATGGAATTTTTGTAGATTTCTTACATAGAGGTTTTCTGTTTTTTGTTTGTTGTTGTTGTTTTACTCCTTCTCCCTTGAGAACATTTCCAAAACTTTCAAAGATTGCTTTTAATAGTTTTGATCAGGATCACTGTGAGTGAGTGGGTTACTTGAATTCTCTCTCTCATGTCAGATGTTGCTCTTCTAGAATTTTTGGTATGAGTTTCTAAGATATTTCTTCAAGATCAGAAATATTAGATAATTTCACAGTTCTAAGTACATATTTGATTTTAAAAACATAAATTATACAAAATCAAAAACATTTTCAAAGAAAATAATGATCTTATTGATATTCAGAAAGAGAAAGTTTTGTTAACCTACAGTAGATAATGAGATCATAGTGAAATGGAGTTCTAGAGTTGAGTTCATAGAAACTAAACATTGCCACTGGGTACAGTGGTACATACCTGTAATCCCAGCTACTTGGGAGGCTGAGGCAGGGGGGTGGCAAGTTTTGAGGCCAGCCTCTGCAATTTAGCAAGGCCCTAAGCAACTGAGACAGAACCTGTCTAAAAATCCAAAGAATCTGTGGATGTAGCTCAGTGACAAAGTGTTCCTAGATTCAATCTCCAGTGTGAAAAAACAAAACAAACAAAAACTTAAAAATTGCCCTCCTCTGAAAGTAATAAAATTAAAAACCAATTAGGTGAACATATTAGCATAAATGTGTCAGAGCAAGAATTGACTGCCTAAGAAAGTAAATTCTTATCAAAATTTAAAAGAAATCAAAACTTTGTATTTAAAAGGAAGGCAAAGGGCTCGATCAGAATATTCAAATTAAAAACATGGAAAATGAAGCATTGTATAAAAACACATTCTCTGCATTCATGGAGTTTCTAATTACTCAGTGAAGGCAGGTAGCATTCCATGCCATCTCTAGGCTTTATACACATGGTGTCTACTGTAGACTACATTAACATTTGTCTTTTTCTGCATTTAAATACCTATCTTTTTCAGGACCAGAGACAAAAATCTTTCTGAATAAAGGAGACCCCTTAAATAAAAAAAAAGGACTCTCTAGGGGTACACATAAAAAATCATAGAGAAAAAAGAAAGATAATTATTATAAGAAATATAACAGTAGGCATATACTCTTGGTAGGTACAGGTATGATTATAGTTTAGATGTGAGGAGTTCCCCGGAAGCTCATGTGTGAGAAAATACCAAATAGTTTAGAGGTGAAATGATTGGACTGAGAGTCTTAAGCTAATCAGTGCATTAAATGCCCTGGTAGGGAAAAACTAGATGGTAACTATAGACAGGTAGGGTGTGACTGGAGGAGGTACGTGATTGGAGGTGTGCCTTTGTGGTATGTATTTTGTCCCTGGTGTGAAGAGTGTCTGCTACCTGGTTTCCATGTCTTGATTCTTCTATCATGATATCCTGCCTCACCTTGGGCCCAAAGCAATGGAGTCAGCCATCTAGGGACTGAGATCTCTGGAACCATGAGTCTCAAAATAAACTTTTCCTCCTCTCAAATTGGTCTTCTCAGGTCTTTTGGTCAGAGTAGCGGAAAAGCTGACTCAAACAAGAATGTCTTCATAAGTTTCATAGGGTACAAAGCAACCTAAATATAGCTTGCCACTAGAGTGTGTAGAATCCAAGAGTAGATACAAAAATTAATTCTAAGGTAGTATGAATTAAAATCACTAAATGAGAAGGGGAAAAAAGTAGTAATTAATATTCATGAGACTACTTCACAGCTAACTAATGGAAGAAAAAAAAAGACCAAATTCTTAAGGAGGAAAGAAAGAAATCTTCAGAGTTTACTTTTCAACTTTGAGCTAAATCCAAATGCAGATTAAACATATTGAAGATTTTGAAATTTTAATTATATGAAGGTTTTAAAGAACAGTGGCATGTGAAAAACTAATAAGAAATTGATTACACTATCTAGGAAGTATTATATACTAGTGATAGTCATTTTTAAAACCATAGTAAACTACTATGGAATACTCGTACATCAGACTTTGGAATACTGGAATACTCGTACATCAGACTTTGGGTATACAAAATGTTTTTATATATAAAATATTATTTTTCATAACTTTAATCATAGAAAATACTATTTAATCTTCACAATTTCTCTATGAAGCATGTGATTCTATTATTAGCATATAATTAAAGAAGTAGGCCAATGGGAGAAAAATAATTTACATAATATTCCACAGATATGTAATATTGGTGTAATGTTACTGTTTAGATATGAGTTGTCCCCTAAAAGCTACTATGCTAATTCAGAAATATTTAGAAGTTAAATGATTAGATTATGAAAGCTATAAGCAATTTTATTATCGTGAAAATGATTACCTGGAGTTGCCAATACTTTTGAATAAAATGCCTAGATAAAAATGTTGTTAATATAAAATGAAAAGATCTATATTTTGTTAAATATAAGTCTTATAACTAGGAAACTACCTTGATATGTAAGACATAGAGTGAATTTGAAATCATGCTGGATAAAATGATTTATACAGTTTTTTCCATATAAAATCTTATGATGATCCCCGCATCGTGAAACTTTAGAACAAACTAATTATTGTTCTTCACTGTCTCTTAGCCCTCTCACTTTGGGTATGAAAAAATAGCATAGATTCACTAACCTTTATTTCCACAATGGAAGATTTTAGTCTCTTCAGTGATATTAATTATTTTTTCTCTGTAGGATTTGAGTGAGGCAGAAGAGTACAATAGAAAATTGATAAGAAAATAACATAAGAATTGTACAAAGCATCATCCTGCATAATTACTATCTTGATTCCAGCAAGTATCAGTTTTTATAATTCTAAATTCTAAATTACCTAATTTCTAAGATCTTCTCATTCATATTTTCTTGAGAATTTGGCAACTTTTTATAATGTTTTGTTAAATACGTTCAGTACCAACTAATAGCTGATAACAATCTTTTCACTTAGAATTGCTCAGTATGTGTGTCATCTGCTTCCAAAATTATTCCAGATTATGGTTTCACCACCTGCTTTGCCTGTGTTTAAAATTAAAAGCTTACTTCACAGATTAAGGTATTCATTTTTTCACTAGCCATCATTTATTGTACCACTATAACACATGTTAAGTATTTCTTTATAAAGAATTCCATCAATGACACTGCATCATTGAGAATTATTGATATTGCATAATAGCGAATTATGGGGCAAACCTTCAGTTATTTATCACAATAAGATTTATTTTTTCTCATCTTTTGTGTTGCTATATAGTTCAACTGATCTTTCAGTACAAAGTTACTGAGTATCTTTGAGTCCAAAACTATGCAATTCTCCTATATAGAAAATTATTCTTTTACAGATTATGACAATTGAGAAAGCTTGCTATTGTTTCTCAATCACCAGCATACATCTACAGGAAAGTATACAGTGAACTTTGGCTGAATCTTTGTGCACAGTATGGCTAACTCAACTCAAAGTGATGTAGTGATGTGGAAGTGTGCACGAGAACTGAGTATTCTCTGAACAGTATGCATCTCTGCCATTTAAACAGTACCTTAAAATCTGCATGAGGACAATAAAATTCTTGAACATGAAAGAGCCTTGGAAGAATTTCTTCAGAAATAATTGCCCAAGTGTTATAAAGCACAGAAGTTTAAGACATTACACCTGTCTGTCAAGAACTATGACTTTCAGGGAAAAGAAATAACAAAGCAAAGTGCATAGGTCTAGAGACAGAGAGGACTGCCATTTGATGCCAAGAAACAGCTACAATTAAGAAGCTTTGATCATTCCCTCAATTTTTCAAAATTGGGAGAAAGATGGCTTTATGAAGAACAAAATATATCTTCATTACATGACAGTGCCAAGGACATAGGAGAGTTTCAAAAGGACAGAAAGTATTCCATGTTTGTGTTCATATTGTTATATTTTTCTAAGCAAATGTCCATTTATCTAGATGTTCAGATTTCTTAGGTTTATCATATCTCTGATTTATTCAATCAATACCTTTCCCCCTTTTCATTCTTAATATTTGATGTTTATCCATGAGAAAATAAATGAGAATTAAAGCATAGGCATTGAATGACATGTTAGTAATATAATTTGGGACATAGTTGCATAGATAATATTTTTGAAATTGTCAATTTTATGTTCCAAGATATGAGTTCAAAATACCTTTCCCTTCTATTCTATCTCCAAACATTCTTTTTAACTAACATTGAATAACTAAATGCAGTTCTCATGCCCTCAAATGATATATTTAATTTTCAAGTGTTAGTAAAACATTGATTTACATTTCTTTTAATGTTTATACCTAAATATGCCACTTGATAAATAATGGTGCATGTGCTATTTTTTTGCTGAATTTAATTGCTTTAGAAATATGTACTAACATTTAATTTTTCTTGTGACTGTTCAACGGCATGCATATAGCAACATTTTATTTGTTACATGCAATGTCATTTAGTTTGAAAGTAAACCATTAGGTTATACAATTAGATTTCAACCTTTATCATTTCTAATACATTTGGAAGTTGTCATGACTTCAGATTTCTTGGATCTGACTTCTGGTGGGGCCACTTAATGGTCTAGAAGTGTTTTCACTCATCATGTGTCATTTTATTTATGACCAGACTCTTAAGACAGTGGCAGCACACTGGGCACCCTTAATAAAGCATGTCTTGGAGCTATGTATTTGTTTTCACAGGCTGAAATCAATTCACCTTGAAAGCTCTGCTCATATAGGATGAATAACTCTGGAGATAAAAAGATCTATCCTATTAGCAATGAAAAAATAGCCTCAGACAGTTATAAATTTAAAAGCAAGCATGTTTGTTGATGTTCAGTGCCTCTCTGCATTTTAAACTGGCTGGGCTATTAGTAGATTACATGGAGAGAAGATCTTTTTTAGTGTTACAAAAGCAATCTGGCACTGTTGGACACCAATACAAGAGAAAGGAAGTTAAATCACCCAAGCTCATCAGTATGCTGAAGAAAATAACATATGAAACTAATCATAGTGATTAAAATGCAAAAAAAAATATTGTGTTATGCCCTAAGCAACTTAGCAAGACCCTGTCTCAAAATAAATATATATATATATATAAAAAAGGGGCTGGGGATATGGCTCAGTGGTTATGCAACGAAAAGTTTTATATTCAGAAATAGTTTAATGTGCACATCAGATTCAAATAAAAGATTTTCCCTAGGACAAAATAAGTGTGCTGGTGATTTTTTGGGTTTTTTTAAGAATAGTTTTCAATTGTTTTTATAACCCAAATAAAGACATGAAGAAATTATTAAAACATTTAGTAAGTACTGTGAATGTTCAACTGGAATATTACTGTGTAGACATGAATCTAAAGATTTTTATTTCCTTGCCAGGCACGGTGGTGCACGCCTGTAATCTCAGCAGTTGGGAGGCTGAGGCAGGAGGATCGTGAGTTCAAAGTCAGCCTCAGCAATTTAGGGAGGCCCTAAGCAACTCAGTGAGACCCTGTCTCTAAATAAAATACAAAATAGGGCTGGGGATGTGGCTCAGTGGTGGAATGCCCCTGGGTTCAATCTCTAGTACCAAAAAAAAAAAAAAGATTTTTATTTCCTTATTTCTTTCCTACTGTTGATTATTTCCCAGAGGAAAAACACTCCATAAACAATAAATGCATAACTTAGAAAGTTAGATGTTTTTTCCTTAAGTGTCTATATCTACTTTTCCACAGCATTGTGTATTGGTGATCATATGGACCTCACCTTGACCTCCAAGAGGAAAAATGGGCCACTGGTATCACCCAGTGAGTTGGTCAGCAATTGGGTCTTCCAGGGTGAGATGATTTTTTTAAAGAACACTTTCCTGTCTCCTATGATCACTCCTTTAGGGTATATCACACTGTTTGGAGGACAGAGACTAGTTTCATTACAGATTCACAAAAGTACTATAAACCTAAAGATATGCATGATATTTTAGGAAACAACATGATTGTGATTTTTGTGGTCTCAAGGAAGATCTACACTGGATTGAGGCAAAGTCTGACAAACTTCCAACTGAAAATACCAGCTGATATGCAGACCTATGCTTCACAGTCCAATTTTTAAAAATTGACTCTAGTTCTTTTATAGAGATTTTGCTTCAGAGCAGTTAGTCCATCCTGTCCTGTTTGTCAAACAGAGCATTTTGTCATCCTCAAATAAAGATTTAAAATGAAATTGGGTAAGTCCTACAGAGCCATTGACCGAGTTATGTATGGAATGTGCAGTTATGGACACTTCCCTCCACTTTATTAGATAGATTTCTTGTCAAAGTTAATGAAAATATTTGACTATATGTTAGTCATATATATATATATATAAACACATATATATGACTATATATGACACATATATATGACAATATATGACCTACATATATATATTACAATATATTCTTTTTTTTTCTTTCTAAATTCATGCCCTTGGTTTGAATCTAAAAATTTGTTGACAAACCATGGTTTTCATTTTATTCTATATTTTCTTGTAGTGATTTTGTAGTTTTGAATATATATTTGAATTATATATGAAATTATATATAAAATTGTCATAAGATTTGTGAAGTATTTGTTGAGGTTCATTTACTTTTTGGCATATAGATATCTTATTTTCCAGTGCCGTTTTTTAGAAGATAATGTCTTTTCTGTTGCATGACCTTTGCACTTTTGTTAAATGTCAGTTAACTCTGTGTGGTTCTATTTCTGGTTTCTTCTAAATTGTATTTCATTGGTCTGTATGTTTGCATTACTGGAATCAAATGTTTGTGCTTCCTACTGCTGGACCAAATATTCAGTTGACAGGAGTTAGTAGAAGCAATCATTTTAGTCAAAGCTGGTCCTGTGGAAGATACAGGTGACGTTTCACCTCAGATCTCCATCTTGACTGCTACCACCTGAGACTGGCACCTGCATTTCTTTTTAGACACATTACTGCAGGAAGCCATCCATGAATGGTGTGAAAACAGAGTGAAATTCTAGCCAATTAACAGGAAAAGATGGTTTCATGAACTCACAATAGGACATCCACTGTCTGAGAACACCTGAGTCAAGTGGTTACTTGTTCTAACTCACCGTTCAAGGTTGAAGCACAAGCACAGAAACAAGAGTCCTCCCGCACTGAGAATTGATACCTTCTGATTCGCTTTGATCTGTACCGCTATAAATAAAGAAAGCAGGGGCTGCTTCTTAGAGCCAGACCCTTCTGAATATCTTAACTGATCATGCCCCTGCTTTTAAGATATTCTTGCCTTTTATCTTATTTTCTGATATATAAGTTTCATAGCTTTTATTTGGCAACCAGCCCATCCCTCCCACAGGAACCCTTTCCTTCACCCACACAGGACACGAGCAAGGCATTACTTTCCAGCCAGTTAATTCATATGCGCCGCATAAGTTGATGACCAAAAATGCTATTTACCCTAAGACTAAAGAAAAGAAGGGGCATTATAGAGGGCTGTCTTTAGAATGTCAGGCTAAAGAGGTGAGTCTTTATTAATTAGGATTAGGTTTTAAAGCATTAAGGAGTGGAGGTGAAAGCAATTTTGCTAAGGGAGTTTCTGCTGGGAACTACTCTGTTATACTGATACTTTCACAAAATCACACACATTCACTGTGTGTGAATGCTCTTCCTTTTCTCACTGTATTGTATTACCTAGTAATTCCTCTGTGATGGTGAAAAGAAATTTACAAGGAATGACACCTTTGCCTGTTTCTTGGTAGGAGGGAGAAAATCTTGAATTAATCTAGTATGATGTCAGATATAGGTTTGCCATATATATATTTTATTAGAATTAAGGAAAGCATGTTTTGTTCAAAACATTTCTAATCAAGAATTGACGTCGAATTTTGTGCAATTACTTTTTCTTAATATTCCTTATTTAGTCTGTTAAAACGATGGTTTGCAGTGACTGATTTTTGAATGTTGACATCTCTGTTTTTAAATGATATGGTGAGTTTGCTCACAAAGTGTTTTTAATTCTGCCACATTGCTAGCTGTTTTTCAGTCCTTTTATTTGGTTTTAATTTCATCACCTTTTTTATTCTGCCTTCTCAATGTGAATTCGCATTCCATATTGCCCTTGTAGCAATTATCATAATTACATTTTTAAAACTATATTTTACAATACCAATGATAAAATAATCACAGTCCAAATTTTAATATATTTCTCCATCATAAAGTGTAAGATCTTTCTAACTATTTCACCCTCCAATCTTAGGTCATTTTTGTTTTCACATCCACTCCAAATAACCACTACAACTTTACTATTATTACTCTAAATTTCCTGTTGTCTTTTATAGAAATAAAATTTAAAATATTCCCTTCATTTATTCATTTCATTGAGCTTATTACTTTCTTTTCCAAGTCTGATTTATATCCCTTTTGTCTGAAGAATTTTTTAAGTATTTGTAGAGCAGGTATGCAAACAATTACGTCCCCCAATGTTTTGCTTGTCTATCAAATTTTTCATTTATTTTGTACTTTTGTAAGACATTTTCACTCTATATTTAATTATAGGTTAACATTTGTTCATAACTTAGTTTTTCAACCATGCTGTTAAGTTTTCTATTTTACAGTTTGATGCTCTAAATAAGCATATGTTTTGGTTGCCTTCAATTCTATTAACAACCTGACAATTTAAATGTATGGATCAATAGTTACTTATCTAAAAGCTCTAAAATAGTGTTCTTACATTGCATTTTTAGTATTTTTTGAAGTAAAGCTGATTCTTATTTCTAAATAAATCATTTAAATTTTGGCTTCAAATTAATAGGATTTTTGTCTCATAATTTCAAACAAGCACTTCTCTCATTTGTCCTGAACTGCTTATTTTTATATTAATTCTATTGATTTGGGATCTGAATAATTTTGAGACTCTATCATTTAGTTTTACCTAAAGTCCACTTATTCTCTGTTCTACCTTTTTATGCTTTTACTGGTGAATTATAAATATACATTATAGTGGGATTCATTGTGACATATTCATAGATACACACAACATAATTTGCCCTATTTCAGTTCCCTGCACATCCCCTCTCCTTCCCCACTTCCCTCCCACTTCATTTCCTTCCTCTACTTTATAATTCTTCTTTCTGTTTTAGTGAGATTCCCTCCTTTATTCCCTCTTCCTTTCTAGCTTCTGCACATAAGTCTCTTCCACCTTAATGCAATATATAACTGATAGGATACGAGTAGAATCTCCTCTCCACAAATCATACCATATATCCTTTTGGTTGGCCACTGTTTATCAAATTTTTTTCCTGCTGATTTCAACATATGTTCAGGAAGCAATGTTGCCAAACTTCCTGCCACTGACAATAACCATTTATCATGATCCAGTCTAAAGTGAGATTTTCCTCACTTTCATAAAAGCCCTCAAGTGAATTATCCCCAAAGTCCAAAATGTTGCTAACGGTCTGTCCAGTTCAATGTAGACTTTCTCTAATTCTCTGCTTAAAATTTCTTTAGCTCCCACTTGCTACTTGACTCTAAGGAAATTCCCACATTTTAACCAGCTCCCCATTTAATTAAAACAAAATTTGTATGGGTTATCTCTTTGTGTATTAAAAATACCCCAAAACCCCACACCTCCAGTTGCTTATAACAATAAATATTTACAGCTCAGTTTCTGTCAGTCAAAGATGCAGAATTGAGTTATTTGGGTGCCTGATCCAGCATGAAGTAAAAGTTGAGTTGTCAATTAAGACTACATTTTTGGGCTGGGGATGTAGCTCAGTTGGTAGAGTGCCTGCCTCTCAAGCACAAGGCCCTGGACTCAATCCTCAGCACTCCAAAAAAAAAAAAAAAATGTTGCATTTTTATTTGAAAGCTTTGTTATATAGGAATAAATATCCAAACTCATTCACATGACTGGTGACGGGTCTTGGTCTTTTGCCTTTGGCTGCTCTCTACAGTGTTACTTTTACAATGTAGCAGCTGGAATTCCCCAGAATCAGCAGTTCAATGGAAACTGAGACAATAGCACAACAAGAGAGAACTGCAGACAATTATACTATAACCTTTATAGTAAAATACCATTACTTCTTCATATTACATTCACTGGAAGAAAGGCATTAAATCCAATCTGACTCAAGACAACAGTCTATACAAATTTGTGAGCAGTGGTAGCCAAAAATCATTGGAATCCATTTTGCAAGCTTCCTCCTACCAAAAAAAAAAAAAAAAAATTGTAGTATTCTTAATCTTTCTCAATACCAGAAAACACTTAGCATAAGACAATATTCTTTAAGTTGTTGTTTATATGAAACAAGTTTGTTCTTTTTTAGTTATTATAGTAAAAAGATGCCACTAATTATTTCTTAATACTTAAATATATGATATTAAAATTCATCATAGATTTAGACAACGTGAATCCTCTCAGCTGCAGAGTTGCTTAATTTCACATGTTACATGTGTACTAATTGGAGAAGTAAAGGTAGATATGGCTACCTGAATTATATTTTAGACAGACCCACTGTATACAGGGAAAATCCAAAGAAGATTTAGTAATCTTCATTACTGCATTAGTAAATTACTAGTTGTTTTCTATTTGTTTGAAGCATGTAAGAAAAACTATTTCTACCGCTATGAATTCAGCCATGTGATTGTGCTATATACTTTAGTAGTCAAACATATTTCCATGAAGTTATTACTTAATTCACAATCCTCAAAAATTTGTTATTGCCTTTTTAAGTAACAGAAACTACACTTGCTGTGATATTGGTTTCTAATTCAATGAATATTCTGACATATTTTGCCATCAGACTTCTGGTGAGATAAATAAATAATATTTCTTGGTTCCATTCTTTTGATACCTTTTAAACATATTGCCTGAGACTGACAGGGTCATTGATTACTAATGTTTGGATTTGACCCTCTTGTATACATTCTACAATTTATCAAGCATGTTGATGAGAATACCATGTGAAATGGTGTCAAGAGGTCTTAGTAAAATACAGATTTATTAGAGTTTTTTTTTCTTTCTCTTTATCTGAGAAGTCTGTCATCCTGTCATTCCGCATGAGCAATGCTTTCAAGTTGACTGAATTTGAGATAGAAAGAACAAATATGCTGCCACTTACCATTCTTTATAAAAGCCTGACTAATACTTAATGCTGAGTGCAGTGAAAGGATTGCTGACATGAACTATTTTCACCTTGTGAAATTTAATTCTTCTTCTTTTTCTTTTTTCTTCTTCCTTAGTAGAGATTAAAATAGAATCTTCACCCATAGGATACAAAATTTGCTTAGTTCCCTAAGCAAAAGGTAGTTGACATAATTCTTTTCCTCATTACTCTTTCTGTTCCAATATCCTGGTCACTTACATCTGTGAATTCATTATGTTTTCAGTATGACACATATTGAATTTCTTGTTTGACAGCTATGGCTGACAGATGAGGACATTCTGGAGATCATTCAAGGGCTGATGCCCTTGGGTGAGGCTGAAAGATAGATGGCTTGCAGCGTATGGAAATTGCTTTATATTTTTATTAGAGACCATGGAAATAATCACTGCCCTAGCTTTGTAAAATAAGCCATTTTCAACATTGTAATGGAAAACATAATATTTGATATAACATAGACTGACTCTCTAGGAGAACACCTGGTATGTATAAAAAAGAATAGTATTTCAACTTTATTTTATTCTTTCATCTTCATACAAGTTAGATATTTTCATGACAATTAAAGCAGAGAAAAGTTACAATTGATCAGATTGCTAAAACTGAACAGAAAATTTATTTGAAAATACTGTTGGGAATATATAGCAATACATATGGGGCACTACAGAATAAAATTAGATAAAGTTTTTTATTTAAGCACCTTATTGTAGATAATGTTTTATTTTAAAAATACATATGAATAATTATTCTCTCAGAATAACATAAGGCTTTTCATTGTTTGCTTACTATTATCTTTTTTATATAGTTTTATCATATCACAATATTTCTTTTTCTTTAAAATATGCCCAGTTCATATTTTTTACCTCTTTATATTTTACTTCTTTATATTCTTTCCTTGGTTCATAACACTGCTAGATTTACTTTGAACTTTTGTTTAGTAATGGTATCTTTTTCCTAATAAAATTCTTCATTTTGGTTATAATTATTCCATTATTAATCATTGTTCTCAACTAAATATTTATTTTTCATGTACATGTTCAAGGAACTATGATTTTTTGAAGCTTCCCTGTGAAACTAATTTTTCAGTCTTCAAGCTTTCAGAAGAAAGACCATAAGCTATTGGCCAAAAATTAGGAATAATAAACTCTAATTTTTATAAACATATATTAGAATAGTGAGTTTTATAAGTTCTGTGTCCATATTCTAATATTTTAGTTAGATTTTAATTGCTCTGACTATAATACCTGATATGAACAACTTAGAGGACGAAGAGTATATTTTGGTCTCACATCTTCAGAGACTGAATCCATGGCAGCAAATTCCATCACTCTGGGCCCCAGATGAGGCAGAACATCATGGTGGAGGAAATGCTACAGGAAAACTGCTCTTCTTACAGGAACCTGGAAACAGAGAGACAAATGAAGAAGCCATGGACACAAGATATAATGGGGGCACTCTCCCCCAGAGACCTAATCTTCCAGCCACACCTCACCTCTCTACTGTTACCATCCAGTACAGCAGTCTTTGAAAAGATTAATCCATCAATTGGATTAATCCACAGATTAGGTTGCCATTCTTTTAATCTAGTCATTTCACCTCTCAACATTCCTGCATTGTCTCTTAAATGATCTTACTGGAAGACAAACCTTAATATTCCCATGATTTTGATTAATTTATTTATTACTTTTATTAATTCAAAGCATCACTTGGCAAATAATTATTCAGTCTTTAAATTTCCAAAATAAAGATCATAAATTGGTGGTCAAAATTTTTGAATAATAAATTCTAACTTTTATGTGGACATGTAACTGGGTTTTACAAGATTTTTGCCCACATTCTTTGTAAAACATAAACGGGCAAATAAAATAATAAGTATGTTTAAAAAGGTTAATAGTGTCTTTGAAGAGAATGCTGAGAGGTTCACAAGTAAATAAGCCAAAGGATATGTAACATAACTAAAATAAGTGTCCATGACAAAAGGTTTGTTTTGCTATAATTTATTTACTAATGTTGATAGAACAAGAAAAATATTACCTTATTCTTCATTTTTAATACAATAAATACATCCTCTACAATTATTAAGATAGTAAATGTAGCCAGGCATGGTGGCACAAGTCTGTAATCCCAGCAGTTCAGGAGGCTGAGGCAGGAAGATTGCAAGTTTGAAGCCAGACTCAACAAATTAGTGAGACCCTAAGGATTTACCAAGATCCTGTCTCAAAATAAAACTTTAAAAAAGGACTGGGGATGTGGCTCAGTGTTTCAGTGACCCTGGGTTAAATCCTCAATACAAAAAGAAGATAATAAAAGTAAAAGTTGTTCAAAAAAAAGTAAGCAATTTCTTTTCCTACCTTTCCTGATATATTTTTTTAAGTTTTTGTGGAAGGGATGTTTCCTTTCAAAGTAAAATTCACTATCTGATATCTACAACAGTGAGAAAAAATAACACTGTTTTAAAAGCATTGCTCATCTTGAATGGTATTTTGAAATTTTACACCCAAAACTAAACAAGAAAACCAAATTCCAAAGGTATGTGAAATGAAATTAGATAAAAGCAAACAATTGATCCATGCAGATTATTAATATCTCCTAAGTGCTTTGATTATTATTCATTATTAAATAAATAACATGTTCAATTTAAGTTTATAATGTAACATGAAAAGATAATTTTCATAGCTAAAATAAGTCATCAGTGAAAGGTACTCTGTTCCTAAGCCACATACATTTTTAATTTACATTATTTAAGTTGAACAAGTAGCATACTGAGCCTCTTCAGAAAAAATAACAAGTTTAACAATCTCTACTGTGCTTGATTCAGTTAGTGAAACTGTTTGATTATTATGAAAAATATTATGAAAAATAACTGAGCCATACAGTTCCCAAAGGAAAGCGTCTTTCTGAAAAAAAAAGTCAAGTGAGGTGAATTCATATACAAAAATCACAGAGAAAAGCAGGCAAAACTTAGGAAAGTTTAATATGTTCTTAATAGTTTTGAAAATGATTCTATTTTTCCAAAAACCATTTCAGGTATTCTACATTTCATTGTTGATAACATAAGACTAAGGTGTAGTTATTAATAAAACATCCCTTTGCAAGAAAACACAAAGAACACAAAACTATATATATTATTAAGTTTATTACATACATATATTTAACTTAACTGAAAGACTCATATTATAAACAAAATTGGAAAACATAATTGTGCTTGTGCTAAGTAAATTCTCTATAATTAATTTATTATAATTATGTTATATAATGTGATTTATAAAAGTTATTAGAAAAAAGACAAATAAACATGCAAAATGCAAATACAGGTGTTCTACATGTATGTGAAAAGCTTTCATCATTATTCGTCAAGGACATGAATTGTATATTAAAATAAGATACTCTGTCATGGTTTGGATGTGAGGTGTGCCTCAGAAAGTTCATGGATTATCCAATGGAGCTATGTTCAGAGGTGAAATAATTAGATTGTTATTGCAGTAACCCATCAGTGGATCAATCCATTTGATGGATTAATAATTTACAAGAACTAATGCATTTGGTGGTTATTGTAGGCAGGCAGGAACTGGTTTGAGGAAGTAAATTACGGGAGTGCACCCTTTAGAATTATATTTTCTCCCTGACTCCTTTCTCTCTCTTTCTTTCTGCTTTCCATCTGCCATGAACTAACCTTCTTCCCTCTGCCATGACTTTCTGCCATGGACCAGAGGACCAGAGGACAAGAACAATTGAATCAACTGGCCATGGATTGAAACTTCAAAATGGTGAACCCAAAATAACTTCCTTCTCAAAGTTGTTCTTGTTAGGTGTTTTGCTAGCTGACTTACACACATTTTATGTTATTAGGTTTTCAGAAATTAAAAAGTTTCTATGTCTTCTTCTGGCCAACCATCTATTAAGCAGTTTCTAATGCAATGACTATGGATATTAAGAGAGAAAATGTGTTGAAATTAGTATAGTAACTAATTTTGAAAAGTGGTCTGGCAATGGATATTAAAAGACATGATTAAGCACCTATGTCATATATCCTATTTTAGTTAGAAAAACATTTGTATTTATGATATTTAGCATACATCATAAATTATTAACATGTCCATCAGGCATAATCTAATTACATCTTAATCATTTATGTGTAACACATCCATTTCCATTTTATTTCATTCTATTATTATAAGAACTCAAGACAAATGTATTTTTCTTACCAAATTTTATGTGTACAATATACTACTACTAATTATAGTCACAATTTTGTGCTGCAGATCTTAAGAACTTATTTATCTTGCTGAACCTGTATGCATTTTGATTAGAAAATCCCCATTTTGCCATTGAAACAACCCCCAGCAACTGCCAGTGTTCTCTCTGACTCTATGAATTGATTGACTTACCTATCTATACAAGTTACATCATGTTCTGTCTTTCTGTGTCTTATTATATCTTTTGAGCATAATGTCCTCAAGGTTCATCCATAGTTCCTCCTCACAAATTGCAGAATGTCTTACATTTTTTACAGGATGAATATGATTCTATTTTATGTATGTACTACATTTTCTTTATCCTTTGATCTGTAAGTGAACTTTTAAGTTGTTTCTATATTTTGGGCAATTGAACTAATGATGCAATGAACATAAAAGTACAAATATCTCAATCATTCTGGATAAATACTCAAACTAATGGATGATATACTTCTACTATTTTATTTATTGAGGAAAATTCAGATTGTTTTCCATAGCAACTGAACCATTTTGCTTTGCTGCCTTAAAAGGGTACAGTATTCCACTTCTCTATATTTTCATCAACACTTATTTTCTTCTTTTTTTTTCAGTGATAGCCATTCTGGTTTTGATTTTGTTTCCTGCAAATCAAATTCTTCTTCTCTTTGTTTTATTCGAGTGTTTGTTACTGTGAACAATCTACCTGAAATGAAAACCTTAGAGAAGGGAAAGTTTATTTTGGTTCATGGTTCCAGAGGTTCAGTTCATTCCTGGTCATATCCACTCTCTAGGTCCAACAAGAGGTGAGATATCATGCCAGTAGAGTGTGGTGGAGGAATGTTGTCAGCTCGTGGCAACTGGCAAGCAAAGACAGAGACAGGATCTAAGGAATAAAATATAATCCACAAGTAGCCTACTTCCTCTAGCAATGCTCCACCTGCCTGCAGTTAACACCCAGTACCCATTCAAATTATTAGTCCATCAAATGTATTAATCCACCAATTAGGTTTTATACCTTGGCCAATTGGACTAATGTGCAAAGCACATGGAAGTACAAATATCTCAATCATTCTGGATAAATACTCAATTTTAGTTATTAAGAAATAGAAGCTCTAACAATCTATTAATTTCATTTCTGAACATTCCTACCTTGTTTCACACATAAGCTTTTTGAAGGATATATATATATATATATGTACATATATATATAAAATGCTATTAAAACTGAACTAATAAATGCAATGTGTGCTGTCGGATATGAAATCAGCAAATATTAGTTGTGCTTCAATGTACTAACAGCAAAATATCTGAGATGGAATTTAGGTAAATCTGAAAATTTTGAATCAACTTATCTTAGAAAATGAAAGTCTTGTACCCTGAAAACTGCAAAGCATCTATGAAGGGAATGAGAGAAGACAGAAACAAATGGGAAGACATTCTATGTTCATAGATTAAAAGACTTGATATTCTTAAAATATTCATAGTACCTATAGCTAACTAAAGATTCAGTGCAAGTTATATAAAAATCCTAGTGACATTTTTTTCCTCAGAAATAGAAAATAAATTCTATAATTATTATGGAATCACAAAGAACTTTAGATATAAACATCAATCTTAAGAAAGAAGAAAAATGGTGAGACTTTATTGATTTCAAAACATTACAAAGTTTCAAGAATCAAAACGTGGTAATCTTGGTAATCATGCACTGATGAACATGTAGAAATTTAAAAAGTGAGCTCAAATATAAATCCCCACATATAAAATCAACTGATATTAGATGATGGTGCCAAAAACACAATGTTAAAAACATGAAGCTTCTTGTATAAACAGTAATGGAAAAGAGGATTTGCACATGAAAAAGAATGAAATTGGACCCAACTTCACCTCACCCAGAGTTAGCTCATAATGCATTAAACAGTTAAACATAAAACTTGAAACTGTCATATGAATGCAAGAAACATAGAGGAAAAATGCGTAACACTGTTTTTGTAAATATTCTTGTGGTTATGACATCAAAAGCAAAAAGAGACAAGTGGGACTAAGCTGAATGAAAAATCTCTGCACAGAAAAAGAAACAATTCAGTAGAGTGAAAGAAAAACTTATGGAATAAGGGAAAATATTTGCAAACCATATATCTGATAAATAAAATTGTGTCATGTTATGCAGAATGGCACACAGTTTAAAACTTAGAAACTACGTATTTTATACAATTTTGCTTTTTTTATGTTCTGACTACAGTTGACCATGGGTAACTGTAACTTGTTGTACAACAACAGTTAGGGAGAGATTACCATACAGCCTTTGAATATAGAGATTCCTCAAAATTTTAAGAGTAGAATAAACATGATCCAACAATTTCATTTCTAGAAATGAAATTAGTATGTTGAAGAGATATCTGCCCTCCCATTTTCACTGAGGCATTATTCAAAGTATTCATTATGGAATAAACTTAAGAATTTATTAATGGATAAATGGATTAAGAAAATGTGGTGTATCAAAATATATATGCATATATATATGAAATACATATATACCATATTATATACTTAATGACATACTGGAATATTACAATTCTGTCTTTTATGACATCAGAGATGAATATAAGGGACATTACTTAGAATAAGTTCATTATAAAAAATAACCAAGATATGATCTTATTTGCATGTGGATTTGCAAATGTTCAATTCATAGAATCAGAAAGTGGAATGGCAGCTAACTGGGTGGGCAGTTGGGATAACGTTGGCCAAAGGATATAAGAGAGATCTGTTGTACAACATGGCTACTATGCTGAATAGTTCATAATATATTAAAAATGTATTTTATGCTTGAAAATAGCTGAGAGAATAGACTGTATCCTTATCACCAGAAAGTAATAAGCATATGAAGTAACACGTGTTAATTTGATCAATTTTGTCTTTTCACCATATATACATATATCAAAATATGTCATAAATCATTAATATATACAAATTTTGCCAATTAAAATTTAAAAATGTATTGTTTTAGTCAGTCTTTTGCCAGTATGATTATAAGACTTGACAAGAATATTTTTAGAGGAGGACATTTATTTAGGAGTTAAGGTGTCAGAGGACTCAATCCATAGACCATTGCCCCCTTTCCTTGGGGCCCAGGTGAGGCAGAACTTCATGGCAGAAGGGTATGAATAAGGAAAGTAACTCAGGGCATGGCCACAGGAAGCAGAGAGAGAGAGCGCACCTCACCACAAACAAAATGTAAACCTCAGGGCACTTCCCCAGCAACCCACCTGTTCCAGCCATACCCTACCTGCCCCCAGTTACAACCCAGTTAATCTCTATCAGTGGATTTATTCTCTGATTAGGTTAACACTGTCATAAACCCAATCATCATTTTACCTTTGACCTTTCTTTATTTTTCTTTTTTTTAGACTCCTCTTTTTTATTTGATAGTGACCATCTTAACAAACAGATATGAAGTGATAAAGTGACATTTTGGGGTTTTGATTTAATTTCCCTGATGATTAGTGGTGCTGAAATGTTTTCATATTTTGTATGTTTATTGGCCATTGATATATCTTCTCTCTAGAGAAATGTTCGTTCAAGTCCTTTGCACACACACACACACCCCAGGGCTGAGGAGAGAACCCAGGGCATAGCACATACTTAGCAAGCACTCTACCACTGACCTGCATCCCCAAACCTGCACATTTTTTTATGCCATAAATTTTATTTTATTGATTCTTTTTAATTATACATGACAGTAGAACCCATTTTGATGTAATTATACACCATGGAATATATCTCTTTTTTTTTCAAAATGTAGATTCACCAGGTTCATATAATCTTAAGTATACATAGGGTAATACTGGCTGTCTCAGTCTACTATATTTCCTTCCCCCACTCTCTCCAGTCCCATTTTCCTCTTTACCATCCAAAGTTCCTGCATTATGCCACACACCCCATTATGTGTCATCATCCACTTATCAGAGAAAACATTCAGCCTTTGGTTTTGTGGGCTTGGTTTTGTGGACTTGGCTTATTTCAATTAGCATGATATTTTCCAACTCTACCCATCAAATGCCATAATTTTATTCTTCTCTATGGCTGAGTAATATTCCATTGTATATATATATACCACAGTTTCTTTATTCATTCATCAATTGAAGGGCATCTAGGTTGGTTCCACAATCTAGCTATTGTGAATTGAGCAGCTATGAACATTGATGTGACCACATCAATGTAGTATGTTGATTTTAAGTCCTTTGGGTATAAACCAAAGAGTGGTATCAAATGGTAGGTCCATCCCAAGTTTTTTGAGGAATCTCCATACTGCTTTCCAGAGTGGCTGTTCCAATTTGCAACTCCACCAGCAATGTATGAGTATGTCTTTTTCCCCACATCTATGCAAGCACTTACTATTGTTTATGTTCCTGATAATAGCCATTCTAGTTGGAGTGAGATGAAATCTTAGGGTGGTTTTAATTTGCATTTCTCTAATTATTAGAGATGATGAGCACTTTTCATATATTCGTTGATCACCTGTATATGTCCTTCCGTGAAGTGTCTGTCCAGTTCCTTCACCCGTTTTATTAATTGGGTTCTTGGTATTTTTGGTGTAAAGTTTTTTAAGTTATTTATAGATTGAAGATCAATGTTCTGTCTGAAGTGTGTGTGGAAAAGATTTTATCCCACTCTGTAGGCTCTCTTTTCACATTAGTGATTGTTTCATTTGCTGACAAAAAGCCTTTTAGTTTGAATCCATCCCATTTATTGATTCTTGCTTTTATTTCTTGCACTCTGGGGGTCATGTTAAGGAAGTCTGATCTTAAGCCAACATGATGAGGATTCAGGCCTAATTTTTCTTCTATTTGGTGCAGGGTCTGTGGTCTAATTCCTAAGTCTGTGATCCATTTTGAGTTGAGTTTTGTGCAGGGTGAGAGATAGAGGTTTAATTGTTTAATTTCATTTTACTGCATATGGATTTTGAGTTTTGCCAGCACCATTTGTTGAACAGTCTATCTTTTCTCTACTCTATGCTTTTGTCTCCTTTGTCCAGTATGAGGTAATTGCATTTATGTGGGTTTTCCTCGATGTCTTCTATTCTGTACCATTGGTCTACCTGTCTATTTTGGTGCCAATACCATGCCACTTTTGTTACTATTGCTCTGTAGTATAGTTTAGGGTCTGATATTGTGATACCTCCTGCTTCACTTTTCCTGATCAGGATTGTTTTGGCTATTCCAGGTCTCTTTTTCTTCCAGATGAAGTTCATGATGGTTTTCTCTATTTCTATGAGGAATGTCATTGGGATTTTAATTGGTATTGCATTGAATCTGTATAGCACCTTTGGTAGTATGGCCATTTTGACAATATTAATTCAGCCTATCCAAGAACATGATACTTATGAATAGAAATGCATAAGATTTATGGCTATTGATTTTATATCCTGCTACTTTGCTGAATTCATTTTTTAGTTCTAGAAGTTTTCTAGAGGAGTTTTTTGGATCCTCTAAATATAGAATCATGTCATCAGCAAATAGGGATAGTTTGAGTTCTTCTTTTCCTATTCATATCCCTTTTATTCCTTTGGTCTGTCTAATTGTTGTGGCTAGAGTTTCAAGGATGAGGTTCAGAAGTGGTGAAAGAGGGCATCTCTGCCTTGTTCCAGTTTTTAGGGGGAATGCCTTCAGCTTTTCTCCATTTAGAATGATGTTGGCTATGGGCTTGGCATATGTACCCTTTACAATGTTAAGGAATGTTCCCTCTATTCCTATTTTTTTAGTGTTTTGAGCATGAAGCAGTGCTGTATTTTATCAAATGCTTTTTCTGGCTCTATTGAAATAATTATGTGATTCTTAACTTTAAGTCTGTTGATATGGTAAATTACATTTATAGATTTCTAGATGTTGAACCAATCTTGCATCCCTGCAATGAAACCCACTTGATCATGGTGCACTATCTTTTTAATATGTTTTTATATGCGATTTGCCAGAATTTTGTTAAGGATTTTTGCATCTATGTTAATCGGGGATATTCGTCTGAAGTTGTCTTTCCTTGATAATCTTTGTGTGGTTTTGGTGTCAGAGTGATACTAGCTTCATAGAAAGAGTTTGGAAGGGTTACCTCCTTTTCTATTTCCTGGACTACTTTGAGTAGTATTGGTACTAGTTCTTTTTTAACGGTCTTATAGAATTCACCTGAGAATCCATCTGGTCTTGAACTTTTCTTGATTGGTGGTGTTTTGATGGCTTCTTCTATTTTGGTGCTTGAAATCGGTCTATTTAAATTGTGTATGTCTTCCTGATTCAGTTTGGGAGGATCATATATCTCTAAAAATTTGTCAATGTATTCAATATTTTCTATTTTGTTGGAGTATAGATTTTCAAAGTAGCTTTTCATTATGTTACGTATTTCAGTGGTGTCTGTCATGATCTTTCCTTTTTCATCATGAATTCTAATAATTTGAGTTTTCTCTCTCCTTTCACCAGTGTGACTAAGGGTTTATCAATTTTGCTTACTATTTCAAAGAACCAACTCTTTGTTTTGTTAGTTTTTTGTCTTGTTTCTCTTTGATTCAGCTCTGTTTTTAATTATTTTCTCTCTTCTACTATTTTTGGTGTTGATCTAATCTTTTCCTAGGGCTTTGAGATGTTATGTTAGGTCATTTAGTTGTTGACTTTTTTTTTTTAAATGTATGAGTTCAATGCATTGAATTTTCCTCTTAATACTGCTTTCAGAGCATCCCAGAGATTTTGATATATTGTGTCGTTGTTTTTGTTTACCACTAAAATCTTTTTTTATTTCCTTCCTGATGTTTTTGGTTATCATTGCATCATTCAATAGTGTATTATTTAGTCTCCAGGTAGAGGAGTAATTTTTGTTTTTTATTTTATCATTGATTTTGAATTATATTCCATTATGATCTGATAGAATACAAGGTAGTATCTCTATTTTTTGTATTTACTAAGGACTGCTTTGTGGCATAGCCTGTGGTCTATTTTGGAGAAGAATCCATGAGCTGCTGAGAAAAAAAGTATATTCACTTGATGATGGATGAAATATTCTGTATATATCTGTTGAGTCTGTATCATTGATTGTATTATTTAGGTCTATAATTTCTTTGTTCGGTTTTTGTTTGGATGATCTATCCAGTGGTGAGAGCTGTGTATTAAAGTCCCCCACTATTATTGTGTTTTGGTTTATTTGATTCTTAAAACTGAGAAGGGTTTGCTTGATGTATTCAGATGCTCCATTGTTTGGGGCATAAACATCTAAAATCATTATGTCTTGCTGGCTATGGTTCCCTGGAGCAGAAGGAAATGTCCTTCTTTATCCCTTCTGACTAACTTAGGTTTGAGGTCCACTTTATCTGATATAAGAATGGAAACCCCTGCTTTTTTACTGAGTCTGTGCACGTGGTATGTTTTTCCCCATCCTTTCACCTTTAGTCTATGGATGTCTTTTTCTATGAGATGAGTCTCTTGAAGGCAGTATATTGTTGGACCTTTCTTTTTAATCCAATCTGCCAGTCTGTCTTTTGATTAATGAGTTTAGACCATTAATATTCAGGTTTATTATTGTGATATGATTTGTATTCCTGGTCATTTTGGCTTATTTTTGTTTTTTGACTTGATTTGGTTTCTCCTTTGGTTGGCTTTTCCTTTAGGGTAGTTTCTCCATTTGTTGATTTGTGTTGTTGTTTTTGACTTCCTCCTCATAAAATATTTTGCTGAGAATGTTCTGTAGTGTAGGTTTTCTATTTGTAAATTCTTTTAACTTTAGTTTATCGAGGAAAGATTTTATTTCATCATCAATTCTGAAGGTTAGTTTTGCTGGGTATAGGATTCTTGGTTGGCATACATGTTCTTTCAGAGCTTGACATATATTGTTCCAGGCCCTTCTTGCTTTTAATGTCTGGGCTGAGAAATCTGCTAATATCCATATTGATTTCCACTTATAGGTAATCTGATGCTGTTTTCTTGCAGCCTTTAAAATCCTATCTTTATTTTGTGTGTGAGGTATTATAATGTGCTTTGGTATGGATCTGTTGCAATGTTGTGCATTTGTTGTCCTATAAACCTCTTGTATTTGATTTTCCATTTCATTTTTCAGATTTGGGAAATTTTCTGATATTATTTCATTGAACAGGATGTTCATTCTTTTGGTTTGTATCTCTGTGCCTTCCTCAATTCCAATAATTCTTAAATTTGGTCTTTCCATAGTATCTCATAATTCTTGGAGGTTCTATTCATGTTTTCTTACCATCTTCTCAATTTGGTCAACTTTATTCTCAACATTAAATACTTTGTGTTCATTTTTGAGATTCTGTCTTCTACAAGATCTATTCTGTTGGTGATACTTTCTATTGAGTTTTTAATTTGGTTTATTGTTTCTTTCATTTCAAGTATTTCTATTTGGTTTTTCCTAGAAAAACCAAAAGTTTTAGATAGAAGTGCTCTTCTATCTATCTATCTATAGATAGATAGAATATCTATCTCTTTACTGAAGTGCTCTTTGGTCTCCTGCATTTACTCTTTTAACTGTTTATTGGATTGATCATGCATTACCTGTGTTTGCTGTCTTATCTCATCTTTTTTTTTTTTTCATGGATCAGTTTAATTATGCAGATTCTGAACTCTTTTTCTGGTCTTTATACTGCCATGCTGTCATTCGATTCTGTCAAAATAGCATCTTGTTCTGTTAGGAACACTTTCTTCCCCTGTTTTTTCATATTGTTTCTGTATATTCCCCTCTAGCGTGAAGATCTGAGGTACTGCAGTTTTCCCCCTGCAGGCTTGTTGTGACCCTGCAGGTTTCCAGTACCTCTCCCTTGAGGGGGATACCAATACCAGCAGCACCAAATACAAACAATATGCAGTCCTAAACCAGATAGCCCCTATAAAGACTTTAACATTATCATAATAAACAGGATGACTTTGATTATTATCTACAGTATTTTTAATGGTGGACAAAGAGGATGGAGAGAGGTGCAGGATGTAACCATTAATGGGAAAAGAAGTGAGTAAGCAGAGGTGCCTAATCAAGGGAAGAGTGAGAGCGGGGTCCAAAGAAGTTGGTTGTTAGCATGAGAAAAGGGAGAAAAAGACTCCATGGGAATAGGTAAATAAAAAGAACATAGAACAGGAGAAAAAGAAAGAAGAAATAAAAATTAAAAATTTAAAACAAAAAAATCTATGGTTCACAGTCATCCATCACTCAAACCTCCCAGTCCTCAGTATCTGGATGTATGTGTAGTACCTGTCAAAGGGTCTCCAGTCTCCTGTAGGTGACTCAGGAAGGGAGCCACCCGTCCAATGATGGTGGCCACACCCTCAGGAGTAAATTAAAATGTCTGCACCAGCCTCCAAAGAAGCTGGGGATCTGTAGCAAAGGCATGCCAAGTCTTCATGGGCACGGTCTCTGAGGTCCTTCTGTGATGGGCAGTGGGAGGGTTGACTCTAATTATTAAATTTACAAATAAATAATTCTTTTTAAAATCAGCCAAAATTAAGACATGTGAAAGAAATGCATTTTGTAGCTCTACAATGATTTTTAAGATGCTTAAATACGAGCGCATCATAACTGATCTTGAACAAAAGAAATGTTAATACTGAACTATTAGATCAACTACTTTATAGGAATATTTCAAGATTTCAACTAATGGTTGCTTCCAAGCAAAGCATTTTGTTGTCTAGTAGTTGTAGAAAAAGCATTGCCTTAAAAGTATGCAGTCATTTCTGAGTCATATCTCCTATAAGATTCTTCCATCATCAAAGTCTGGATGAATATTGAGATCAGATAGAAGTCAAGTAGTCATATTCAAAATACTTACAATGCATTACTGAAAGCATGGTAAACAATAAGAGTGGTTTATTTGTCATAGTGCTAAATGAAATCATTTACTGATTCTGTTAGCACAAGTCGGTAAGAATAGATAGGAATGGAGGATTTTTTTCATCTCAAGATGCATTTTCATAATTTCAGAAACAAGAATAGTCAATAAAGTCCAAATTTGCCTATCATTATTGTAAAGTCAGAAACAAAAAGAATTCCAGAAAATTTTTTTTTTAATCTTGTAACCAATTATATTAAAACACTGCCAATTTCTGAATCTTAGGAACAAAAACAAGTTTTAAATCATGAAGAAGTCTGAAGAATTATGTTAAAAGAATATTTTAAAACAATATTAGAAACACAAGCATAGATGTTAGGGTAATTTTTAATGTCTTTCAAGAATCTGTGCATTAAAATAAACTTCATTTTAAATATGCATCAATTAATATATTTAAATCTTATCAACACTCTTTTATTTCAAAAACTGTATGAAATGTGTCCTTACAGTGTTATTTATAGGAGCAACAGTCATCCATATTGATTAAACTAGCCCCAAATTTATTGCCAGCTTGCCTGGCAAGAACCTGCATCAAAGCATATGGAAATGTATAAAATGCAACCTGCTTTTAAATCAACTGATGATTGTAATTGTGTACTAAGCATATAAACATGTGCACACACGCATATTCATGCATGCTTGCATGTGCATTGGTTCTTGGAAGCCACAGGGACATGATAATATTTAATCTGTAAGGAAGACTCTCCTAAGGTGAGTGCATTCAGCTGAAGTGTTTAGCTGCTACACACTCAACTTCCTAGTTCATTCCATCCCATTCTTACATCAAGGTACAGATAGGGGATCAATATTCTGTTTTATACCAAATGCTTGTAAAATAATTTTACTTTAAAGTATGTATAGTTTCTTTTGATTTGGGAGTCATGTTAAGGAAATCTGGTCCTAAGCCCACATGGTAAAGATTTGGACCTACTTTTTCTTCTATCAGGTGCAGGGTCTCTTGTCTAATTCCTAGGTCCCTGAACCATTTTGAGTTGAGTTTTTTGCAGGATGAGAGATACAGGTTTAATGTCATTTTGCTGCATATGGATTTCCAGTTTTTCCAGCATCATTTGTTGAAGAGGTTATCTTTCCTCCATTGTATGTTTTAGGCACCTTTGCCTACTATGAAATTACTGTATTTATGTGGATTTGTCTCTGTGTCCTCTATTTTGTATCATTGGTCTACCTATTTTGGTGCCAATACCATGCTATTTTTTTTTTTTTTTTTTACTATTGCTCTGTCATATAATTGAAGGTCTGGAATTGTGATACCTCCTGCTTCTCTTTTCCTGCTAAGGATTGCTTTGGCTATTCTGGGTCCCTTATTCTTCCAATTGAATTTCATTATTATTTTCTTTATTTCTATTAGGTATGTCATTAGGATTTAATTGGAATTGCATTGAATTTGTATAGCACTTTTGGTAGTATGGCCATTTTGACAATATTAATTCTGGAAATGGGATAGATTTAAACTAAAAAGGTTTTTCTCACAAAGGAAACAATCAACAATGTGAAGAGAAAGCCTACAGAGTGGGAGAAACTCTGCCACACACACTTCATATACAGCATTAATCTCCAGAATTTATAAAGAACTCAAAAAACTTTACACCAAGAATACAAATAACCCAATCAATAAATGGGCTAAGGAAATGAGCAGACACTTCACAGAAGAAGATATACAAGCAATCAACAGACAAATGAAAAAATGTTCAACATCTCTAGTAATATAAATGCAAATCAAAACTACCCTAAGATTTCATCTCACCCCAATTAAAATGGTTAATATCAAGAATACAAGCAACAATAGGTGTTGGTGAGGGTGTGGGGAAAATGGTACACTCATACATTGCTGGTGGGGTTGCAAATTTGTGCAGCCACTCTGGAAAGCAGTGTGGACATTCCTTAGAAAACCTGGAATGGAACCACCATTTGACCAAACTATTCCACTCCTTGGCCTACACCCAAAGGACTTAAAATCAGCATACTACAGTGATAGAGCCACATCAATGCTTATAGCAGTTCAATTCAAAATAGATAGATTGTAGAACCACTTATAATGGGGGGAGGGGTAAAACAAGAATGGAGGAAGGATGGATTGTGCAGACGAAAATGAGGAGTAGGGAGGGGGTGGGGGAGAAGGAAAGATAATAGAATGAGACAAACATCATTACCCTCTGTACATGTTTGGTTACACAAATAGAGTGACTCCACTTCATGCACACCAGAGAAATGAATGTTGTACCCCGTTTGTGTAAAATGAATAAAAAAATAATAACAATTAAAAATTTAAAAAATAAAGCCAATCCAAACAGGGAAGCTATATTTTATCATTTTAAATGCAATGACAAGCCATTGAAGCTAATTACCTCACTAATGAACAAGACTAAATTTGTTTATTGCTCAACACTACTCAATTTGTTTGAACTTTATATATTTTTGAGTAATTTTGTTTTTTATTAAATAGCCATTCAAAACTTGGAAATGCAAATCTAATAAAGAAAAACTAAAAATTATGCCTCTTCTCAAATTTTATGTATGTTTTTCTAGTATATTTTGTTATATTTTTAAATAAAATTATGTGTATGCTCTTTATTTTTATATTTGCTTTTTCTACCTAATTATATTAGACAATATTATAAAATATGTTATTTTAATCACATATGAAAGTATTCTTCCTAAAATATTTTTTTATTTTTTCAACATGCTATTTTTCTACCTTTTGACTATGAAAATTTAAATTAAATGAGTATTTATACATAAAAAATAACATATATATGTTATTCATTTAGTTAAAAGACATTACATGAAAAATATCTTACACATGCAATCAAAATGTATAATAAATTAAAAATAAATGCCCTCAGAATCAGAGGAATGTACGTAGAGGTTACAAAGAAATTCTTATATCTGTAAAATAAGAAATTCCACAACAAAAATTTGAGGGCATTAAACTACATCAATATAAAAATCAAATGTATAAGAAAAATAACAATATTGAATGTTCAAAATTATATAAATACTAATATTCGCTTATAATTTTTCATATTAACATCATTTATAAATAAATGAGCACAACAATAAGTATTCCATAAGTAACAAAACCCACAAAATAAAGAATGCACATTTCAAAATGACTAAAAGTGTAAACATAATAAAAAGAAAATAAACAATTAAAATTCATTAATAAAATAAAATCTGTTATTCCAAATTTTCCTGCAAATTTTTGTATCTCGTAAAGAGTTACTCTATTTTGGTCAAGTATTAGGCACTGGACAAGATAATAAACTGGACAAGATAATAAACTTTTATATGAGAAATGAAAAATTAGCAATAGATGTCAATGTATAATCCCCTTAAATTTCAAAATCACACATAAAAAATTTCCCCTGTAAACAGAGTATATGCATTTTTATGTTTATTTTAATGTTCCTTGTAACAGTGAAAGAGTCTTAAATAAATTAATTTTTTGTTACTATGTTTTAATTATATTATACTTTTTAGGGTATTTAAGGTATGCTGAGGACTAAGTTTAGCTATAAAGGAATTATCCATGAGAACAAATAATATATAATATAGAATTATACATGACAACAAAATAACTAAAACTATTAATTAAATAAAATTGATTTTACTTCTCTTATAGAAATAAAATCGTAATAGAGATTGTGCACCACAGAATCAATAACGAGACTTCATTTTTGCATTTTCTCAGGGCAAGAGCTCCCTTCTCAAGTTTATGCCATGGCCCAAGAGAGATTTCCCAGGTTCAGACAAAATTCCTGCATTCTTCCAGTAAAGATAATAAGAGATTTTATTCTTTACTTTCTCCTATTCTACACTTTTGTGTTAGAACAGCCTTACCTCCTCAGAAACATTTTGGTAGTAAATATTTCACACAATATCCACTATTAATGGGATCTTACATTAGTATGACACATGATATTAATGTGTTACATATAATGAGTCAATAGCAACTTATTTGCTAAAGAATATAATTTATTCAGATTTTCTGAGCTTTTACCCTGATAATTTTTTTTTTTTCCATTTCTAAATTCCACCCAGGGTACCACATTAAATTTTGCCATATGGCACCTTGGGGTGATTTTTGTTTGAAACAATTACTAAGGCTTTCTTATTTTGATGATATTGACAATTTTGTGTACTACAATGAGGTGTTTGGCAGAAGGTTCCTCATTGTGACATGACTCATGCTCCTCTAATGATCAGATTGAGACTATAGTTTAGGAAAAAAAAATAGATATAAAGCATTATTTTAGCCACATCATATCAAAAGTATACACACAATCAACATGATTTATCACTCGTTGTGTTGACCTTCTTCAAGTGGATGAATATCAGTTTTCTCCATTCTCAAGTTTTTTTTCTCATATTGTACTCTTCAGAAGGAAATCACTCTATGTAGATCACTGTGTTAGTCAAGATTCTCTTGAGAAACAGTCTATCTCTTTGTCCCTTTCTCAATGTCTTCATCGGCTGTCTATATCTAGCTAAACATGTGGCTGTGTAGAGAAAAGCAGAACCAAAAGTTTGAAACCTATAGGGCAAGAGGGTATGCTGAAATTCACAGAAAATTGATATTATAGTGTTGTGTGCAAAATCTGTATATTCTTCAGGGTTCTCTAGAGGAACAGAATCAACAGGAAGTATGATTATAAAAGGGAGATTTATTAGTTTGGCTTACACACCCAGAAGCTGGATAGTCCACAATGGCCATTTGTAGGTTGGAGAGCTGGAAGAGCCTGTAGATGCACAGTCCAAGAGCCAGAAGCCCCAGAATAAGAAGGATCAACGGTGCTACCCTAGTCTGAGTCCAAGGCTTTTAGAAACTACCTGGAGAATCACTGGTAGAGTCCACTTTGGAAAAATGAAAAAGTAAGAGTCTGATATCCTCAGACAATTGAAGCAGCAATCAAAAACCCATTCAAGAAGAGCCAAGCTTGCATCTATATCAGCTTTCTTGTTCTTTCAATTTTTATTCCATCCAAGCCACCATCTTATTGGGTGGTGATGCCCACATTTAGGGTGGGCCTCCACTTCAGTTCACTATCCCAACTTCCAAGCATTCCTATATATACCCTCTTTGACACACCCAGAAGCCTCAATCATAGGCATATCTTAATTCAATCAAGTTGACAATTCAAATAGACCATCACAATCTGCCACAAAGCTGGAAACTTAGCCAGGGTTTCTAATGTGGCGGTTTTAACCCTGAATTCCTCCTTTGTTAGGAAACCTGTTTGTGCTCTTAAAACCATCAACTAATTGGGTGAAATCCACCTGTACAATGGGTAAACTGCTTTACTCAGAATCTATGAATGTGATAGTATCCATCACATTCTTAAAAGTACCTTCAGAGCCATTTTGGACTGCTGATTTACCTGACAATTGGGCACCATAGTTTAGCCAAGCTGACATATAAAATTAACCATCAAACCTATCTTTCAACAGTATAAAGTGTGCTCCACATCCTTGAAGCAGACTTGACATTATTTGCACAGGAGATTTGTTTTCCTTTATCTTTACTCATTAACATGTCTACTTATTTATTTTTATTAGCTGGATACATAGATATTTATTAAATACTTTGGCTATAAACCAGTACTAATTTCATTTGTTTATATTTTTTATCAAACTGCTCCAGATTTGTCCATTAAGAGGCTTTTTGTCTGCTGCATCATTTTGAAATAACATCACTACTGTGTGTGTGTGTGTGTGTGTGTGTGTGTGTAATTGTGTGTGTGTGTATTTTAACATGTTGTAGGTAATGAGTTTTGTTCTGGATCAGAAATTTGGATGCGGTGGTAAACCAGGAAAATATGATGTGCGGGACCCTCAGAAAAGAGTGGTTTAAGGAGACAATGGAAGTCCTCTTGTAAACTTAATGGGCTCATGGCATGAATTCTCTAAAGTCTAGATTTAGAAATAATTTGCACACTTTTCTTTATGTCAGGAGGAAGACGAGAGTTGTCAGTTGAACAGCAAGTGCTCAATAATTGTACTTAATATATTACCTGGTTCCAAGATAGACACTAAAGATGGTGTGTGCATTTGTGTGTGAAGGAGTTGTTTTTTCATAAAATTTTATTTTGCAATAAAGAGAGACCTTCCAGATTTTGAATCCTAAATTTTTCAAGCAGCTGTGGCCACACCTGGAATATTTCTAAGGACATAATTCAGAAGAAACATTTCTAGAAAAAGGCTCATTGAGAACAAACAGATTTAATTCAAAACTCAGAGGACTTAGCTCAAGTTGAAAGGCTATATTATAGGGAAGGCTTGAAGATTTCTTTTGCAATTCTGGTCTATTTCTTGGAAGCAGAATTGGTTGGATGGCTTGTTTACGCTCTTTCATTCTCCTAATTTTATGGTTCAAACTTTCCCTTATAATTTAACTTCCAAAAGGGAAAAGCACTGATAAAAGATGAAACAAATGAATGAAACCAGTAAGGAAAGAAACACCTCTCCCCAAACATACCTTCCTACACCAATCCAATTAAATCACCAGCCAGACACTTAGCTATGTTGCCAAGATTTCTGTTTTTCTTATCATAAAAGATCTAGGAAGTAATGGTAAGACAAACTTAATTAATTTCCCATACATGCCTCTACGAACATGGCCAAAGTCTCTGTTCCAGTGAGGGGCGAAGGGGGATTAGAAAAACAGAGACTCACAAAAACAGATTCTGAAGATTAAGCTGGGATTGGGTGGAGCTCTACTCTTTGATGGAGGCACAGTTCCATATATCAGGTTAAAAACCTTGCAAGCATTACTCTTCATATTCAGGAAAGTTACAGAGACTAGGACATCTATGCAGCTTTTCTGCAGTTGCAAACCACTGTTGCAAAGTGCAATGTTAGGAGATTTGTGTAGCTCTCAAGAAATTCCACTGTTGAAAATAACTAAATTGTGCAAAAACAGTAGGAGTGGAGCTGGTGAAACATTCTGGTTGCCCAGCATAAGAATTCCTTCCTTTACAGGAGCTATGTGCCTGACATCAAGGTCTGAACTGATAGGACTCTTGCACAGCCTTCTTATGCAGGGCATTGCCACAGCAGCTAGGCTTCCTGTGTCCTTGCACAGAAACATTCCCAGGCACCAGGCATGCCACCGCCATGAAGTCATCAGAGACCCCAAATCTCAGTCACTGTTCTCCCATCCTCTGTCACCATTCTTCATACACAGGTGAAAGGAACCATCTTTAAGTATATTTATATATTTTAATGACAAATCAAACTTGTTCCATCAAGTAATCTTTCCTGTTTCCTTCTTGCTGTTCAAACACTGATGATAAAAATCTTGAAATTATTTTGTAGGAGAAGCAGCTTTCTGCCTGTATCAAAAACACAATATGACCCCATATGGTGGTGCACATCTTTAATCCCAGCAGCTCGGGAGGCCCACACAGGATGATCTCAAGTTCAAAGCCAGCCTCAGCAAAAGCGAGGTGCTAAGCAACTCAGTAAAATCCTGTCTCTAATAAAATACAAAATAGGTCTGGGGATGTAACTCAATAGTTGAGTGCCCCTGAGTTCAATTCCTGGTTTCCCTCCCCACACACACAAAAAAAATCCCACGCAATATGACTGAAATGATTTTGTTATCCAGTTTGTTTGCTTATAATATATCCAATATTATATTTTTACCTTACAGTGAAATCTCTTGGATTGTTCATGGATATTTGTATTGTTATTGCTTTTGGAAATGGCACTTTTAGAAAATGCATGTTTTAAGAAGATATATTAGGCATTTATTAATGATGAGACCTTGTTAATATCTTAACAGCTTTATTGACTGGGGCCATAAAATTTCATGATTCTGTGTTGCCATGTCTAATCTAAACTTAGCAGCCACATAAATAGGATCCAAAAGCCATAGCTTAACAATCTTGACATATTGATATGACTGGACAAATCAGGCTTGAAATATATTAGTACAAATTACATTTCCCACAGTGATATCTTGCTTCTTTTGTCACCATTATTTCTTAAGGCTCCACAGTGCATAAAATACAATTATGATATATTGAGCAATGAAAGTCAGGATCAGATGCCATTCTCACAACACCTAGAAAAAAATTCTGAAAGAGAAAAATTATGAATGAATCTCATCAGTACCCCAATATAATTTTATATATGCTTTAAATTTTTTGTTAAAACATTATTATGTTATGTTATGTTATGTTATGTTTATAGGATTTCAATGTGTGAACCAGCAAAAATTACCCCTTGTGTATAAAGGAAATAGAAAAAAAGAAAAAAAATTTCAGGAGATTAATTAGATGAAGGCACCCTATTTGGCAAGTGAATTTGGTTAATGAGCCTTCCCTCTGACTTAGAAGTTAAAATTCTCAAAATTCTTCCAATATCACAGAGTTGGTAAAACTGGAAAATGATAAATGTGACAAAACAGTTCCAAATATAAATTTGTACCTGCTGTGTTTTAGGTTAATAATTCAATATCAAATTGCCAAATGCAAAAAATGATTGCAAAGAGTCAATATTTTTCATAATGATAATAAATTAGTATTATTATAAAGTGTCAACTATTTACCAAACTTCAATTGAATTAGTGATTATATTTGCCTTATATTATAAGAAAATCAATTTGATGTTAAAATCCAAAACATTTTCACAAAATTGGAAAATTATTTGAATTTGAGAATTCTTGTTATAATATTTTCTCACATTAGAATATAAGCACTTTTATTAAACTCTAAAACTAATATTAAGTATGTGAAGTTTCAAGTTGAACATAAAAGTAATGAAATTCCAGAATATTTCTATATTTTATAGAAAATATGTTTACCACCAGGCTGGACTCAAGCCTGACCCTAGGCACCAGACAGCTGGGAGTGCGGGACTCCAGCAGCCACTCCCGAACCAACACCACTGGGCCGGGCTTGGGCCTGGCCCCGGGCAGCTACCAGCCGAGAGCACAGGATCCCAGCTGCTGCTCTGGAATCACCATCACTGGGCCATGATCGGGCCTGACCCTGGGCAGCCGCAGCTGTGAATGCATATCCGCCAAGTCATCAGGCCTGCCATATCCAGCTCCAAGCCCAGGCCTGCACCCCACCCCTCAGCATCTTCTTTTTCTGCTATTTGAAATTGTGGTCCTTATTGCAAACCTATCGGTTATGCAGTAGATAATTTGAACTCATTTCTGTATATTATAATGCAGTTAATAGATTCTATATGGTTTAAGGACACATATTATTTATATGGGGTACTGCTAATAATAATCTCTTTAAGGTGAGGTATTGGAAATTGCTGTGCTCTTCAATTCCCCTCAGAGCTTGACAAGGATTCCACTGAGTTATAAAGATGTTTGCAAGGTATTATCTTCCTGGGAATTGGGGCTGCTATTTCCTGTTGTCTTGTTTAATTTGTCTATGCTTGGGAATAATATTATATTGTTTTTCTTGGAATTCTAGGGTCTTAGGGGATCTAGAACACAAGAATCAAACAGCTAATCATACTGGATAAAACCAAGAAAGGCCCTTGTTCTGGAGTGATAGAAGTATAACTTGGAAAGAATGCTATGCTCATTTCCAGCAACTTATGCGAAATGGCACTATGGATGGTGACTCCCAGATGACCTAGGGCAGAAAAACACATTGTTCCCACCTTAACTCCAGACAAGCCACAAACAAAGTTGTTAAGACTAGAAAACTACTCTCAACAATTTAGACATTATTTGGTAATGCTTATTTGGTTAATGGAAAACTATGGTATCCTCCTAGGAAACCAGCTTCTGGTCCCTTAGATTTATACCCCCTTTATCTCCCACTGACAGAATACACCTTGGTTAGTATCAAGTATATTATAATGAAAAATGTACATGGAAGGCTCATCTCCCCTTTTTAGAATATTTAAAATATGTAAAACGCTGGTGTTTGCTTAGTTGCTCTGAACAGCTTTCTTGGGCAGGACCGGTTAATGCTTACTGGGCAAAAGTAGGAGGTGTACTGCTCCTAATTGGCCTAAAGCAGCTCAGTTATTCAATGATCCAGAGAAAGCTCAGAAAGAAACTCCCTATTGTTCCTGTTAATCTAGTTATTAATCATAAGTATAAACTTACATATTGTTCATAGAAATGGCTTCTGTGCACGATGTTCCCAGTAATTTAGAAAGTAGAACTAGTTAAAGATTATATAGAAGAATACTTAAAAACATTATGAAGTTGATAATATTTAATCTGCTAATACATTTTGCCTATTGTCTTGTAATTTGCATCAGTTTCCTTTTGTGTGGCCTCAAGATATTGTACTTAAACTAGAAGTTAACATATAAAAATGATGTGTAGAAAAAATGAAGTTAGAAAAGAACTTAGCCTCCAATCACTGAGTCTGTGTTGCTTTGTTCTCACCTTGCCAACGCCATCCCACTCACCAGAGACCACCACGATCCTTGTGCTAGGGCTGAACGCTGGCAGGAAATCTGCAGGGACACTATAAGTCTTTATAGGGAAATTGCAATCCCTCTGACTCGCACTGCTAGAAGGGAAGATACACAAGCAACATGAGAAAACACGGGAAGAAAATGTCCTAAACAAACCTAGACAATATATCAAGAGAACCCAAGGACAGCATGGTAGAAGGAATGTCAGAAAGGGAGTTCAGAATGTTCATAATTAAAATGATCTGAGAAGAGAATGATGTGGCAAGAGAGCAAAAGCAGGCTACGAATAATCAGCTAATAGAGCAATTGCAGGAAGCAAAAAATCATTTCAATAAAGAGACAGAAGTTCTGAAAAAAAAAACAAACAAACAAACAGAAATCCTTGAAGGAAACAAGGAAATGAAAGAAACAATAAACCAAATTAAAAACTCAATAGAAAGCATAAGTAACAGAATAGATCACTTGGATGACAGAACCTCAGACAATGAAGACAAAATATTTAATCTTGAAAACAAAGTCGAACAAACAGAGAAGATAGGGAGGAATCATGAACAGAACCTCCAAGAAATATGGGACATCATGAACAGACCAAATTTAAGAGTTATTGGGATTGAGGAAGGCACAGAGATACAAACCAAGGGAATGAAAAATCTGTTCAATGAAATAATATCAGAAAATTTCCCAAATATGACTAATGAGATGGAAAATCAATTACAGGAGACTTACAGACTTACCAACCGCACAGAATTACAACAGATTCACACTGAGGCACATTACAATGAAAATAACTAACATACAAAATAAAGATAGAATTTTAAAGGCTGCAAGAGAAAAGCATCAGATTACTACAGGGGGAAACCAATACAGATATCAGCAGATTTCTCAGCCCAGACCCTAAAAGCAAGAAGGCCCTGGAACAACATATATCAAGCTCTGAAAGAAAATGGATGCCAACCAAGAATCTTATACCCAGCAAAACTTACCTTCAGATTTGATGACGATATAAAATCCTTCCATGATAAACAAAAGCTAAAAGAATTCACAAATAGAAAGCCTCCCCTACAGAATATTTTCAGTAAAACATTCCAAGAGGAAGAAATGAAAAACAACAATGTTAGTCAACAAGGGAAGGAATTACCCTAAATAAATAGCCAATCTAAGGAGAAACCAAATTAAGTTAAAAGCCCATAAAAAGCCAAAATGACAGGAAACAAAAGTCATATCTTAATAATAACCCTGAATGTAAATGGCCTAAAGTCATTATTCAAAAGACATAGACTGGCAGATTGGACTAAAAAGAGAGGCCCAACAATATGCTGCCTTCAACAGACTCATCTCATCTAAAAGGACATCCATCAAATAAAGGTGAAAGGATGGGAAAAAACATACCACTCACACAGACTCTGTAAAAAAGCAGGGATCTCCATTCTCATTTCAGATAAAGCAGACTTTAAGCCAAAGTTGGTCAGAAGGAATATAGAAGGTCATTTCATACTGTTTAAGGGAAGCATAAATCAGTAAGACATAACGATCATAAATATTTATTTCCCAAACAATAGTGCATCCATGTATGTTAAAAAAATACTTCTCAATTACAGGAACCAAATGGACCACAACACAATAATACTAGGTGACTCTAATACAACTCTCTCACTACTGGACAGATCCTCCAAACAAAAATTGAACAAAGAAACCATAGATATCAATAACACAATCAATAATTTACATTTAACAGACATATACAGAATATTACATCCATCAACAAGTGAATGCACTTTCTTCTCAGCAGCACATGGATCTTTCTCTAAAATTGACCATATGTTATGCCACAAAGCTACTCTTAGCAAATACAAAAAGATAGAGATACTACCTTGCATTCTGTCATATCATAATGAAATGAAATTAGAAATCAATAATAAAACACAGAAAAGAAATTATGCCAACACTTGAAGATTAAATAATACTCTATTAAATGATGCATGGATAACAGAAGACATCAGGGGAAATTTAAAAATCCATAGAGGTAAACGAGAACAACGGTACAACATATCAAAATCTGTGGGACACAATGAAAGCAGTGATAAGAGGAAAATTCATTCAATAAAAGAATGAAAAGTCAACAAATAAATGACCTCACATTACAGCTCAAAGTCCTAGAAAAAGAAGGACAGATTAACACCAAAAGCAGTAGAAGACAGGAAATAATTAAAATCAGAGCTGAAATCAATGGAATTGAAACAAAAGAAACTATTCAAAAAATTGACAAAACAAAAAGTTGGTTTTTTGAAAAAAATAAACAAAATTGATAAACCCTTAGCCATGCTAACAAAGAGAAAAATCACAAATTACTAAAATTCAAGATGAAAAAGGAACTATCATGACATACACTACTGAAATACAAAACATAATTAGAAATTATTTTGAAAATCTATACTCCAACAAAATAGAAAAGCTTGAAGACATTGACAGTTTTCTAGAGACATATGATCCACCCAAACTGAATCTAGAGGACATAAACAATTTAAATAGAACAATTTCAAGCAATGAAATAGGAGAAGTCATCAAGAGCCTACCCACCAAGAAAAGTTGAGGGCCAGATGGATTCTCAGCTGAGTTCTACAACACCATTAAAGAACTCATTCCAATGCTCCTCAAAGTATTCCATGAAATAGAAGGGGAGGGAACCCTTTCAAACTCATTCTATGAAGCCAATATCACCCTAATACCAAAACCCAACAAAGACACATCAAGGATAGAAAATTTCAGACCAATATCTCTAATGAATATAGATGCAAAAATTCTTAACAAAATCTTAGCAAATCGCATGCAAAAACGTATAAAAAAATTAGTGCACCATTATCAAGTGGGTTTCATCCCCTGGATGCAAGGTTGGTTCAACATCCGGAAATCTATAAATGTAATTCACATCAACAGGCTTAAAGTTAAGAACCACATGATTATTTCAATTGATGCAGAAAAAGCATTTGATAAAATGCAGCACCCCTTCATGCTCAAAACACTAGAAAAAATTGGGATAGTAGGAATGTTCCTTAACATTGTAAATCTATCTATGCTAAGTCCCCAGCTAACATCATTCTAAATGGAGAAAAAATGAAAGCATTCCCCCTGAGAACTGGAACAAGGCAGGGTCGCCCTCTTTCTCCACTTCTATTCAGCATCGTCCTTGAAACTCTAGCCAGAGCAATTAGACAGTCCAAAGAAATTAGAGGAATACGAATAGGAAAAGAAGAACTTAAACTATCACTATTTGCAGATGATATGATTCTATATTTACTGGAGCTGATAAATTCAACCAGAAAACTTCTAGAATCCATTAATGAATTCAGTAATGTAGCAGGATACAAAATTAACACTCATAAATCTAATGCATTCTTATGCATAAGTGATGAATCCTCTGAAAGAGAAGTTAGGAAAACTACCCCATTCACAATAGCCACAAAAAAAAAAAAATACCTGGGAGTCAATTTAACAAAAGAGGTGAAAGACCTCTACAACGAGAACTACAGAACACTAAAGAAAGAAATTAAAGAAAACCTCAGAAGATGGAAAGATCTCCCATGTGTTTGGATAGGCAGAATTAATATTATCTAAATGACCATACTACCAAAAGCACTATACAAATTCAATGCAATTCCAATTAAAATCCCAAAGACAGACCTCATAGAAATAGAATAAGCAATCATGAAACTCATTTGGAGGAATAAGAGACCCACAATAGCTAAAGCAATACTTAGCAGGAAGAGCGAAGCAGTTGGTATCATAATACCAGACCTTCAACTATACTACAAAGCAATTAGAAACAAAAACAGCAGGGTATTGGCACTAAAACAAGTACTTAGACCAATGGTACAGAATAGAGGACACACAGACAAACCCACAGGAATACAATTATCTCATACATGACAAAGGAGTCAAAAACCTACAATGGAGAAAAGATAGCCTCTTCAACAAATGGTGTTGGGAAAACTGGAAATCCATATGCAGCAAAATGAAACTAAATCCCTATTTCTCACCCTGCACAAAACTCAACTCAAAATGGATCTAGGACCTAGGAATTAGACCAGAGACCCTGCACCTAATAGAAGAAAAAGTAGGTCCAAATCTTTATCATATCGGCCCTGGTCCAGACTTCCTCAACATGACCCCCAAAGGACAAGAAATAAAAGAAGGAATCAATAATTGGGATAGATTTAAACTAAAAAGCTTTTTCTCAGCAAAGGAAACAATCAGCAATGTGAAGAGAGAGGTTACAGATTGGGAGAAAATCTTTGCCATACACACTTCAGATAGAGCACTAATAAATATCCAGAGTTTTTAATGAGCTCAAAAAACTTTACAGCAAGAACACAAATAACCCAATCAATAAACGTGCTAAGGACATGAACAGACACTTCACAGAACAGGATCTACAAGCAATCAACAGATATATGAAAAAATGTTCAACATCTCTAGTAATAAGAGAAATGCAAATCAAAACTACCCTAAGATACCATCTCACCCCAATTAGAATGTCTATTATCAAGAATACAAGTAACAATAGGTGTTGGCGATGATGTGGAGAAAAAGTTACTCTCATACATTGCTGGTGGGGTTGCAGATTGGTGCAGCCACTCTGGAATGCAGAATGAAGTTTCCTTAGAAAGCTTGGAATGGAACCACCATTTGACCCAGCTATCCCACTCCTTGGTCTATACCCAAAGGACTTAAAATCTGCATATAATAGTGATGCAGCCACATCAATGTTTATAGCAGCTCAATTCACTGTAGTGAAATTGGGGAACCAACCTAGATGCCCTTCAATAAATGAATGGATAAAGAAACTATGGTATATATACACAATGGAATATTATTCATCCATAATAAAATTATGACATTTGCAGGTAAATGGATGGAGTTGGAGAGTATCATGTTAAGTGAGATAAGCCAATGCCAAAAACCCAAAGGCCAGATGATTTCTCTGATAAGTAGTTGATGGTTCGTAACGGGGAGTGGGGGAGGTAGGGGAAGAATAGAGGAAGGATAGATTGTATAGAGGAAAGTAAGGGGAGGGGAGTGGGGAAGGAAAGATAATAGAATGTGACAAACATCATTATACTATGCATACGTATGAATATGCAAATGGTGTGATTCTACTTTGTACACAACTAGAAAAACGATAGTTGTACTACATGTGTGTACATTGAACCAAAAATAAATAATTGAATTTTAAAAAAAAGAAAATATTTTTAATTCAATGACTTCAAGGAGCAAAATAAATGAATGTCAGGACTAGGTGATTCACTTTTAAGAAAATTTCTGATGCACAAATTCTCTTCCAAAATGTTTTTAAAAATATACCAGCACTAACTACTGGGCACATAATGAAATATTAGTTTACTTTCTTATATACTAGCAATGTAAATTTTAAAAAGTAAAATCCTCCTTTATAAAAAAATAAGTATTTATAAATAAAAATTTCATGCATTCGTTTATCTAAACTTTGCCTTTTAAAATTATCTGTTTGAATTTCATGTCTCATTGGGCGTGGTGGCACACATCTATAATTCCAGCAGCTTGGGAGGTTGAAGAAGGAGGATCAAGAGTTCAAAGCCAGCCTCAGCAAAAGCGAAGTGCTAAGCAACTCAGTGAGACCCTGTCTCTAATTAAAATACAAAATAGGGCTGGGGATGGGATATGGTTCAGTGTTTGAGTGACCCTGAGTTTAATTACCAAAATCCCCCGCAAAGAAGTGTGATTTTCATGTCTCCATGAAGTGCTAAAATTATACTTTCTATACTTGAATAATATGTTTTATGAAGATGGAAGATATACTCTTAAATCAGGAAAATTTCAGAACTGTCATAAAAACTGTTATAAAATAAAATATTTACCATAAAGAGTAGGTTTTTTTGCTCTTTATAAAGAGTTAAACTGATATCAATATTTGAAAGATAAAATATTTTTAACTGCATATGAAATGATATTTCTTAATTCAAATATCTTTTTGAAAATGATCTAGTCAACTTTTAGAAGGTGATATCCAAATACTTGTTATTTTATTGAGTAGAGTTTTAGAAATTTGTGTGTGTGTGTGATGTTTAAATGATTATTGTCACATATCATTGTTCCTCCAAAATTTAACATTTATTTCAACTACAAAATATTGATTAGTTTATACAATGATCCAGATAAAACCATTTCTAGTTTTTTGAGCATAGGCACTCTGATTAACCACTCCTTTCATTAGTGTAATCATTTCAAAATTAACTTTAATGATATCATCTTTCTCATGGGATTATTTTGAGTAGTAGTTAGTTTAAATTATTTCTTATAGGGAAACTGATATATAAGTGGACTCATATGGGTACATAATGCACTACAAATTACATTGGAGTATATTGTTTTAGCATTTGGATAGTTTTCCTATTTATTAAATCCATCACTGAAATACCTGATATAAGTTCCTCAAGCATAGCATTTTAATGATAGGTCAGGAACACAGTCATTTCATTACAATATTTTATTTAAGAAAATTTAGAAAATAACCTCCAAAACAGATACAATTTCATTTGTTTTACAAGGAGATATAAAATAAAGCCGTAAGAAAATCTTTTTTCTCTGATAATGAGAAAACATGAGATGAATGCAAATCTAGAAACATTCTGTAAAATATCTGACCATGATCATATCTTCAAATAGTCAAGGTCATAAATCACATGGAAATCCTCAGAAACTGCCACTAAGAAAAAAAGGATAAGGGGACATGTTAACTAAATATAATGTGGTTAGCTGGATATGATCCTGGATGAGAAAAATTATATTAGTGGAAAAACTTACAGAATATTACTAAATTGTCTAGTGTGGTTAGCAGTATTGTGCTTATATTAATTTCTTAGTTAATATAAAATTTTCATGCTTATATAGGCCATAAAACTGGGTGAAAACAAGATGAGGAATGCTGTATAGTATCTACTAAATACTTCTGTAAATACAGATTATATTAAACAAATAATGAGGCAGCAGCCTAGTATTCACTTGAACACTTCTCAGGAACTTAGTTGTTTAGTTGTGGGTCTAATTTGACTTTAAAATTTTCAACATCTCATCAGTATTTCACTTTATAATTTGTTTGCTTTCTTTTCCACAGTTTTTTCAGATAATTGATAGAAATCAAATTTAAAAGTTCTAATCAAGCAGTAACACAATATTATTTGTTAAAAGACTAGATATTTTAAATACATGAAAGTAGAGAGTGGCAATATTTTGTATGATACTTGTCAAAAACAATAAGGAAAAGGATAAGAAAGATAAGGAGAAAAAAAAGAGTATGAACACATAAAATGTCCCCAAATAAAAAATGAAAAAAATAAATATATACATAATGAAAGTATGTATACTTTCATTTTCCTACACACATATGTGTGTGCATAATACAAGAAGAAAAAACTCTGAAGGATATGCAAAAATGCTATTGTACCGATGAATATTACAAATAATGAAAACAATATAAATGTTTCAGAAAGAAAGGGATAAGCAATAAGTAATAAAGGAACTATGTTAATCAGCTTTTAATCACTGTGACCAAATACCTGACAAGAACAAGTAACAGGAGAACATGCTGATCTTGGGCTCATGGTTTAGGAGGTCTGAATACCTGGTCAGTTGATGCATTGCTCTGGGCTTGAGGTGAGGCAGAACAGCATGTTGGAAGTCTGGTGGAGAAATACTGTTTAGTGCATGGCAGCTGGGACACAGAGAGAGAGAAGGAGGAAAGGACCAGGCATAATGTATAATCCCCAAGGTTACATCCCCAAAGACACACTCTAATCATGCAATGCCTGTCTACAGTTAACTCCTAGTAGTCCATTCAATTTTTATTTCATCAAATGGATTAATGCAGTGATGAGGTTAAAGCCCTTACAACCCAACCATTTCCAGAAAGTTCTACTTCTGAACCTGCCATATTGATGACCATGCTTTCAACATCTGAGCTTTATGGGAAACATTCCAGATTCAAACCATATAACATTCTATCCCCAGCTTCCAAAAGCTCATGTCCATCTTACAATGTGAAATGCATTCAGTTCATCTCCCATTTATTGTAGGAGTCATAGCATTACTCCAAAGTCCAAGTCCAGCTTCTTCTGAGATTCAAAGCAAAATCTTTGCTGTGAGCTCCTGTAAAAATAAAATGCTACATGTGTCCAATATATAATGGTACATAGTAAGTGTTCCATTCCAAAAGACAGGCATAGGAGCAAGGCAAGAAGTAATGAAGTCAAAGCAAGACTGAAACACAGATGGTCAAATTCTAAGTCCTGTAACAGCTAGTCACGTATTTGGGACATGTAGTGGTGAGTTGTGAATCCCAAAGGGCTTGGGTAGTCCTGCCCCTATGGTTTTCCTAGTCACAACCTGTGTGGCCTCTATCTTAGATTGACTTTGTTCACAGCTTGCTGTTTTCTCATGGCCATGCCCTTCTACCGTGATATTTTTGCAATTGAATTAGTTAGATATAGACCCAGAACTCTGAAGATGTGAACTAACTAAATCTAAACTGTTCTTATAAGGTACTTTGGTCAGAGACAAAAAGCTCACTAACCCAGAAACCTAAAATTAGCCTTAACATATGAAAGAATGGAAGAAATTGAGAAAATGAAGATTGGCCAGGCAGACAGATGTGATGATAAAGTGAAAATGAGAGAAAATAAAGTTTAAAGGGGAAAAAAAGGAAAGAAGAGATGAGAAAAGGAACCAGACTTATGAGAGAAGGGAGGAATAACTAAAGGAAGAAAGAAAAATGGAAAAAACAGGAGGGGAAGAGAAAAGATAAAGGAAAGAGAAGATAGACACTGAGTTACCCAGTAATGTTAATAATGTGGAGACAGCATTTTCAAATCCAGAAATTATAAGATTCACGTTATAAATTAAAAAGTGTAATTAATAAACAATGTTCTTTAAAAATAATGAGTACTTTTGGGACCATGCAGTTGGAATTATTTATTTATTTTAATAAAGAGTGTTATATACATAGACTTAGCTAATATTAAAGGGCAAAATTTTGTCTAACCCATTATATAATAAGATGTTCATTAATGAATGTTGTTGCACTTTTAAAATCTGGATTAATTTGCTGAAAAATTTCAAGTCTTGGCACTGTATTTTTTCTCTATTGTCTTTATACGTACCATGCATACATGCATGTATTGCTAAATGTAGTATTTATCAATATATACATAATATGTAAAATATAAAATACCTTTAGTTGGCAAAAGGCATTTATGATTTTCTTAGATGTTGCCCTAGCAGGATTTCTGCTTTGAACAGGTCACATCTGATCTTACACTCACTCTTTGTTTAAGTTCTGATCTTGATTGAGAAATAGAGACTGAAAAAAACTAGTCTCCTCACACTCCAATAAGCACATAGCCAAGTCTGTCAAGCACAGATGCAAGATGATTTCACTCTAATCTTCAATATCATGTCCCATTGTAATTCAGAGCCTCTCTAGAAATGAAACCATAATGACTCTAATTTGGCTTGAATGGAACTTGATTTAAATAAGGGCTGCATCACTACTTTCCTATTCTTCCTTGAATAGGTTCAGATCATTTTTCTTCAGGCCTGTGCACTGCTCTTCTCCCTGACTAGAAATCTTGATCTCTTCATTATTCACTTGTTTGGCTCTTTCACAGAAGGCTTCCTGACCTCTACCACTACCACCGGAACTGTATCATATCACATTGTTATATTTTATACACATATAGTCATCTGAAATGCTTTAATTTGTTTGTGTATTATCCATCTTCAAAACTGATGGCAAGCTGTGATGGCAACAAGGACCTAGTATTGATTATTCACTGCTCTAAAACCCAGTATAGTGCCTTGAAAAGAATAAGTGCTCAAAATTATTCATTGAATGAATGGAACTCAGTGCATCTAATGATCATCACATAAGCAGTATAATATGCTAGTAAAACTGCATTGAAGACTAACTTTTATCATTCTCACATATAAAGTATCACTTCAAAGTAGATTTTCAGCTTATACTTGGAGCTTCTGCTAGAAATTTGCAATAGAAATATTAATTGTCAGTAAATAAATAAATGAATAAATAAATATCCCAGGCCTACAAACATGTCTTGACTTATAACAGCTTACTTTGTGTGAAAAATATATTAACTTTTCTCATATTCCAACTAGGACTTGTTCCACAAAAGACCTGCCAAGGGAAAAATGTTTCAATGAATGAGAAGTATTGTCTCACACGGTCTTTCAAAGAGTGAGAATAAAGTCAGCTATTCATGCTAAATCAATATCACATTATCTTCACTGACTCACTTTAGTGAATATTTCTGTGTGTGTCTGAAACTATTCAAGATCTTTTTATAGTTTCCTTTCTTCTGAAAATAGATGTAGATTATAAAGATAAAGCTATCTAAAATTCAACCAGAAAATTAAGTAATTCATATTTCATCTTCTTTATGTGTGGAGAGCTTACTGAGATCAAGATATTATGCAAATTGAATAATACCAATCATTTACTTAAAATCTTTCAGTATTCTTTCATCAACTTTGGGATTAAAGCTCAAACATATTTGCATTGTATAAAAGGCTTTTGATATCACCTTTGGTACCTTTTCAGCTTTGTCACCTGGCGCACTAATTTGCCTCCGACCTCCATTCCCACTCTACTTCATTCATGCTGAAGTGTATCTAGTTGCATGATCAATTTCCACCTCTACTTGGATTTCACATTGGCTAGAATCACCTTTATTCCTCAGCAATTCATTCTTTAGGTATTAGATCAAATTATTTCTCTTCTATGAAGGACTCCCAGACCTCCTTTATGTTTGCTCATGGGAAAATTTGTGGAAAAACTTTTTAGGAAAGTTTTTAAGTTTATGTGAAATTGTTTGTAGGTCAGTGTCCCTAAACTTCATGAGCCTTTGAGAAATAAGAGAAATAAGTCCTTAATTAAATGCTGAAATTATCCCACCAGGATTGACCATTAAGCTCTGCTTACTACATTCCAAAACTTTTCAGGCTCACATAACTAAACTGTTAAAAATTTTTACTGCAAACCAGTTTCAAAGATTTCTGATCCATGTAGTCTAGTTAATCATAGCAATGACTCCAGTTCTCAGTAACAATTTCTGTTTCAGTTACCTTTTTATGGTGCTGTAACCAAATTACCTACCAAGAACTATGTAGGGAGGCAAACTATCCAGGGCTGATGATTTTAGAGGTCTCCGTCCATAGATGACCAAAAACATTGGTCTGGGCCCAAGGTGAGACAGCACATCATGGGGCAAGGGATAAGCAAAGGAAAGTTGCTCCCCTCATGGAAACAAGGGAGCAGAAAGAGGGGAAGGAAACACTGGGAAAATGCAGCCTTTCAGAGCATTATTCCAGTGACCCACCTCCTCCAGCCCCATTCCACCTGCCTACATTTAACACTCAGTCTATTGAAATTAGGAGGGACTGATTAGGTCACAGCTCTCACAATGCAATCATTTTACCTTTGAATATTCCAGCATTGACACAGCAGGTATTGGGAAACATCATTTTTAAACCACAAGAAGCTGTAAGCCTATCTACCTGGGCCACTGAAGCAGGAGGATCATGTGTCCTAAGCCAAGACTGAGTTACTTAGTGAGATCTTGTCTCAAAAGAAAATGGCTGGGGATGTACCTTAGTTGATGAACACTTGCATAAATTGTGAGAGACTTGAGTTGTCAGAATGTCCTACCAACCCCCCAAATAAGAATGGGGGAGTTCTTGAAGAAATGAGTTCCATCCTTCTGTCCCTTCCATTCCGTGAGGACACAGCACCAAAGTTCTGTGACATTGAAACTGCCAGTCCATAAAACTGGAGCTAGCTAATTTGTTATAAATTATCCAGTTTAAGGTATGTGGTTGCAGCAGCAGTAAGGGACCCAGTCATCTGAGAACACCTTCATTTCCTCCCCCTTCGGGAAGGACACTTTAACTGGTTCTAGGATCCTTGTCTTCCAGGGTTTGTCCTTTATCACTTTGAATGTATCAACCCACTGTGTTTTGCACTCCAGCGTTTCTAATGAGAGGTCTGAAGAGAACTTCATGGGGAAATTATGATGAACCGTTTCTCCCTCTCATTCTCTTAGGTGTGCATACCTTGCTTCACAGTGTCTTAGGAAACAGAGTGTTTCCTTATAGTATCATGATGTGAGTGAGGGTCTACCATTCTTATGACATCAATTATTTGGTGTTGGATGAAAAAGAAGTTGAGGACCTTGAGTGTAGATATGATGAGTTCTTTCAAAGACAAAAGTATTACAGATTTTTAGACTTGAAATGAAAAGTCCATTGAAGGACTATACGAATTTTAATTTCTAAACAAACAAATGTCAGTCTCTAAATTGAAGTGAAAACTCTCTGGAGTACTTTCTTATTCTGAAAGTGGAAAAGATCCTGGAGGACCACTAGGGAGATGACCACTGGAATTTATACCCAGACATGACTAGGCCATTTCTTGCACTAACCTCACAAGGAGTCATTGTGAGGAAACTGCACACAACAAGTATATAAAAGGGTGACTGCTGCTCGGTTTTTGTCCATACATAGAGGAAGCTCTTGGTGGTAACTCCCAGATAATTAGGAATTTGGTGGTTGGTAGTGGGCTGTTGGTGGTTGTGGTCTTTGGATAGTGGATTTTTTTATTTGAACTTTTTGTTTTGTTTTGTTTTGTTTTGTTTTGATTTGTTTTTGTTTTTTGATTTGATTTGTTTTTTGGTTTTGCTGTCTGTTTGTTTGTTTTTTCACTAGCATCCTTTGTCCGGAGTAGCAAATGAATTGTGTGTCTTTGAGCTGCCTATAGACAGAGGTTGTCACCTCCATTGGAAAACTCTCCCAGCCAAGAAAACCACCCAGTTGTATGTTGATGCTCTGTTCAAAGAAATTCCATGGTTGCCATGAAGTTTATTAGTTCATGACCTAAGATTCAGGTGGCAGCTGGATTCAGGTGGAGAATTGTGGGTACAAGCTGATGACTGTAATTAGGCTGTTCAAACTTTTGACCTCAGTTTTGGTTTAAAGTAATTTTCTCACAATGAATCCCTCTGTTGTAAAAAGCTATAGAATAAATGTGCAGGGCCTGCTTATTGTCAGTCCTTCATCAGAGTTCAGAAGAACCACTGGGTCCTGCTTTCCTCAGTTTTGTGTTTGTTAATCTTTTTCCAATCCACCCATCAGCCTGATTTGGAAACTGAGTAGACATCATGCTGGTTGTGACAATTCTTGGTGTGCCTGCTGAGGATGTATAGTGAGAGTAGTCAGACTAGTTTAGGTCCCCAGGGTCCCCACTCCTGCTATGAGACCATTATGAAGTCTTGAAGGACATGGTCATGGGGAGTTTGGTCAAGTGAAACTACTCCACCATCTCCTCACTGGTGCAGAGGTTGTACTGAAAGTCCTGCCAGAGGGAAAGAGAAACTTGTTAACCTGCTTTGAAATAGATAGGATAATGACCTGAATCACCTGAGTATTATCCAGGCTATTTCAGGTCATTGAAACCTTCAAAAGCACCCTTGTGATGGTGCATGCAAGTAGGGGACCATTACCTTGCCACATCCTGCCTGGGGGCATTCAGGAGGAGGATGCCCGGAGACTGTCCAGTCAGATCACGTGTGCTGTGTGTTACTGCCACAAGATGTGCATCTTGCACTGAGACTTAAGGGCCAAGATATACTTTGATATCACCAAAGTGATATCAAAGTCACCATCAGAGTAATTCACTCTCACTGCCCATGCCTCATGGGTGAGGAAAAGCATTCCTGTCAGAGGGATGGACTGACTGTAAATTAATCGCTAAGAAAGAGCACTTAACAGAAAAAAGTACAGGAGACAATTATCTTTTGAACCAGGGCACTTGACAGGCTGAGCCATACTAAAGGGTCTGACTCTAACAAAATGGAGGAGCCCACATTCTCTTTATTTATAGTGGTACAGATCAAAGGGGAACTAGGAGGAGCTTCTTCTGTGAGAAACAGGATGGAGTGGAGTTTAACAAGTCATTTTGCTTTAGCAGGCTATCCCAGCATGGCCTGCAAATTCCAGCAGTGAACCATGGCACAGAAACCACATTCTTCAGGTAATTTGGAACAATTTCATGATTGTCAGTTCCTGAGAGCCAGGTTTACTTGTCTGATAGCTCGACCAAGCCTGGTTTTATTTTCTGGCCGTGGATGGGGCCCCACAATTGACTTTGGCATAAGCACCAAGTTCAAGTTTGCAGAGAAGCTGAACAAGTTCTGGAGTACTCTCCAGTACCTTGTCCTGGAAGTTGTCTGGAAGTAAGTACACAAGGGTCCTCCAGTGGACTGCTGGAGCCTGGGTGTCATTCTATATTTTATGCTGACAAGGAGACACCCATTTAGGGCATCCACCACTAAGGAGCTGAGGAGACAGATTTTGATTCCAAAGTTGGAATTTCCTCAGCACATCTCCACTGAAGCACAAAGATTCACCAAGGAAATACTGAGGGTGGACACCATAGCAAGGCTCTCGGTAGAGGAAATATTTGAGGACCCATGGCTGAATCAGAGTGGGGAGTGTTTGTCCTATTATAATGTGTCCCTCCCCAACCTCTCCACAGTATTGACAATCCTTTGACTTGGTTTACAACACACACAATATCTGGGTGTCTCTGTCCAAGAGAAAGTTCAATGATGCAGTGATTACATACGTGAAAGTCCAGCACCAGATAAGCCAGGGGACAGGACACATGTTATAGGTGAAGCCTGTGCAACAAAGTATTTACTTTGTGCATGCCCAACAGATCCTTCCAATTTCCTTGTCTTCCCAAACCATAGGGTAAGTGAGCCTGCCCTTTACATTTTCCCCTTGCCCTGTGAACATCAGGCACCTGAGGAGGCAAAACAGGGCAGAAGAGTGTCAGAAAGGCCAGCATGCCTGTTATTAGACTGTTTTCTGCATGAAAATACCTCGACTCCCAGCCTTGCCTCCCAGGATAAATCTGTGTTTGACATGCCCAAACCCTGCATCACAATAGCAGATGGCAATTTCTCCCAAGATGCCTCCATAACAAGAGAAAGAGCTGGAAACAGGTGACTCAAAGGATTGCTACCTGCTTTGGATGATTGTGCTGTTGCTTACAATGTGTGAGCAAAAATGTGGCTCTGATACAAGGAGAAGAGAACCATGCTTGATTCAGAAATAGTGTGGTTCCTATGTAAATGTAGGAGCACAGCTGGTTTCACCTGAACTTCAGGAGTCTTCCCTGAGTCCACCTGCCAGAGACACCAGATGAGACTGTTTGGTTTATTATTTCCTTCATTTCAAGGTTTTCTGGGTTTTTTGTTTGTTTGTTTGTTTTGTGTTTTCAGAATCTCTATCTCTTTGTTCAAAGTCTCTTTTTCATCCTGCAGTTGCTCTTTTAACTGTTTATTGGTGAGATCCTTCATTGCCTGCATTTGCTCTCTTATCTCCTTGTTTGCTTCTCGGATCATTTTAATTATGTATATTCTGAACTCCTTTTCTGACATTCCTTCTACCATGCTGTCACTGGATTCTATTAATGTAGAATCTTGGTTTGTTTGGAACACTTTCTTTCCTTGTGTTTTCACGTTATTTATGTATCTTCCCCTCGAGGAGCACAGGTCTGGGGTGGTGCAGTTTCCCCAGTAGGCTTATAGTGACACTGTGGGTTTCCAAAACCTCTTCTTTAAGGGGGAGATCAATGTTAGCAACACTTCTTACAGACAATATGCAGCCCTCAACCAAATAGCCCCTTTGAAGACATTAACAGTATTGTTATAATAAATAGAGAGGATGAGTTCAATCATTATCTACAGTATAGCCGATAGATTTGCAAGAGGTCTACAGTTTCTAATGTTGGACAAAAAGGATGGGGAGGGGTATAGGATATAACAGTTAATGGGATAAGGAAAGAGTATATAGAAGCACTAGATTGTAGGAAGAGTGAAAGTGGAATCAAAAGAAGTTGGTTGTTAGCATGAGAAAAGGGAAAAAGAGACTCTGAGGAAATAGGTAAACAAAAGGAAAATAGAGTGGGAAAAATAAAGAAATAAAAACTTAAAAATTTTCAAAAAGGAAAAAAAGAAGAAAAAATTCTACACTATAAGAGTCATATACTATTCACATCTCCCAGTCTTCAGTAGCCTGATGCATGAGAGGTACCTGACAAAAAGCTTCCAGTCTCCAGCAGGGGTCTCATGATGGGATTTGCCCCACCTAAAGATGGCAGCTTCCCCTTCCAGGATAATTCAAGATGGTTGTATTTGTTTCCAAACTTGTTGGCAAATGGGGAGCTAGAGCATGGGGTGCTGAGTCTGTGTGGGGTGTGGCCAGTCAGACTGGGAATCCTGGAGGTGAGGTGTGTGGTCAATCAGGCTGAGGGGTCCTGGAGACAGGATGTGGTCAGTTGGTATTGGGGTCCTGGAGGTCCTGTCTGTTGTCCCAAAATGGTGGCAGTCACATGTCACCAAACTTTCAGGTACTGTGATAATGGACTTCCAGGCAACAGCAGGCAGCAGACAATTGGCTGGTGGTCTGTGGGTGGTCTACAGGCTACTGGTGGACAATCTCCAGGTGGACCTTGGGAAGTGGGTGGGTGATGGGTAGGTGAAAAGCAGGTGATAGGCGGGCAAGAGGCAGGCAAACAGGCAAATGGTGGAAGATAGTGTGTAGTCAGTGAGCCATCAGTTCTCAAAAAGTTGGCAATATGCTGGCAGATGTTGGGTAATCACGGTGGACAAATGGGGTAAAAAGCAGGGGATCAACGAGCCTCAAAGACTGTCTCACAGAGAAATAGATGTTCTTCTGCTTGAAAACCAAGTTACAGAGGGACAAGGAATGCAGCCTCCCTCTTGTCTGCCGTCTTGGATCCTCACTCCTTATTTATTTAAGGACAATAGGGGTATTGTCCTTTGGGAATAATTCTTTGAAGATTATATGTCAGTTTTAGTTACATATGTCTCTCTTTCCTGTATTTCTCCACGCATATATTTAACCTCACAATAATATGAGATGTACTATGCTTAAATTCTAATTTAGTTATATAAATAAAAAGAGCACCACATTCACATATAAAATCTCTGGAAATCTAGGTCAAATACATATGTATTAAAAATAAGTATAAGGGCTGGGGATATAGCTCAGCCGGTAGAGTGCCTGCCTCGCAAGCACAAGGCCCTGGGTTCTAATCCCCAGCACCACAAAAAGAAAAAAAAAAAAAAGTATAAACATTCTCTTAAAATGCAAGGCTAAGAACTCTCCCATTATTGACAGTCTATAAATTAACTGTGAACAACCCACTTGTTCTTTGAAATATGCTAATTAAAAAAGACACAGCTTTTAAAATTCATTATAATTTGCTTTTAAATGTTGATTTCACTTTTTTTTTGTTTCTGAACTAGGAAAATAAAATATTATATGAACATGAAGAAATGTTTTACCAAATATACACTTCAAGTAGTTATTATGTAAGTGAAAAATACATTTCATATATAAAGAAAATTTTCAGTAATATTTTAATCTATAAGCATACATCAATTAATACTTTTTTGCTTTAAGTTAATTTATATATTATTTGTAATTCACCTCTTAGAACTTTTTGTTGATATGGAATACATCTGAATAAACTGGAAAACACATTTGGATTCTGTCTTAGAGGAAAGTAGCTAACGATAATTAATATTCTGAGGTCCTCTGCCTTGAATAAGGCAGAACCCAACCCCCCCAAAACAAATAAACAAAAAACATGAATTGATTGATTTCTATATGCTTAGTGATTTTTGTCATTTTTCAACTACTTATACAATTTCTATTTAGTCCACAGGGGTGGTGAACCCATTCATTTAGCCCTGGGCAGAACCTTCAGGGTATACATAGAAATTTCATCAACTAAATATTTAAGTTGGTTGGGACAAGGCCCATGCATTAAGGTTTTGTCTCCAGACTGTGGTGCTGAAGGGAGATGTTACCACCTTAAGGGGACGTGGAAGGAGGTTAGGTCATTGGTGCCATGTTCTTAAAAGGGGTATGGGAACCCTGACTCCTCCTCTGTCTCTCTTTGCTTCATGAGCTCCATATAGTAAGCAGCATTGCTTCACTACACAGTACCCATCATGATGTGCTGCCTCAATATAGGACCAAAAACCTCGGGGTCAAATTCCTATGGGCTGAAACCTCTGAAACCTCTGAAACCATGAGCCAAGTAACCCTTTCCTCCATTTAACTTGATTATCTAAGAGTTTTTGTCAAAATTATGGATAGCAGACTAACACACCGAGTTAATCACATAATTTTTATCATTCACAAAAGAATAGAACACAATTCAGGCCAGTAATTTGCCACATTATAATAAGAATAATCTTTCATCCTAATCCAATAATTTTCCTTGTTTCCCTTTGAAAAATCACCAGAACCAAGTTTAATATCTTTTTTTTAATTTTTTTTAAAGAGTCTTAACAATGAAATCTAAGCTTTTTCTAACATGTACCACATAATTCTTCTGGATTGTACCCATTTTCCAGTTCCACAGTTCCATAGTTACTTGTACATTTTCAAGTGTTTGATATAGGAGCAACCCACTTATTAAAATGCTTATTAATCATGGTTTTTCAGAGTAATGGAGCCCATAGGATATGCATATTTAAAGATGAAGAAATTTATTTAATGGAATTGCCTCACATAATTGTGGAGGGTTGGCAAGTCATAAATCTGAAAGGTAAGCCGTCAGGTTGGAGTTGCAGGGAAGAATTGCAGTTTGAGTTCAAAAATGTTAGGCCGACAGACTTCTTTCTTCTTATGAAAGGTCAGCCATTTTATATCAAGGCCTTTAACAGATTTGGTAAGACCCACCAACAAGATGGAAGGTAACCTGATTGACTCAAATCCTAGCATTTTAATGTTAAAGTTATCTAAAAATTCTTTCATAGAAACATCTAGAATGTTTGACAAAATATCTGAGTACCATAGTCTAGCCAAGATGACATAAAATTAACTGTCATAATATTTGTATTCATTTTCCACTGGTGATACTAAATAGATTCTGATCATTTGGAGTGATGATTAGAATTAAACTTAAAATCATAGGGGCTGAGGATGCAGCTCAAGGGTAGAACATTTGCTCATCAAGCACAAATCCATGCGTATGATCCCCAGCACCACAAATAAAAAGAAAAGAAGGGGAAAAAACTATACTCATACACTCAAAGGAAATTATCATTCAGATAAAAAAATATTTAAGGACTTAAAATTCAAGGATATTTGAAGTTGTAACTTTGACAAAAAAACTAAATTCTAATTGACTTTTTACTATATATTATATACCAATGAGAAATAAAGGATTGAATTGATTAAAATCTTGTACAACATTAATAAAGAATCTGCTTTTACTGAATTATTTGAATAAGCTAAATGACTCTGCTACATTCTTACTTTTATTTTTGTTTGTCTACCACCTTATAACTGTGATTGCTTTTCATTATGTTATCATTTTTAAACTCATTTTTGCTTTTAAAATAATTTTCTCTGACTTTTACTGCTAATTATATAGTTAAAAATAGTTTTCATTGTTTAGTATTGATAAGATAATGATGGTAGTCAGTGGCATTTAATGCATTTTTCTAACTTGTCCTTCATTATTTTTACAGTGTGTTCTGACACCTGATAAATGCAAACCACCTTCAAAAGCACTTAGCCATGTAAATAACCATTCTGAAAGCATTATTAAAATTTCTGAAATCCAGAACTGCTTTTAGTCACAAGTATAGAATGTAATAATTATCAACCCTATCATCAGTACTTAGCAGCTTTCAAATGAAAACCTACCAAAAATTAATTTGATTCTGGGAAACAATGTGTATTCAAAAGCAAGATGTGTGCTCATGTATGTATTAAAAGTAGTTGAGGAGCAAGTGCCTCAGCAAGAAAATATATTTAATATATATATTTAAAATATATTTAATATATTTTGAGAAGAAAATATTGTCTTATCTGAATGATGTGTATTTGGGAGACTGTTATTGGAGAGCACTAGTATTAAGAGCCATGGGATTCACTTTCCATTGATATTCAATAAGGAGAAATGGGATCCACAATGATGAGAATCCCTATAAACGAAAATCTCTTTGAATCTCCCACTTCTTGAACATGCAAACATGTACATACAGAAGTTCATATTAATTTGCTTACATTGATCATAGCCTGACTCTGGATTGCAAATAATCTAAATCTGAATCTGAAATGTACCATACTCCAGGGTAATCTTGATTATGCAACCCACTTTCTCCATCATCCTGATCTCTGAGCATATTATTCACATAAGCAAATTCAGATTATCTCAGAATAAGATCTTGTTCAAATATTTATGGTAAAGATTAATATAATATCTTGGACAAGGGAAGTACTTGATCAGTGGGGATTATTTATTACATTAATTTCAAAATGTGATTAAAATAACTTTCCATCTAAGTTTTCATCAAAGCGGTATAGAATGCAGAGTTTATAGTCACCATATTTTACAATTATTTATATGATCCTGGAAAGCAAACCATTATTTATTTCTTAGTTGCTCATTGTCTTTCTTTTTTTTTATGGTGGTCACATCATGTTATAGCTTTTGGCATTTTATCATAGCCCATACTTATTTTAAAATTTAAGAAATTTATTTTAGCTCTAGATAAAGCTTTTGTGTTTATATTATGAAATAATGAAAATGGAATTTTTTTTTTTTACTTTAAACACTTTTGGGAAATAGCTAAAAATTTAATTATTTCAATATATTTAGAATGTTTCCCAGGATAAATGATAGATGCATGAGAAGGAATACAATGACGAAGAAATATTGATTCAGTGAAAATAATACAAAATTGCAATAGTAATCATACCTACAATGATTACTATTATGCTTATGAATGAAGTGTTTCTACAGGAGCGGAAAATAAGAAGAATCATACTGTAAATATTCTTTGTATTAAGATTATTCTTCTCAATAATTTTAGACATTCATTCATATGCTTTGGGAAATATTTTTTGTATTTGAATGGTGTTCTATTGTATGAATATGCAAAAATCTGCATATCCAGCTTTTGATAAATATTTTTGCTGTTTCCAACTCAAGTTTCAAAAGTGCTGCTATTACAGTTTGTTTATGTTTTAGCTGACACTGTTACTGCTCAATCATTTTATTTGGTCACTGAGTTAACTGAAACTTGTGATGTATCACATGTATCTACAGATTTTCATATTAAACACAAGTATTTTTATTTATTTTTCTGATATCTTGTCCTAGAATACTTGGAATTTTTCAGTAAATAGGAAAGTGATCATGCCAAAAATTAAACACACAAGGAGACATCCTAAAAGAGTGATGGATGTGTGTGAGTGAATAGATGGATTCAATAATTCAGCTTCAGCTTTCTCCTAACGTGGGTGGTAATTTATATATGGCAAACATATACATAAATATACATATATATGCTTCTGATCTTGACAACATAAAAATGGCATATATATATATGTGTGTGTGTGTGTGTGTGTGTGTATGTGTGTATATATATAAATATATATGTCTCCAATAATGGTATTATAATTTGGTATAACAATGATATAATTGCTAAGATTAATTTGGCTGTCCAACAAGATGAAAATCTTTGGTAATATTAACATTAGTAATCAAGCAGATAAATTAAAATCTCCATAACATATCCATTCAGTAAAAATGATTGACTAAAAGAAGAAATGGATCTGTGAGCCCAAAGCAGAAGTTGTGAGAAGTCTCTAAGTTGATTAGGACATTGTCTTGCTGAGGACAGCCGTAACTTGTGATCCTCCTGCCTCAGCCTTCTGAGCTGCTGGGATCACAGGCCTGTACCACCATGCCTAACACCAGTGGTATTTTGTTCTCTTTTGGTCCTTGATGAAGCCAGATACAGTTTTTGGTTATTAATGTTCTGTTTCTTTCTGAGAGTTTTCAACTGATTTAATCTCTTCACCAACCTGGCTTGATTAAGAGGCAAAGGAACATAAAAATCCTGCAGGTAGCTCTAACTTTGAGCTCACGGGAAGCCAGGATACCTCACCCAGACCAACAGGCCACAGTGGCTAAACCTAGAGACAGAGCACAGCCCATGTCCATATAAAAGCCCCAGTGTGTTGGTACATGAGATGTCTTTCAGAATATAGATGTTTTCTTTCATTCTCTTTCTCCTGCTGCATGCACCATATGCTTTGGCTTTAAATTTTGTGCTCTGTGAAATCCTCTCTTAATACACAGCTTAAAAATCTTTACATTATTATATTAGCTAGTGGGTTATGGAATTCTCTTATCACCACAGAAAGTTCTTGTAGACATTTTGCTGTATTTTTTTTTTAAATCTAGAAATAACTTATAGAATAAAAACAACAACAGAGGATGTTTTTGATCTTGACAACATAAAAATAGCAGTAAAGTTAGTGTTTCAAAGCAATGTAAATTTAACATTTTACTCTTTATTCATGACAAAACAATCTAAAACAAATGATTAAATGAATAATTTTTAAGGATAAAAATAGTTTACATAAGGATAAAAACTTGGTAGGAAGTAATGTGCAATTTTATTTTATATTTGGAGATAAAAATGTATTTATCCAGACTTTTAACTCAAGAAATAAATTGGCAAATATTAATGACTACTTATACGACAAATTATAATGACTACTTGTAGAACTTAAAACAGAAACGATATTTCTTCTCTTCTCGAAGGGAAAAAAAAAGGAAGGAAAGGGGAATGAAAGCAGTCTAACCATTAAACTAGAAACTGTGAGGGTCTGCTATGCTGCTCAGAGAATAAGTCAGCTACCACAGTTATATTATATATTCAACCAGATTATTGAATCTTTTGATCAGAGATTAGGTATTCTATTTACTTTCAAAGCCACTTAGAATTGTTGGTGCTCATGTCCTAGTTCTCCATATAACAACAAGAAATGACAAACATGTCTGTATGAGCAATTGGGTTTGCACCACAGAAGACGAACACAAAAATTATGACATTCGATTATATAGGACCATTGGCGTTTCTGTTTCTCCTTTCCTCAAGCAGGAAGAAATAAAAAAGATATCCTGGAATGGAGAAATAAAAAAGATACCCTGGAACGTAAATACATATTCTTTGGTGTACAGAGGTCTCTACTTCAGGACCTCCAAATAGAAACAAATGGCTCTTCAGAAGTTTTAAATCTCTCTAGAGTAAATCCCTATCTCTAACATCCCAGGCATCTTTACCACATAATTGTCTTTACCCCTCAATTGTCTATTAACCGAAGTTTTCAATACTTAATACTGTTTATGGATTGAGAACCCTGAAATTGTGAGCCCCAGTATGAACTTCCCCCCTCAACATTGCTCTGGTCAGGCCGTTTAGTCCCAGCAGCAGAAAGAGCATAAACAAACTGTATGCAATGTAGACCCACAAATATATGAAATAACTATCAAAACAAACATCAAACACCTGTAATGCCAGTGACTCAGGAGCTAAGACAGGAGCACCACAAGGTCAAAGCCAGCCTTAGCAATTTAATGAGGCCCTAAATAACTTAGTGAACCTTATCTCAAAATAAAAAATAAATAAATAAAGGACTGGGGACACTGTTCAGTGGTTAAACACCCTTAGGTTCAGTCCCTAGTATAAAATGAGCAAATGATGTGTAGCTGAGTTCACTTCTGTCTGGAGCATTCTGTATTACTCGAAATCCTCTCATAAGCTTCCAAAGTGAAATACAATTTTTACTAAGAAAAACAATTTAAATATGCTAATTCCAATCTTACATATATTAATAACAATGAACAATAATTGCAGCAGTTCTTTAAAACTTCTTACATGAATAAAATGAGAGGTTTTTTTTGGAGGGAAAGATTTTTTTTAATTTTTGTTTTAGAATTACAGGCTCATAGAGATAAAAAAAAAATGACCATCTAGTCAGTTTTATTGGCAATTTCAATTTCTCTACAAATAACTTTCTAGCATGCATTCAGGTGTAACTTGTTTCTATTATAATTCCATATGCCACTGGAGCCAAGTCAAATCTGCCAAGGCAGTCTAGGTTAGCTAATCCTCTTGTGAACTCCAGATGCATGCAGAAGCAGCTCAAGAGCAAACACACTCAAGTGGAGCAGGTTTTTGAGAACAGTCGATCAAAGTTTAAATCTATGTTTAAAGGCTTATAATGCAGCAAAGGCTTATTGGTTATAAATCTTTATTACAGTAATGGTGGATTACTTTTTGGCATATTTTTTAAAACTCATAGGGTAATTTTATGTCATCCACTGGTAGATGTTTATCAAAATATTCTGAGACTCTTTATTGCTGCCCAATGGAACCATGATTTCTTATGGGCAGACTGAGTAAGACTAGCAGAAAAACTAACAGATACCAATAATATATACTGGAATATAAAGAGAAAAAATGAATACATGTGCAGAGAGAGAAGAAATAGACACAGGGTGGAAATAAAAACTTTTCATAAGTAATCAAATAGATGTTAAAAAATGTCTCTTGGAATTTATTAAACGAATTCATGTAGAAGTGATCAGGTCCTACTTTGGAAGTATCTATTTCTGTGATTGCATATGTAACAGATTCTTTTCATCCATAACACTTCTCTTAAAAGTGTACAATGAATCAAAATGAAGTCTGCAAAAATGAAAATGAATAAATACATAAATAAATTTTAAAAAAGTTTTAATACTTGTATAAAGAGATAAGTTTATGATAAATAGTAAGAAATAAGTATTGTGATTTAATGGGCAAATACGTAAGTAAATAGATACATAAATACATGGATAAACAGTCTCTGTGAGAAATTCATCGCATTTAAGAAATCTTATAACATGCTTTGTGAAACTATTATTAGTTTTTCTTTAAAATACTATGAAGTAAGTATTCATAGTTCAAATTTGTATTTATCAAAGATTCTGATAAAAAGTTAATCTTTGCACTGTGTCATGAGAGGTTAAAGAGCATGTGTCACAATAACATAAAACATGATTCCATGCTTATTAGATCTTGTAAAACTTCTGGAAATAAAGGAAGTCACTTTGAGGGAACTTCATAAGGCACTGATCATCTATTTCCTTATCTAAAGGACCTGATCATCCTTTATTTTCTGATTTAATTGTTTGCATGTGTTTTAGTCAATTTTTTCACTGCCGTGACCCAAAGGTCTGAAAAGAACAGTTAGAGGAGGAATACTTATATGGGGGGGCTCACAGTTTTAGAAGTATCAATACATACAAATGACAGTTCTATTGGTGTGAACCCAAAATGAGACAGAGCATCTTGGTGGAAGAGAGTGGCAGAGAAATACAGCCCAGGATATGACAATTAGGAAGCAGAGAGAGACTAGGCTTGGCTCACCAAGGACAGAAAATGTACCCCAAAGACAAAGCCCCAAGAACCCACCTGCTCCTGCCATACCCTGCCTGTCTAAAGTTATCATCCACTTAATTCATTCAAGGGGATGAATGCACTGATCAGGTTAAGACTCTCATAATCTCTTCATTTCACTTCTAGACTTTCTTGCATTGTCTCACACATAAGCTTTTTGGGGACACCTAATATCTAAATCAAAATGGCATATTGATATGTAAAAATTACACAGTTGACAAAACAAGAAATATGACAAGTTGTCCACATCTAAAAACTTATTTGAAATATAATAATTTCAACAGAGGTAGAATTTCTAAGGGATGAATGACCAACAAAGTCGTGAGAACTGAATAAATGGAATATAAGAAAGAATTTACCACTGAGGACATTCCCTAATAGCCTTGTCTGGTCATTTACTTCTTTTTATAGTAGTTTTATGAAGGTATCATTCACATGCTACACATTTCACACATTTATGATACAAGTTCATTTTTGTTACATCCATTGAATTGTAAGATTGTCACCACAATTTAAGGACATTTTCTTCTTTCTGAAAAGACAGTTGATCACTATCCATTACCCATCTTCATTCCCCCAAACCCCAGTCATAAGGAACCATCAGGTTTCTTTCAGTCTCTATAGACTTGCATATTCTTGGTTATCAATGTAATTTTGTAATATGTGGTCTTTGTGATTAGCTCCTTTAGTTTAGCATTATTTTAACATTCATACATTTTACAGCATATATAGAAACCATATTCCTACTGGTTTCAAAATAATATCCCATTACATTAATATGTCACATTGTTTATTCATTCATCATTTAATGGACATCTGGGTTGTTTCTACATGTTGATTATGAAGAAAAATGTTGCTATGAACATATATGTAAAAGTTTATCCTTGGTATACACATTTTAATACTTTTCAAGCTGAATTGCTGGATTATATTGTAGGTCTACCTTTACTTTACCTTTTGGACCTAAGGACAAATGTTTTTGAAGCAGCTGAACCTTTGTGCACTCCCGCCAGCAGTGTTGAGTGGTTCAGATTCCTGCACATCTTCATTAATGCTTTGTTTTTGTCTTGTTTTAAATTAATAACCATACCACGGGTATAAAGTGGTATCTCATTGTAACATTGATTTTTATTTCCCTGTAGACAAATGATGTTGAGATTTTTGTCATGTGCTTACTTGGTATTTCTACATATTTGGAGAAATTGCTATTCAGATCTTTTGTGCTTTTTTACTTTTTTTAGTTAAGATTTTTTTTATTTACAATATACATTTATGTATTTGTAATGCTAGTTCTATTCCAGAAATATCAGAAATAAATTTATAAAAAATAAATACCATTCAGTATTTTTCTTCAGTTTCTTGATGGTGTGTTTTGAAGTAGAAGGGTTTTTGTTTTGTTTTAAATTTTGATGAATTCCACTCTATGTAGTTTTTTGGTTGTTGTTGTTGCTTATTCTTTGTGGTCATACCTAAGAATCTATTGACTTCTTCAAGGCCACAAGTCTATTTTCTTCAGGGAGTATTATAGTTTTAGTTTTTCTATTTAGGTGCTTGTTTGTTTTTGAGTTAAATTTTATATATGATAGAAGTTCTAGACCACCCATTTGCCCATAGTACCATTTGTTGAAAATGCTATTATTTCTCTTCAAATTTCTCTATATTCTTGACAAAATAATTTGACTATAATTATAAGGTACATTTCCTGACTATGCATTCAATTTCAATGATCTACAAGTTTATCCTCATGGCATACCACACTCTCTTGAATACTGTAGCCTCATAATAAGTTTGAAATTAAGAAGTTTGAGTCCTTGAGTTTTTTTTTCTATTTTAAAATTGTTATGGCTCTATAGATTTCTCAAATTTTCTATGAATTTTAGAATCAGGTATTCAATTTCAGTAAAGAAGCCATATAGGATTATCTATGAGTTGTTTATATGTGTTTATTTTGATTTGTAGATCAATTTGGAAGTATCATAACAATGTATTATCTTCATATCTATGACTTTTTATGTATTTAGATCTTTAAAAATTTAGTTCAACAATTTCATTTTTCTGATTGTTTTATGTTTTTCTTGATAAACATTTCTATCATTTACTCTTATTATCTGTCATCTTTATACTAGAAGGAAGATTCTTACCTCAGAATTACATGATTTCTGTATCATTAAGAACCTAGATGAGACGGAAATGGCTGATACTTTTCATCCCAGAAAAAAATACCATATCAGTTTTGTCTAGCCTGAGCAAAAAAAAAATGCCCTCTGCCCATTTTAAAGGGTTCTGATTTCAAGGAGGAAAAGAACAAACTGCAGAATGTGCTACATCATGGTTCCCTCTACCTGCCATGTATGATTGAACAATGGAGATCACACTGGTGAACATAATTGCAAATAAATTGACAAACTGTGATCATGCAAGAATATACATCTATGCACATATATTTTACTGTTTTTACCTTCTAGTCTCAGCAATAAAAAATACACTAAAATATATACTCTATGTTGAAGCACCAAATAATTGATCGTAGCATATTCAGAATAAAGAGAAGGACAGAAAAGCATGATATAAAATGGAAAATACTAAAACTCATTACATATAGTAAGGAAAAGTTTCCTCATATTTGGTTTATGTGTTCGTGTGGGTCTTGAGTTGTACAAAATTTATTATTATTGTGGGTTATTAGAAAGCTTTGAAAAAAAGAAAAAAAAATACCTGTAGAAAGATGGAAAAATGTTGGATATTGTATTTTCTTCAATACAAGAAAAATAATGTATAAGAAGTTCCATATTTAATAACCCACCTAAATACTATTTTAAAGTAAAAGTTGCCATATATCTTTTAAAATTAAAAGTAAATAATTGGGCTAAAACATGAGGTATGCTTGACCCCTCACACTCTGTACATACACACACACACATATAAGATTGATTTTCTGAGAAAATGTTTGCAAATGATAAAGGATTGAAATAAATATTGAAATGAAAGTGGTGATATAGAGGAACCTAGGTGATAATATTGGGAGCTTTTAAAAACTTGCAGAAATTTATAAGTGATAACATATTTGCAGTATATATAAGCCATCTATGCTTAAAACAAATAAAATCTAAAACAGGTTTTCAAAAAGAAATAATTGTGCATGATAGCAATGACATTCATCTATATCTAATCTTAACTGCAGTTACGTATCACAAGTTGATGTATGTTTTATTATTTCAATTGTGCCCAATTAAAGTTAGGTGCACTAAAATAAAATGCTTTATCATACTATTCAATAAAGTAAGGCATTTTTTGGAATTGTGTGTTATAGCAAAAATTCTAATAAAACTTGTGCAAACTTTAAAGAAAGTACTATCAGCACAATAAATATTAAAATGTTTGTGTCAAGAGAACAAATATTCAAAGAAATTATGCAGCAAATTCACTGAGATGAAGGACCAAAAACAAGTAGTCTATAGAACAGGAGCATTATCATTTCTTTCCTTTATAAAAATTTGCTGTGACTAAGTTTTCCAAAATTTAAGGCAAACATAATGCCTAATTTATTCCAACACAACTCCTTTATTGCATTTGGACTTCTTATTATATGAGGACATAGAATATTGTAGTACCAGCGGAGACCCTGAAGTGATACCTTCTATTTAAAACCTAGCTCAATTTCTCATTACTGTGTCATCTCAGATTACATAATTTGCCTCTACATAACTCTTTTTAATTTAAAAATGTCAGGAATCCTTTTGCTTCTTTAGTAAAGACAAATAAAATTCTTGCTGAGTCTTGGCTGTGAGAGAAGAACTGACAATTTAATAGAGACCACAGTCTACAATATTTTTTGCCTAAAAGAAAACCTGCACTAACTCAAACCATGTTCAGACCCTAAATGAAAATTCCTTTCATGTGATTTTATATGAATATATACTCTCTAAGACAAAATCAGGGCGACTTAAATAAAAGTAACTCCATATATTCCTGTGTTTGCAAAGAAGGCTGACCATCCCAGCACTTACCTAGTTTCCAGTTCTACACAACTTTTGCCAGCACAATCATCTAACTTTAGCTCCCAAAATCTTGTTACGGGCTTGTAATCGCTAATTTGAATTGCCAACTTGATTGAAGTAAGAGATACCTATGATTAAGAGGTTTCTGGGTATGTCAATGAGGGCCTGTCTAGGAATGCTTGGAATGTGGGATAGTGAACTGAAGTGGAGACCCTCCCTCAGCATGACTATCACCATCCAATAAGATGGTGGCTTGCATGGAATAAAAGTTGGAAGAACAAGGAAGCAGATGCAGATACTAGCTCAACTCTTCTTGAATGCGTTCTTGATAGCTGCTTCAATGGTCTGAGACTATCAGGCTCTTACTTCACTCTTCGAAGAGGACTCTGCCAGTGATTCTTCATGTAGTTTCTAAAAGCCTTGGTCTCAGACTAGGGTGGCACTGTTGATCCTTCTTGTTCTGGGGCTTCTGCCTCTTGGACTGCACAGATGCTGGTTCTTCCAGCAATCTAGCCTGCAGATGGCCATTGTGGATTATCCAGCTTCTGGTCACATAAGCCAATCTAATAAATCCCCTTTTTATAATCATACTTCCTGTTGATTCTGTTCCCTAGAGAACCCTGATTAACATTAGCTTTCTGTAATTTCTCTCATTTTGAGATGTCCCAAAATTTTTAGACAGTCCATTTTACCTTATTACCTAAGCATGTTGCCAACAGCCTTGAACTTCTGTCTCTTCAACAATTCATCAGTAAATTAGGCAATTCAATACTTTTCCCATTAATGGCCTCTGTAAAAACTGGTTGAGAAAATCCACTTATATTATTCATAAGTGAAAATTGTGTAAGAGTTTATTTTATTGTCTTCTACTTTTTTCAAATTATTTATTATTTGTATTATACCCCATTTACATTTCTCAACATCTACTCTTAATTAACCTCATGACAAAAAACAGACTAATACTTCACAATTATGTATCACAGTCAGCTAAACCAATAAGATAATATGCAAAAATGCTTTCTTCATTTTAAATATGCTTTAGAGTACTTTAATTCTTTATCAAAATTGACTCTCCTTTATTGATGCTATTGTTTTAGGTCTCATGTATCATATACAAATATAAATACTTTGCATGTATTTTTTATTCATTTATTTATCTTATGAATTTAGAAATATTACAGTTCACCAAAATTATTTGTCCAATATCAGTCAGTATCAGATATTGGAATGATTCAAACATGCTTTTTTATAACTCTCCTATGTTGATTGAGTATGAAACAAAAAACTCATTTAGCAACAACTTTAAATCCACCAAATACATGATATATATATGCATATATTTATATATATATATATTCATGACATACACACATATGTGTGTGTGTGTGTGTGTGTATATATATATATATATATACACATATATATATATATATATATATCATGCAATTTGAACAATCTTATTTCCCAGAACCTCCACTTTCCCTTTTGTCTTCAGGGATGCTTATCCCTTGAGCAACATCCCAAGACTTTTTATTTTTATTTTGCAACAGGGTCTCATTCAGTTGCTTAGGGCCTCTCTAAGTTGATGAGTTTGGCTTTCAATGTATAATCCTTCTGTTTCAGCCTCCAGAATTGTCTCTGCATTAATGGGGAATTAATCTTCTTTCATATAAATGGGAGATTTCTTTTTTCTTTTTTTTTTTACTTCACTAGTGTACTATTGACCATACAAAAAGTCAAAATAAAAATTATGAGTATTCTTTATTCCACTGATCTCTCTTCTATTAGTTTTAAAAATTACTACATTATAATTATATTAACAAGTAAAAGAAAGCAGAAGGAGGGAAGATGAAAGGGAAAGTGGAGGTTCTGGGAAATAAGATCATTCAAATTGCATGATCAAATGCATGTATCAATATGTCACAATGAATCCCTCTATTATATATAATTATAATGCACTAAGAAAAACCATAAAAAAGAAGTTATAAAGAATCATTGTGAAACTATATTTGAAAGCCTTTAAAATGATTCACTTTAGTGTCAAAAATCTAAAATATTGAGTTTTGTGGCTTGAGCATGGTAAACATTATGGTATTCTTATCTTGTAAAAATATTTTGTAGTTACAGCTATTAATTTATTTTCCTTAAACTTACAAAAATGGAAGAAATAATATAGAATAAGAACTGTAAATTTAGTTAGTTGTTAAAATAGAAATACAAATAAAAAGTATTTGTGAAAGCAGACATACTTTCAAGACAAAGGAAACAGATAATTTGTTGAAGGTCAATAAGGATATCTGTACCCCAAAGACAAGATTTCATAGTATTAGGCCATTAAGTTTGGAAGGTGGCATTAACTATTTAATCAGAGTTTCAGAACTGACCCTAATAATACCATGGATTTTTGGCTATCAGAAGGTCATGCCTATAAATGTTAATTATTCTAGATTTTCAGCTTCCAAAGAAAATGGAAGGATTACAAGAAACTTTCAGAAGAGTTGGGAGTTCCCAAGTGGATTGGAGACAAAAAACATACTATGGTAACTAAAACCCACTCTCTATAATAGTCTCACATTTATCAGAGAAACATGGGAACAGCCCCTTCATTTGTAGATAAACTTGGGAATTTAAAAATTCTTCCACTCCATTTCTTCCACTTCTCCCCAAAAGAGAGAATCCTCAGAATTACATATAAAAGAAACATTGGAGAATGTTTATAAATTTGCTGTCTTACACACATATCTGCTTCAAGGAAAATGAATGTATTCATAATACATAATATTAAAAAATGCATAGGGAAATACCTTTTGTACGGAAATGAAACTTTAGTGACAGAATAAGCAATGTTCTTTTTTTTGTGGTAAGCTTGAGAGTGCAGGTAATTGCTATTAGTTTTTTGTTTGTTTGTTTTTCTGACAGAAATGACTTTATTTTAGCCTTCAATTTTATCAGTTTATACAATTGCATAGTTAAATCATGTAAATAGAACTACCCAAAAACAAGTTTGGGAAAAAAAGGCAACTGACTTGGAAAGTCTAACTCACCATGGGAAACTGGATGTCCTTAGCACACCAGTTCCACTGATGAAGTTAGGGACCAACCAGAGGTTAGTAACCACCCAGAGTCAGGTAAGCATAGGGAAGGTCTCCAACTGATCACTTTTTTTTTTTTTGTAATACTCATATAGTTTAAAAATTGAACAGTTTTAATTCTAGGTTTGTGCTATTGTTTTAAATATTTTTAGTTAGCTGAAAGAAAATCCATAGGTAACAATGTAGAAAATCCCCAAGCAAGACCATCTCAAGGAACTCTGCTATTACAAACCTCAAAGGATTGCTAAATTGAAGTGAGAAGAGGAAGGGACAAGAATGAGAAGCTTGTCAACTTCCCCCGCAGGAGAAAGGATCAATGTTTCCACAAATTACTAAGCTGTTCACAAGAGAAAACACACACACACATACACACACACACACACACACACATACAATATTTCAGCAAGTTCTCCCTTGCTAGGACATGGAAATCTTTGCATTTTCTTGTCTGCTCAATCATACAAAAGAAAAGAAATGAAAGAAGGAATCTTAATTGAACTCTTCTTCCAAATTAAAACTGTTTTCTGTCCTCATGAAGTGAATTGCTTTTGCAAGCAGATTGTGGAAATAGTAAATCTGTCTTCTCCAGATCTCAAGCCACTGCCTTATCTAGCTAAAGAAAATATTAGCATGAGCAATTTTAATAACTCCCTAACAATAATAGCAGTAATATCTCTACTTTATGAGTGCTTTGCACTATTTAAGAAAAATCAAAGCTTGTCAATTTTCCTTTTTAAATGTATTTATAATGAGGAGACAGCCACCATGACTTTCAAGGGAACACTGACCCTATTTCTCCAACTTGTTGACCTCTTAATAGCTTTACACTTTTAAAATCTGAGAATTCCAAAAGAATTTTTGAAAAGTTTTTAATTATGTTATAAATATTTACCATAGTAGAAGTTGAAGCTAAGAAAGTTTAAATATTTACAGTATATTCAGAATTCTTTCTTGGTAATTTAAAATAACTGTAATTAAAACAGTAGAGGATAGCATATGAGTTCTGAAACAATAAAAGCCAATGATAAAATGGCATTTTTCAGCGGTTCAGGAGGCTGAGCCAGGAGGATTGCAAGTTCAAAGCCAGCCTCAACAAAAGCAAGGCACTAAGCAACTCAGTGATACCCTGTCTCTAAATAAAATACAAAACAGGGTTGGGGATGTGGCTTGGTGGTCGAATGCCCCTGAGTTCAATCCCCATTTTCCCCCCGAAAAAATGCCATTGTTTCATAGTTTTTCAAATATCTAAAGTCTGCATTAGGGCACTTGGGAGTCTCAAATTTGTTTCTGCAATTGATTCATTAATATGTTATTTAGCTTCAAGTGTATTAAAAGAATTGGACTTACCCAGATATATATGTAGTTGAAAAAGGAGAAAGTATTTATTTCTTCAGATAATCATTGATACTAAAACCATATTAAAATTCAACAAGTTGTATCTTCACATCCTGTATCTGAAAGATATATCAATTAACTTTTCAAAGTCTGTTATCTTAAAATCCATTAATAACTCTTTTACTACAACTGGATCTTAGCTATGCATGCTTGTATAACATTATTAATATTAGGATTTGGTGAGTTTATAATTAATGGGAAATCAGGCAACAACAGGTTTTGGCGAGGATGTGGGGAAAAGGGTACATTCACACATTGCTGGTGGGATTGCAAGTTGGTGCAGTCACTCTGGAAAGCAGTGTGGAGATTCCTTAGAAAACTTGGAATGGATCCACCATTTGACCCAGCTATCCCACTCCTTGGCCTATACCCAAAGGACTTAAAATCAGATTACTACAGTGATGCAGCCACATCAATGTTCATAGCTGCTCAATTCACAATAGCTAGATTGTGGAACCAACCTAGATGTCCTTCAATAGATGAATGGATAAAGAAACTGTGGTATATATACAGAATGGATTATTACTCAGCCATAAAGAAGAATAAAATTACGGCATTTGCAGGTAAATGGATGATGTTGGAGACTGTCATGCTAAGTGAGATTAGCCAATCCCAAAAATCCAAAGGTCTCTCTGATAAGTGAATGATGATGCACAATGTGGGGTGGAAGGGTGGTAAGAATGGAGGAAGGATAGATATCCTAGAGGGATGGGAGGGGTGGGCCCAGGGTGGGGGGTAATAATAACAGAATGTGTGACAGACATCATTGCCCTGTGTACATGTATGAATGCACAGATGTTGTGAGTCTACTTCGTGTACAACAAGAGAAACAATAGCTGTACTCCTTTTGTGTTCAATGGATCAAAATTAAATGAATAAAAAAAATAATTAATGGGAAAAAACAAAAACGAAGGAATGGTTTCTTTCTAAAATTTTATGTATTTTAGCACTTTTAAAGTCATGCTTGATGAATCAACAAAAATAAACATATCTGATGATGATCTCTTCCATGACCTCTTCAAAAAAACGTAGCTACCAATTTTCAAAAATTTGAATTTTTACTTGAAAAGTTATCCTTAGTAGACAAATACTTTTCATTTAAATGAGAATGTTATGATTTAGATATGAGGTATCCTCCAGAAGCTCATGTGTGAGACAATGCAAAAGATGAAATGATTGGGTTATGAGAGCCTCAATCAGTGCATTAATCCATTGGTAGGGATTAATCAGGTGGTAACTGTAGGCAGACAGTGTGTGACTGGACATTGGTCAATATGGGCATGCCCTTAGGGTTCATATTTTGTCCATGGTGAGGGGTGCAGTCTCTGCTTCCTGGTGCTATATCCGGAGCTGCTTTCATTTACCATACTTTCCACCATGATGTCCTGCCTTATGTTGGGCACCGAGGAATGGAATTAGCCATCCACGGAATGAGATCTCTCTCTCTATCATAAGCCCCAAATAACTTTTCATCTTCTAAAATTTTTCCTTTCAAGTTGTTCAGTCATAGCAAGAAAATACGACTAAAACAGAGAGGTTAATCTCAATCACTTTCAAGGAAACAAATGCAAATACCCTAATCTAGATAATCATTGCTTACCTGTCAGTCCCTTCTTTGGGAAAAACATAGTTCATAATCATAGTAGTTTTATATTAAGATGGCTATTATACTACATAAGAAAACATAAGTGCTTTTAGCATATCATCAATTTTATAATACTAAATAGTTTTAAATGTTTACATAACAATCAAGATTTAATAAAATTAATAGTTTATTGCTTTTCCAAAGATATTATTAAGGGAATTTGCTCTACCATGGAAATATGTTCCAATAGGCAAATCTGTATTTTTTATTAAAAGCAGAGCAAGAGTGTGTGAAAAGAGATAATTCTGTCACATATTAACAGAGAACATAGTGGTAGCTCTTTGCAAGAAATTTTAAGGCCTATTAACAATATTCAATAATGGAAGTATAACATTATTTTTGTTGTATTTTGGTTCCAAGGGCTTATCTCAGCCATGGGCATACTAAATCATGCCTCTGGGCCCATGGTGAGGCAGCACATCATGGGGGGAAGAGCCAATGGAGGAAAGATGCTCACTTCATGACAGGATCAATAAACAGAGAGAGAGAGGTTGGGGAAGGGGCACCTTTCCAGGTCACACCTCTAGTGACCAACATCCTCCAGCCATGTCCCATCAGCAGCAGTTATTAACTACTGACCTCTAAATGTTCATGCCCTTTTGAATGAGCTTTTGAGGACTCTTCATATCTAAACCATAGTATTCTTCCTTTGACCCAAGAAGCTCATGTCTCTATCACAGTGCAAAATGCATTTAGTTAATCTCCAAGAGTCCTATAGGCTTAACAGTTTTAGCATTACCCAAAAGTTTGGTCCAAGTTCATATACTTATCCGAAATTCAAGGAAAACTCTTGGCTGTGAGCCTTTTTAAAAGTCAAAACCAAGTTACATATATCCAAAATATATGGCATGAAAAAAAATTCCTATTACAAAAGGGAGGAGTAAGGAGAGAAAGAAGAGATTGGGTCGAAGCAAGAACAAAACCCAGGCAGGCACACAAGTCCAATAACTGCTAGAGTATCTAGGACATGACACACAGCTGGGAGATGTGATTTTCAAAGGGCTTGGGCCTCCCCACCCCTTGGCCTTGCTGGTTGCAGCGCACAAGGGATCTCATTTAGCCTTGCTTCCTCCTCAACTAGCAGTTTTTCTCACCAGACAGCCCACATTACTGGCATTTTTAATTCCAGCTTTGGTTTCATCTTCATAGCATCACCCATCACCCTCTCAGAGGAACTCCCATCTTGCTACAGTTTGTCCTCCCAGGCCTTCCTTTGAAATCTCTTGGACACCTCCATGACCCCTTACCGTTAGCATTTTTCATGCCTGTAGAATCATCACTGCCTGGATCATATCAAGATCTGTTCCCAGGTTAGGCAGCATCTGGGTCCTTTTGAATCACGGCTGCAGTGGCCTCTGAGTGCTTGCATGGTTCAGCAAGGTGAAACAACCTTTTCGGCTCCCTATGATATCACCCCAAAATATCTTCTCAAAAGATTTTTTCCTCTATATCTTGAAGCCTGTGGTGGGTGTGGTCTTAGAAATTTGTGAGATGGCTTCAAATCATGTATCTTTTTAACTCCGTGCAAAGAACTTAGCATTTCTTTTTAAAAATTATTTATTTTTTATTTTTTACCAACTGCATTTTGATTCATTGTGCACAAATGGGGTACAACTTTTCATTTTTATGGTTGTGCATGATGTAGAATCATACCATTCATGTAATCATGCATGTACATAGGGTAAGGATGTTTGTTTCATTCCACCATTTTTCATACCCCTACCCTCTCCACCCTCTCATTTCCGTCTATGTAACCTAAAGTTCTTCCATTCTTCTCTCACCTCCCACCCCCCCCCAACCTAATTATATATCATTTTCCACTTATCAGGGAAAACATTCAGCCTTTGTTTTTTGGGGATTGGCTTATTTCACTTAGCATGATATTCTCCAATTCCATCCATTTATCTGCAAATGCCATAATATTAATCTTCTTTATGGCTAAATAATATTCCACTGTGTATATATACCAGAGTTTCTTTATCCATTCATCTGTTCAAGGGCATCTAGGTTGGTTCCACAATCTAGGGATTGTGAATTGAGCTGCTCTAAACATTGATGTGACTGTGTTACTGTAGTATGCTAATTTTAAGTCCTTTGAGTATTCCCCAAGAGTGGGATAACTAGGTCAAATGGTGGGTCCATTCCAAGTTTTCTGAGGAATCTCCACACTGTTTTCCAGAGTGGCTACACCAATTTGCAACTCCACCAGCAATGTAAAAGTGTGCCTTTTTCCCCACAGCCACACCAACATCTATTATTGTTTGTGTTCTTGATAATAGCCATTCTAATTGGAATAAGATGAAATCTTAGAGTTGTTTTAATTTGCATTTCTATAGTTACTAGAAATGTTGAACACTTTTTCATTTATTTATTAATCACCTGTATATCTTCTTCTGTAAAGTGTCTATCCAGGTCCTTGGCCCATTTATTGATTGGGTTCTTTGTATTTTTTTGTGTGTGTAAAATTGGTAAGTTCTTAAAAAATTTTGGAGATTAGTGCTCTAACTGAAGTGCATGTGGAGAAGATTTTCTCCACTCTGCAGGCTCTCTTTTCACATTATTGATGGTATCCTTGCTGAGAAAAAGCTTTTTAGTTTGAATCCATCCCATTTATTGATTCTTGCTTTGATTTCTTGTGTTTGGAAGTCTTGTTAAGGAAGTTTGATCATAAGTCAAAATGATGAAGGGCATGATGAAGGGTCCAACTTTGTCTTCTATTAGGTGCAGGGTCTCTGGTTTAATTCCTAAGTCCTTGATCCATTTTGAGTTGAGTTTTGTGCAGGGTGAGAGTTAGAATTTTAATTTCATTTTACTACATGTGGATTTCCAGTTTTCCCAGCACCATTTGTTGAACAGGCTATCTTTTCTCCATTGTATGTTTTTGACTCTGTTGTCTAGAAATTAGAACAACCACTCCATTCACAATAGCCTCAAAAACAATAAAATACTTGGGAATCAATCTAAAAAAGGAGTAAAAGACCTCTACAATGAAAACTACAGAACACTAAAGAGAGAAATTGGAGAAAACATTAGAAGACGGAAAGATCTCCCATGTTCTTGGATAGCAGAATTAATATTGTCAAAATGGCCATTCTACTAAAGAATTCAATGTAATTCCAATTAAAATTTCAATGACATTCCTCATAGAAATAGAGAAAGCAATCATGAACTTCATCTGGAAGAATAAGAGACTACGAATAGCCAAAACAATCCTGAGCAGAAAGAGTGAAGTAGGAGGTATCACAATACCAGACCTTAAATTATACTACAGAGGAATAGTAACACAAACAGCATGGTATTGGCACCAAAATAGATAGGCAGACCTATGGCACAGAATAGAAGACAGAGGAAAACCCACAAAAATACAGTTACCTCACATTAGTACTTAGTATTTCTTTAGCTATAATCTCTTCAATAAGTATAGCTCTCTTAAGCCTAGCTATACATGTACTTTTCTGGTCAAAGAGTGCATTTTTAAAATCCTTTAGTTCTACTTTCTCTCCTAACTCTCCCAGTAAACCTGGTTAAAAGCTACCAGCAATATCCATGCCACTAACTGAATTGTCACTGCCTTGAAATTTCCATTGACATGTTAATTGGTCCATCACTTTTAAATTCAGTCTCACAAAAAGTCTCAGGACATGGGCAAAATATAGTCAAGTTCTTTGCCAGAACATAATATATGAGTTTCTAGTCCAGTTCCAAATAGAGACTTCATTTGGAACCTCACAAACAGGATCTTCATTCCTGTCAACATCTGGTGTTCTAAGTTCCCACCACAATGGCACATTTAGTTCTGTTTACAACACTCTAAAGCTGTTCCAACTTAATCTCTAAATGTTTAAGACTTCCTACTTCCATTTTCAAAACCTTTTGAACCACATAGTGATGTTAGTCACAGGAACAACCCCACTTCTGGTGCTGATTTCTGTTTGTGAGGTTTTAACAATGTGGTAGAGGGGAGGCAACACAGCATGGGGCAAGGACTCAGAAGAGGAAAGCTTCCTAACTCATGGAGAGGTCAGAAAGCAGGTTGGGAGGATTAATGAGTCACAGGCCACATGGAAGATGCACCTTTCCAGTGCACATCCTCAGTGATCCACCTCCTCTCCCGGTGCCCCACCTGTGCACAGTTACCACCTGGTCTGTCCATTCCAAATGTGCTGGACTAATTGGCTACTGCTCTCATGACCTAATAATTTTACCTCTGAACATTCCTCCATTAACAGGAGTTCTTGAGGGACGTATCAAATCCAAATTCTAACAGTTTTTTTTAAGTGTTGTTGAATTCAGTTTGCTAGTATTTTTTTTTGATGATGATATATATATAATCATCAGGGATGTTGGCCTGTGGTTTTCTTTTCTTGTTGTATCTTTGTCTGGCTTTGGCATCTGGGTTATGATGCATTCTTAGTATGAGCTCAGAAGGATGCCTTCCTCTTCAACTTTGTAGCAGTTTTATAATAATTGATAATATTTCTTCTTTTAACATTGATAGAATTTAGCACTGAAACCGTAAGTTATTGTACTTTGCTTTGAAGATATAATTTTTATAAGTGATTTAATCTCCCACTATTAATTAATCTGTTCAAATTTTATGTTTGTTCATGATTCAATACTAGTATGATGACTATATTCAGGATTTTTTTCCCAGTGCACCGAAAATCATTTTGAATTTTTGATTTGGGGGTCCATTTATACAGTAGAACTTATAAGTAACAATTGCTTAGCCAAGCACAACTCATAGTAAAATAAGAAACCCCTTATACAACAAGGCAGAATTCAGTAAAAAACAATGATAACAAGTAGATATCAGACAATTTCCTATGCATTACTTCTGCCTGTTCATACATCTTCAGACTTGGATTCTCTGAAGTCAGACATTTGGTATTCTCCTTTGACCCTCTACCATTGGCCATGTTTTACTTGCCCCAGTGAGCTTAACTTTTCCTGCTCACAGTCAAGCAGTAATAGTTCAAGTAATCTTAGCCAATCATTCTCCTATAAACACTAAAAATAAAAAGTTTTTAAAAATTCTCAAGCATAAAAAATGAACATAAATCAGAATCTTCACATAGTCCCCATTACTATTTTGGGATGGGCAAAAGATATTTGATTTAATAACTCAACTTTCAAACTATTTTTTCTATTTAGAAGAGTGCTCTGTGAATATATATGCAGCTATAAGCTTTCAGTAGTCCAATGAAATTTTGAACCAAGTGAAAATAAAAGTCACTTTGTTTCACAATAATGTGAGATAAGTTTACAACTGTCAGTTAGCTTTATGATAAAAAATGGTAAAATTTGCAATAGTACAGTGAGTCTAAAAATAAATTTATTTAACGATAATGTGCCTTTTTATAGTCAGTTTACTCATTATAATGCAAAACTCAAAAGCTGAACAGAAGAAACAGATATAATTGATGTCATAAAAACTACTTTCTGACCCACTATATTTTCTTGTGTTCAAAACAGTAATTCATATTTTAACCACCTTCAGTCCATTATTGGGAGAGAAGTTCAGAATTGTATTAAATAAAGCTACTTTCACAGAGATCAAGTACTCATGATATGATTAAGTGAAATCAATTTTGAGAGCTCAACTTTTGACTTATAAAACAAAAGTGGCATTGTTTTAAATGATTTTCAGAAAACATATTTTAGGGAAAGTAAGTGAAAAACTAATTCAGTCCATACATAAAATAATGCTTATTATAGTAGAATATTTTGAATTAAGAAAAATGATAAACAAAGTAGCTAATAGAATATATTTGAAGGGCATTTACATAAACACAATTGCACAATTCAAATAATCTTTTAAAGGTAACTACAATTATTCACTTCAACAACAAAATAATTAGGAAGTTCAAAGATTTTAAAGCACACCAAGTCGAAATGAATTCTTATATGTAAATGTAAAAATCTCCACACTACATCAAAATATTAACACTTAAAAGCTAATATTTTGTCAGTTAGTAGTTTTATTCTGGGATTTATTGAGCAAACCACTTAGCTCTTGTTACTGAATCAGTTTTCACCCAATATGATTTCAAACATGGCTTGAGAAGAATAGGTTACTTAACTCAGATTTTTCAATGTGAAATTGATATTCCAGAAGCAGACAACAGTCTGCATTGAAGTATATGAAATGGTCAAGAATCATATTCATAAGACTGAACAAGAATACTAATGGGGATCGTGGGTCAGATTCATACATAGGTTCTTAACACTCAAAGAATGGAGCATATATTTAATGAGGAAGTTTTGAAAGTTGTAACAAAAAATAGGATCAGATAATTGAGAGAATTCAGAAGTCTTAGATGTGTTCTGACAAAAAGGTTTTCTGTACAGCAGTAGAAAATGGCTTCTGGCAATCAGTGAAGGTATGGAAATTCCAGATGCAGATCCCCAGATGCCTTTCTTATTCAAAATGAAGAAATTATGAACCAAAAAAATATGTGTCCAGGAATCTTGATTTCAGGAAGAACCAGGCAAAAATGTATAGTGTCTTTTACAACTTTGATCATAAAAAAAAAAAAAATGCTAGTTCATGTCAACAGTTAAATTAGGAATAAATCACAAAACCACACATTCCTAAGCAAGGAAAACTTGTGAGGTCTGAATTTAAATCAATACTAAACCTTTAAAACTCCTTTAGACTATGAAGCCAAAGTTTGTCACCAGTCTTCTCCAAAGGTGCCTAATTATATGGATGAATTCCTGTCTTCTCTAGATTTGTAAAATACCATTAAATTATCTAAAATGTCAAATTTTCTTAATATTTAATATTTAACTTAATAAAATCATCATCCTTCATTAATCAATTTAATCAAAGTGACAAAAAAAGATATTTGAAAATTGAATATTGGGGGTAGCATAACAATAATAACAACATAAATAAAAAATTTGCTCTTTCCATATTCAAGACTATGTTTCTTGAATAATCAAAGTCATGATGTTGAAAATATGAAACACAGGCAATTATTTCGATTAGTACAAAATCTTTTGTTTCCTAGATGGATCACTCAAAAATAAAAATCTTCCACAATCTCTTATTAAGAGTAGACCAACAACCTAAGGAATTTCATTTTAAGAGAGAAAGACCCAAGCTCTTTTTTTTATCACTACATTATTGAGTGCATTTATAAGAGGATTATAAATAAATTCATTTGTTCTTACCAAACTGTGATTTCACAACATAAAATTTATTTTTTACAAACCTTCCACAGTTTTCTATATCCATCAACATTTTGTCTTACTATTTCTCTTTCTCAATATACTTTTTGACAAATTTTCCCTTCTTTATTCCCTAAAATATATTGTACATTCTTTGTGCTATGGTTTGAATACATTCTTCCCAAATTCAGTTGTTAGAAACTTAATCCTAAATTCATATGCAATAGTATTTGGAGTAGGTCCATTGCTGCACAGGATTGGATAAAACCACGAGGGTGGGGCACCCATGCTGGCATTAGCAGCTTCATAAAATAAGCTTCTATTCTGTAAATAATCCTGTCTTAGGTATACTGCTATATATAAAACATTATACTTTCATTCCATACTTTATATACACAGTTAGTTCATCCTCTTATTGTTGGTAAGACACATTTTTCATCTTTATCTTAGCCCAGGGTCAAAAAGAAAATTTCAGCCTTCCCCAGAGATAAGCACAGTGTTAAACTATTGCAGAGATAAGATAAACTTATCTTGGACAGGAACTAAGAAAAATATGGTTTAAAATTTAAAACATACAATTGGTTTCATACTATAAAAATGTATGATCTTAAAATCAAAAGGCAATAAACGTATTCCTGTATTTTCCTTCTTTCTTAAAATTGTAGATTTTTTTTTGAACAATTCCCTAAACCAAATGAGGAGACAGTGCTGCAAGTTAGGAAAACAAGTAAATGTAAATGAGGTTGCAGATTTTCCCATTTCCTTCTGACTTACACAACCACCCCTCTCCTAGTTTCACATGGTGTCAAAACACCTGTCTTTATTTTTCCCTCAGATCAAATAGACACATTGGAATAAAAAGAAGTATATACATACATAAGTACATGTTTTCCTATTGCTGCACAAGTTATAAACAAGTTGCAAAAATTGTGTTTTGTGGTGATATTGCTGCTGTTTGTGTGTGTGTGTGTGTGTGTGTTTTATTTTCATTGTTGTGACAGCTTTAACTTGGTCTAATGATCCCTATTCTTGATTCAGTCTCATTGTTATTCTCATTCAGAAATTTCTGCTGTTTAGGAAGCCGGTGTATTCATATTTTCAAGCTCTGTTATGAACTTCTCTCTTTTTCTCATTTTTGTGGTCTGCTCTTTCTGTACAAGGGCGTTTTAAATATGATTCTCTTTTCTACAATTTCTGATCACACTGATTATTCATCCACCATCAGCAAATAGGTTCACCTACAAATTCAGCAAAGAAGGGGAAAGCAATTAACAGTATTTTTAAAAATTCAGTCTTAAAATGTATCTTTTCTCAATTATTTTTGCACAATTACTAGGCACTTGCTTCTGTTAACCATTCCAGGAAAATAAAATTCAAGGGTAGAATAATCCAAACAGGCTTCATTTCAATAGATTCCTCACTTTTTTATGAATGCATTTAATTTATGTGCAATAAAGTTAATTAATCTATATGAGACTGAATATAATGTTCTTCAGTAATAAAAGAATACATAATCATTCAATATTTTGTTAATATTTATGTCTGATTTTTAAAAATTACATTTCATTCAGTTTGATTCTAGATACAGAAACTTGAATCTATTTTGTCCTAATATAAAAATTAATTAAACAAATTAGTAGATAATAATGCATTGTTACATATTTCTCAGAAAATATGATTTTAAAAGTGTCTATAGGTATATTGATTTAGTATGTATTTTGTAAATGTGGAAATACAGAAACATTTGTATTTGTATGAAAATAATAAATGAATGCTTGAACAAAAAAAAAAGAAAAAGCCTTAAAACCTAGCTTTCAAAACTAATAATATAGAGGCTAATTTGTTATACAAATTTATCACTATAATGCATGAATATAAAACTTCATAACACAATCAAAATGACATTTTATGCATAACTTCATGCTGTATGCTTCAGATATAAATTGTGATTCAATTTGAGCAATACAGAGAAATAAATTTCTAATGGCATGTATTTGCATTTTATTGCTACAAACTTCTGCACTAGTTAGAATGTTAGTTTGAATTCTTGAAATGCATCATAATATGCTGGAAATATCAGTATCTATTTATAAATGTAATCAGATATGTGTATGTATGCATATATTTTCCTTTACTTTCTAATTAGACAACAATAGTAAAACAAATAGAAGAGCATACAAACTTAAGCAAAATTAATCACAAATCTATCACAGTTTGAAGTTTTACTTTTGTTGGATGACTGAGAGGACAGCGTAGAATGGATTTATATCCTGATATTTTCCCCAACTCACTATTTTTTAGTGACCTCGCTTGAATTAATTCCTGATATGACTTCCTGTGAAGTTCTATGATGTTTTACTCATCACTATTTCCTTATAATCTGGAAGATTTCTTGTCACATATATGTTGCTCAATAAATATGTGAATGGCCAAATAATAACACTAAAGAAATTTCAAATGTTTGATATCAGGCTGTTTTAAATTTTTCTATGACATGAACTTACTGATGCATACAGAATATGTACAATTTCAATAAGTAAATCAAAACCTCTAAAAGAGAATAAATGGTATTTCTTATATTTATTCAGTCTTAATCCCATGAACACTGAAATCACATTCACAATGTTGATGAATTTTTGCATTGTCAATTATTTAAAAAAACTCAAGATTTTTCATCAGAATATTTAGCATTATATGACATCATTAACAACCCTGTCCCTTATCTTAATATTTCCTCATTTGTTTGCTTACAATACCTGCTACGTATGATACTTTAATAGTTTTATACTATTAAATGTATATCTTAACCAAGATTATATATACTATACAAAAAAGTTTGACTCATTTTGGGGAATTGACAGAATTTATGTCACATTTGGCACTCGCTTCTTTGCCCCTGATCTGGAGAATCTGCAATCAAGAATTGCAAACCAAGTGAGCACTGGCCTCTGGCCCAACTGTAATCATTATAAAACCCAAAGTCATCACATCCTTGCTTTTATTCAATCCATTTTTAGGCTGACATCATCGCCTGGCCTTTTCTCCTAGAAGACTTCAATATGAGTTATAAATACCTCTTTGTACTCTTGGTATGTACATACTATCAATGTTCTCCATAGCTGAACCGTTTTGGGGTGGGTCTCCTTTCTCTCTTACAACTTCTCCTTTCACAATACATCTTGGACACATCCTTCATCTCCATCCTATATTAAGTGTTTGTGATATATCCATTAAGTTAATACTGCTTAGCAATAAAGAACTAAAGTAACTTCTGAAAAAGGCATGAACCTACAGCAATCCTAGAAATATCCTTTTGACTGGGAATACCAAAGAAGGCAATATTTTTTAAAGTGTTTTTGAAAAATCTTAATCAAACCATGATAATTGTACATGTTTATGGAGTACATGAGGTATTTCATGCATGAATGTGGTATGTAATGATCAGATTGAATAGTTTTAGCAAACATAATTTCTTTATGTTGTAAATAGTCAAAATTCTATTAGTTATTTTGAAATATAAAATTTACTGTTGACAACCATAGCTACCATCTTCTCTCCATCCTACGTATTCTATACTCTTTAAGAAATAAGAAATGACTAATTAGATTAAATAAGTTTTTTTTGCTATTGAGAGTTTCTTATATATCTGAATATTAATCCTTTGTCAAATGAATAGCTTGCAAAGGAGGGAACATTCATAGAAGAACCTTCAATGGCAAAATTAACAAGATACTTATAAAATATAAATTAAGTATGGAAATCAAAGAGAGGCAAAGAGTAGAAATTGAAGGGAATCTGATGTCTTTAGGGACTATCAATAGAACTCCCTGACGCTGTTTCCCATGCTAGGAAGCACATTCAATGTTCACAAGTTAGAACTCACTATCCCCTTAGGTGTCAACTTATTTATAATTTTAGTTGTTGGGTTCCTGGCATGTCAGGAAATATTTATCAAGGCTATTAATATTTTATTGCTACTTGCCTTCCCAGAAATGTTCACATTCTTTCTTTGTGTCTGCATTGTGATGTATATAAAATGACTTTTATTTATGAAAACTGAGACAGAAAATCTGTAAGAGTAATTAGTCCAAGATGAAGAGTGTCATTATTAGGATTTCCAGTATAAACACAAGGCTTCAGTTACTTTTTACAAAAGAGTTTTTCCCTAGGTAAAGTTATATAAAATGTAAAAGATCTGAGCTAAGGTACATGTTTAATGTGTTATTTCCTTCAACATGACCAGAAAAAGGTGGAAAAACTCTATAATGAGTAGCAGTTGGCTTTCCTTAAAGAAAGCTTCTGAGTGAGAACTGGGCTGCAAATACTGACTTTTTCACTAGTTTCATGAACATGGGGGAAATTAACCATTCTTGTTTCATTTTGCTCATTGGTGAAATGAAGAATACTACTTCATAGTCTTCGAAGAATCAAAGAAGAGTCTTCCTTTATGGTTAGAATAAGCTTGTGTGCCATATATCAAGCTAAACATATGTTAATAAATGTTAACATAATTTTATATATGCTGATTAAAGAAACTGAAACATAAATTTTGCACTGATATTTTCTATTTTAAGGCTTTCCTTTAAAAAGAAAATGGGAGGTGGGTACTGGGGATTGAGCCTAGTAGTGATTTACCACTAAGCTATATCCTCAGCTCCTTTTATTTTTTATTTTGAGACAGGGTCTCCCAAAGTTGTTTAGAGCCTCACTAATTTGAGCCTGGGCTTAAACCTGTGATCCTCCTGCCTCAGCCTCCCAAGTTGCTGGGATTACAGGCATGCTCTATAGCACCCAACTCTTGTCAAAATTTAGAATTTTTAGAAGTGAAGGAGTATAATAGTAGTTTTATTTTGTTTTAATGGTTTAATAGTTGTAATGGTTAAAGTTAGTATTTTCTCTGGATCTTGTCAATTGCATCATATTTACAGAAAGTATCAAATAAGTAAAGTGGAGGGTTTTTCGAATATGAGCAGGGTTTCCTTAAAATTAATTTTAATCATAAATATGTTTCACATTTAACTGATTGCTTATTATTTGTTAATTATTGAGAAATAGTTGTAAAAACATTTTAAAAATTACTCAAAATTAAGTTATAATATTAAGGTAGGGTTAGCTCTATGGAAAGTTATTAATCTTTTATTGCTAAATTCATAATAAATTCTGCTTTTAAGAAAATTGTCTCAAAATCATATTTGAAAACATTTTCTTGAATAAACTAATCTTGAATAAATTCAAATGCAAGTTGTTTGGTCTTGTCACATAATTAGCATTCACCATCTATAAAGGGCATGTGAAATGTTTTGAACAAAAAAGCACCACTGCATAGGAGTCAAGAAGTATTGCTCCATAAATACCAACTTATTGGTAGAATGGTGACTGTGGTATGCAACAAAGGTCTAAATATAGATAAGTAACTCTGTGCAGTAAAGAATGGTTCAATAAAACCGAACACAAAAGGCAGATTCACTAATTAGTATGGTTTTGTCAAGATTTCACATTAACTGTGCACACTGTAGTATGCTTTTCTTTTATTTGAAATCAATAAAAATGAAATTTGTGAAATTTTTTGGTTTGTATAGAATATGGCAAATTAATTTCATAAAGCATTCTGTATTTTAAAGATATCATCTATGAGAGTTAAGGCTATAGGTAATTCATATTCCTCATATTAATTACTGTCTTTTGTCTCATAAGTATCCTGTAGATCTTTTCTTCATATATTCTTTGTATCAATTAGTTCACAAATGAATAAACAAACAGGTATGAACCACATACATTTTATCTAAGCAGTTTTTCAGCTTCTGTTTCTTCTGTTTACTTTTATAATGTGCAACACCATTCCCCAACAAGGCAATGGTTATTTTATGTAATTAATTTTTTGCATGTGGATTTTAATCACCTAATACTAATACTAATACTAATAACAATAGTAATATTGTTTTTATATATCAAGTTAGATGAATAATTCAATGTTGTCTTCTACTACTTATGTATTTTAATTTTTAAAATTAAATCGTGCTTGACAGTTCATTTATAGATTCAATTTTATCTGTTATTTGAAAATATTAACTAGTTGCCTAAATTTTTAAATCATGTGTTTCAAGTATCAGTATTGCAACTGTTATTGAGATAACATCTTACTATTTACTATTTATCTTTATTAATTTAGAAATAATTCTCAAGTCATATTTCTTTAATTTCTTGAGCTTATTAATCTTAAAGTCTTTATAGTGTGATTCGATATTTGTTAAAGGTAGCATGCTTCCGTGATCATTGCTATTTACTTTAGCATTTTCCTAGTTTTTTGTGTCTGTGTTTATTTAATAGCATCCCTTCATTTCTCCTTACTAGGACTGATTGCCCTTTGGATTGAATGTTTCTGCATGGCTTCTAGCTCTGGTCTTCCTCATTTCAGATGGTTTTTGTGTGAAGAGAACAAGACTGTGGATTGTCAAGGTAAGTAATTTGGCATTTTTATTAAACTTCCTGTTTCTGAATTGCGTCATGTATATTTTCTGCTCTTTTTACTCTTTTGATAATTTCCTAAACCTTCTTTATTCTAACTCTCAGAAAACAAACTTTTAGCCTATTCACTAAGAATCAGTACACTTTAAAAATACATTTTCTTTACTCATAGGTAATTTGAATATTGCAGTAGTTTCTGTCTCTGAGCAATGCTGACTTGATGGGCCATGTGTGATCTTCTTTTGTCTTTATTTCATATTATTTTTTATTTTAATTTACTTTTTTTGAGAAAAGTTTGGATGAGAAATTTTCACAATTACTCAACTACATATGTTTCTCCAAAACTACAAATCTGTAAATTTAACTAGAGTTTACCATGGAAAAAAATTTTGGGTAGAATATTTTGATATTTTGATATTTCAGACTATTAATTTTTATATATATGTGATAGCAACTTTTAAAGTTGTAGTACAGAAGGAGAGATACTAGTTACTTTGTGAAATCTTGGCAAAAGTAATGGATTTCATGGCAAAGAATAGGTAATTTGTGTTATTCATGGATAACTTACAAAAAATTATAGATAATAAAGGCATTTACTGAGATACAATTAAAAATAGCAACCAGATTCATAGGAAGATCTGTGTTATGTTTCAATATATTGAATTATAGATTAATGAAAATGCAAAAAATTATTTGGAAGAATTAATTGGGTTATTAATTTCTATTAGCAAAAAAATGCCATTTGTTTTTATAAGATGATTTTTAAATCTAGGAGTATGTATGAACTTTCTAAGCACAGTCAGTGAAATAATAATGGAAATGCCTTTGATTTAGCGTTATGAAAATGATTGGCAGGTTACAGCAGAAGTGTTTCAGAATTTTAATGCAATCACACAAGAGAGTTGTGGAAGTGGAAGTATTTGAAAGTTATGTTTGGATTTTAAAGAGATAGATACAGAAAGTGTAAAATATTTAAGAGGTCAGAGTCAATGGGCCTCCAAGGAGATGTTACACATAATCTTTTTTTTTTTATTCTGAACACTTGTTTCAGTCATCTTTTTTCTGTTGTGACCTGACAAGACCTGACAATAGCAATTTTAGAGGAAGAAAAATTTATTTGGGGGCTCACAGTTTCAGAGATCATACATAGCTGTGTCCATTCCCTGGGGCTCAGGGTGAGGCAGAACATCATGGTGGAAGAGTATGGCAGAGGAAAACAGCCCTAATGATGATGAGGAGCAGAGAGAGAGAAAGACTAAGCTCCAGCCACACCCTACCACCCTACAATTTCCACTCAAATTAATCCCCATCAGGGTATAATTCACTGATTAGGTTAAGACTCTCATAACCCAACTATTTCACCTCTAAGCCCCTCACATTGTCTCAAACATGAACTTTCCAGGGGCACCCTAATATCTAAATAGTTTTGAAATCTAGTATCTAAATAATAGTTTTGAAATCTAAAACTGAACAAAGGAACAATCAACTAAGATTATTTTGAATTGCATTTAAACCTTTGCAATATAGGCTATTTATTAGAGAAATATTATTAACAATATTAACTCAATCATAACAAATTATCACAATACGACACTTATAAGAAACAGATAAGGAGATTTAGTAGCTTTCCCACTGAAAGTATCAGGCACATGATGTTTAGAAACTATGGTAGAATGTCTTAAGACAAATAGTCCCAGTCTTCATAAATTGTTCCAGAACATAAAAAATGAAAAGGTGCAGTTTCTAAATTTTACTAAAATCTATATCAATTAAAAAGATAACAATAAATTTTCATCAACTATAACCTAATGATGCAAAAATACAATATCATAGAAGGGATTTATTTCAGGAATGAATACATGGTTTTCTATTATTTAATTTTAAAGTGAAAAATCGGTGATTTTTTTCCCATATCTTAAGCCTTCCTTTGATTTCTGCATTAATTAGTAATGATAACACTGATTAAAGTAGAAATTTATATAAATGCTCCTAACATAGCAAAAATTCCCCTCAGTCTGAAGGTCAGCCATCTAAGGTATGCTTTCCTACCAAAACCATAAACATAAACCATAAGCTTTGCTCCCACTATATAGCAGTTGTGTTTGCAGCATTAGATAGTAGAATTAGAAACAACAACAAAAAAGCAAACCGGAGCACATGAATTGGGGAAAAAATAATATTATATATTTTTTAAGGTTTTAGGGACACTCAGGATAATCAATACTGAAGACACCCAAAGACATCAAAGACACCCCATTAATAATCAAAGTATACTGGACAACACCCAAAGATTAATTTTAAAAAGCACTGGATGGATAATTCAGTAAGCTTTAACTTACAAAATACAAAATTAAAATTTAAAAGATACAAAAACAAAAAAGATTTTTCATATAATTCAATAATTCCACTACACTACTGGGCATGTATTCAAAGGAAATGAAATCAGTATATCATAGAACTGTCTGCACTCCAGTGATTATTATATCATTCTTCACAATAGTCAAGATATGGAATCTACAAGATATTTATCATCAGAGGAATAGATAAAGAAAAAATATATACATGATGGAACATTATTTAGCCTTAAAAAAGATAAACAAAATTCCTGTCCTTTCTAAGCAACATGGATAGAACTAGAGAAAATTATTTTAAATGATTAAAACCTGGTGCAGAAAGACAAATATTTCATGTTCTCACTCACTCATGGAATCAAAAAATGTTGACCTCAGAAGAGAGTAGAATAGTGACCACTAAAGGAAGGGTAGAGGTCAAAAGGAAGGGACAGAGAAGTCCTTGATAAAGTATACCAAACTAGGAAGAATTACTTCTAGTGTTTTATACAACATATTAGGATAACTATTGTCCATAACAGATATATACTTATAAATATGTATGTAAATTTTATACATATATATACATACCAGAAAGAAGAATCTCAGCTTTCCGAACACAGAGAAATGGTAAAGAATTGAGGAGCTGGAAATGCTACTTACTATGATTTATCCATTACACACTATGTATAGATATTAAATTATCATACTGAACTCCCCTATGCACGAATATTATATGTTCAACAAATTAAGGTCCTTAAAAAACAAAAATTAAATCTGATTAAAAGATTAAAATTAAAGAGTTGAAGGTAGCAGAGCTTAGACTGAATTTACAGATTTGTTTTACTTCATGCCCTTTTCTCTTTCCATCTTAAAATGCTTTTCCTCAGTGCAGGCTGTTAAGTAAAAGGATAGAAGCCAAACCTGATGTCATAGGAGGATAATAAAGTGAATCTCTGTGTCCCCTCACTAACATAGGCCCTTTCCAAGGTTCTGGGTCACTGAGTGGGAGTGCTGCAAGTATATTCACATTTTCTTATATTTTTAATAATTGATGATGTTTTAATGGAAGATGGTTTGCTCTATTCTTATTTCGCTGGTTTTTCACTCAATTTAGCCTTGAGAACATGGGGAGTAGGTACAAAGGGTAATTGGAGTGGCCAAAAATGATTTTCCTTCTTTTCAACTGGCCCTTGAATTTTACATTCTAAGGACAGTTTGGATTGGGCCAAAGACTTCTGTGAAGTTAGCCACCAGTTCTGGGTAGCATTATTATCATTGCTGGCCATCCTAAAAGGAGAATGGCTTCCAGAATAATGACACCAACATAGGAGAGTCTCTAAATGGGCTTCATTACCCAAAGTCATAACACCAGAGAGTGAATACATTATGAAATTTTTCAGACTTTGAAAAATGGACATTGAAATATATGGTTTGGTATTAAAATAAAAAATATGTTTTCTAAGTACCAAGCTCTAAGAATTTTCTGGAAAGATCTTTTTATATTATTTTTTAATAGGAACATTATGATGCAAAAATCATAAAATCCCTAAATCTGCCTTAATCTAGTAAAATTCTAATTAATAGCTAATTTAGTATGAAGTCACTATGCCTTAACAATAACTGTCCTAAATCCTTTTATGTTTATTATCTTATTATTTACCAAAGTCCATGAAAGATTAATATCTTTTTCCAAAGTTAGTGAATGGTAAACTACAATTCATATCCATGTCACCTAAATCAAGAGATCACATTTTGATAATATGTATATGCACACTATCAAGGAAAATATGCATATACTATACATTTTAATTCTGTTCAAGCTTAGATTTGAGGTCTGGTAAATCCACTCTCTATTTTTTCACAATTTTTTTCTCATTAACAGACCGATTCAAATAAGGGGGGAGAGACCACCAGGTTTTGGTACTGAATAGTAACCATACATTTTTTTTTAAAGTATTACTTTATTGGCATAATGTAGAAAATCCTTTCATTTTTAACAGTATTTTAAATGCCTTCTAGTATAAAACTCTAACATCACTAAGTAATTACTATATCCAGAATTTTAAGTCAAAGTTTTAAGTTTTTATCTTTATATTCCAACTTTGTAATATCTTTCTGTTGTAAATATATCTTACTTTTTTTTACTATTTAAAGAGCATTTGTATAGAAAATAAATGATTATTGTTTAAGGCACTGACCTATAAAACTGTGCAGAAACACGAGGATTTAGTGTTTACCCAAAATATATTTATTATTGAGAGATTTATTGGAGAATTGTTTTTCTACACATTTCTCAAATTTCCTGAAAGTCACAATAGATATTACAAATTCAAAACAATTTCATTTATTTTTATTTATAATACTCCTTTGATAACCTCATTTAACTGAATTTATTTTTAAATTTAACTTAAAATGTTAAATTAATCCATATTATTGTGATTTTAATTACAACAGCAAAGAGAAGTATGAATTTAACATTTTCTATAAATATAGGAACTATTAATAGTATGACAAAAACAAGAACCACACATAACAAAACAAAAAACCAAAGCCAAATGTTTAACATAAAATAATCTGGGTGAATCTCTGTAAAGCACAGATAAAAATGCCCTGGTAAATTAGTTCAAAATAGTCTTAAAATATACTTTAATGCACAATTTCAAAAAGTAAATGTTATATGACAGCTACTTTTAATTGCTCATTTCTACATTGATATTTGTTTTATACAGTGACAATGACCCTTTGCTTAGGCAAATTTTAGTCAGGCTCCAGAATGTTCTTCTAGACTTATCTATGTACTTCTTTGTAAAATCCATGTTTAACAAGAAGTCTGCTTATGTTAATTTAGCAATAGCCCAGCATCCTTCATATCTGATAACCCTTGATATCCAGTTGGTTATTCTACATTGTCTTTCAGGTGACCTCTCATTTCCCTGGCTTATCATCAGCAGGATCCCCATTACCTTTGATGTTTCTTCTTAATACTTTTCCATCCACCAAGCTCCACTCTCCTATCAGGCTATAACACTTCAACTTACCTGTGCTGTGTTCAGGATTAACTCCAGCTCTGTGCTAAGAGCTCTTTCTTCTTATGTCAATAGTCCTGAATAAAAATCTGTTTGTACTTACTTAACCACTCTACAGCAATTTTTTCTTTGGCAGTGAACCAGGGATCACTTAAAAAAGGTCCAACTATTGTTTAACTTGTGTCTTCTTTTGCTTGTGTTTTTTCCTCTGGGATGAACTTTAGTATTCATTCTGACAGAAGATGTAGATTCTTCTATTACTCTTTTAAACTTAATTTTTCAAAGAAATACTTAAATATCATTTCAGCCATAATATCTGTTTGATTTGCATGGTCTAAAGTAATACTATTTTTTGGCCTGGAGTTTTAGCTCAGTGGTAGAGCACTTGCCTACCATGTGTGAGGCACTGAATCCAAACCTCAGCACCACATAAATAAATAAATACATAAATAAATAAAGTTATTGTGTCCATTTACAACTAAAAATATTTTTAAATAAACAAATAAAATAACATTTTTTTCAAATTTTATGCTTTTTAATCCTATGTTTTTGGTATTATGGAAGTAAGTTCCAAAAAGTAGAGGTTGCGGTCTACTTTGTTGGCAACAAAGAAGAGTTTTATAACTTCCTGAATGTTAATTATACGTACTTACCTTTTTGCTTCAGACAAGAAATAGGGAGACATTTCAAAGAGAAACATTTTAAAGTTGATTTGAATAGCTGTGACACACCAAACTGTCTACTGCTTATTTTTCTTCCCAAACACTTCAGTTTATGACTCAGCTTCTCAAAATAATCTGGTTAATTAAATCAATGTTCGCATATTGTATATATCTAAAACGCATATGGAAAGAAGAAATAGAAGCAATATGCTTCAAATGAAATATTTTAAAGTTCCACATTAAAATTAACATGTTTTAAAATATGCCTTACTACTTTGCTTTAATTATTCAGAAGCCCAGGTTTAGCCTATACACTAATATGTATTACTGTGAGAGGGAGGGATACTTCAAAATTATTTTGTTATTTTCTAGGGTTTTTTTTTAAATTTTTGAGATATACACTATTATAGGAAGTACAGATTCTTCTAATGTATAAAGCAAAGCTAAATGAAGTGGATAACTGTCAAAGTAATTATGTATATGGTTAGAGAAGCCGAATATAGCACTATAATACTTTCATCTGGTCCATTTAATTGCTATGCAGTTCTTTGATATACCAACCAGCACCTTCCTAAATAGATTGGTGTGTCCTGCACCGCTGTTAATTCAGGTTCTGGGACCGAAAGGTGAGGGGATGGAGAAAAGACAAACATGCACCCAAATAGAGGATAAACAGATGCCGGTGGGTCACTAAACCTTGATAGGGTGATAGTGACCATGAGTAAGCTCGGGACATTTATTATATAGGTTAAAACAACAAAAAGATTTATTGTGAGAAAGTGTCTTTAAGATAAACGGAACGGAAATTGAGGGTATAAATAGCGCAATTATAACGGTTAGCTTGCGCCTGGTAATTCTTCACCCCCAGGCAGCTATCTTTTCTTTTTTTATTTTTTTTACCCCATAGAATGTTGGCTAAGTTGCATATGCTTCTTGGGCCTCAGGTACCTTGCCTACACATATATTTTTAGAGGTGTTAAGGAGCTTATATTATCATTTTATGTAAGGGTGATGCATAAAATGCTCACTCATGCGATTTCAATGACATTGAGTCTCAGTGTTATTACTAGTATCAAAGAGAAAATTATTTTTGTCAAATAATTTTTACAACAGAACCATAGTATCTCATTCAAAACTTAAGAAAGCACATGGAATACATGATTACATGGATGGTGTGAATCTACATCGTGCACAATCATAGAAAGGAAAAGTTGTACCTCATTTGTGTACAATGAATCAAAATGGAGTCTGTAAAAATTAAAAACAAAACAAAAACAAAAACAAGTGGGGTATATGGAGAGGTGCCTTATTCTTAAAATGGTCTAGTAAACTAACCTTTGAGTACATACTTTATGGGTTCCAGCACCCACTATTCAACTGTACTGTGGGCACCACCATCTTGTCATCTACACTTAATGTAGACATCTTCATTCAGTTTTCCTGGAGTTACTAGAACTACACAAATGCCTCCATCATCTTACTTTGTGTCTTCTATTCACTCTTTCACAGAGGATGCTACACACGTGTAAAAATATCAGCATAATAACATGTTTTATATGGGTAAATACAAAAACTAAATTCACTGTGTTTGTAGGTTGATTTAATGAATTAGAGCACAGATACTGCATAACATTGACTATCACAGGCTTTAAATTCATTTTGCATGTCTTTATACTTGATATATGAATGCATTTTTGAAAGACAATTGTTTTAAGAAGTCAAGTTTCAAAATGATATTTTTATTTATGTATTTTGGTTCTTCAGATGTGTCTATATAACAAATAGTTCATTATATTTCCAAAGATAAGATCCAAATTAAACAAACAGACACAAAATCAAGTGAACAGAAGGCATAATAAGGTCAAGAAGCCAAAATGATAATTTATGTAAACCATGTAATCAAAATGGAAACTAGTACAAGTTTTACCAAGATGATGCACATGTGTCATAGCTAGTAGTGATATATGTTCAATTATCAAATATTTGCTTAAAATTATACTTTATTTTTTACTTACTTTTTTCCGTATTTTTACAGTAGTTTCTACTTTACAGTATTTGTGAAAGAAAAACAATCCATTTAACCTTTATATCTTTCTCATCAGGTTCTCTAAAAGAATAGAGTGAAATGTTAAAGTTATATCCCACAGCTGTACTGAGCAGGACTCCTTCACTTGTGAATATTTTTTTAAAGTTACTTCTTTAAAAATGTGTCATATGGTAATGAAGATTTGGTAAGATACAGATTTTTATTCACTTAAATTGAAATTTTCTTTTCCTACAGTTATACATCTCCAATTGTGAATTTTCTTTTTAGTTCACTTTATAAGACATGTTTATGTGATAGCCAGCAAAGACAATTATGTGGTTCCATGCTAAATGATATTTTAATTTTTAGTAAAAAAAATTGCAAGAATACTTAATTAAAAAATGCTGTGCAAGAATGCAAATATAAAATGTCATCTTTTCTGAATCAAAATTTTGAAAGAAACTCTTGCTTATATTCAGTCATGCATGAAATCTATAGGTGCATGATACAAGAGGCACATATACAAAAGGGGAATAGATTATGATAGGCAGCATGGTATAGTGAGAAACAAGTCGGAATTTGAAATAAATTACAGTTTTCAAATTCTTCCTGTTATCTGGCCTGGGAAAGTTACTGAACTTCTGTGTGTTTCTTTTTGCTCACATATAATATGGATATGATAATATATACTATAGAATGACCATGGGGAGAGAATGGTCCAACAAAACATTTAAAAATACACTGACAAGAACCAATAAGTATCAATCCACATTTCCTTTGGTTGTACTATTCTGGTTCTGATTCCTGGTGGGCATTGCTTAATGAATTCCAAAAGGAACATATTGATTTTTGGAAGGCAGCACATTATTCTACAAGAAAAAGAATAACCTATATATATCAAAGATAAAGATGGGAAGATGTTTTGAAAGAAGTCCGGAATGGAAGTTTTTGTTAACCAACTGCTTCATTGTATATATGGTGTTAGAATATTAAATTTCTCTGCTTGCAAATTATTTCATGAATTTTCCCTATTTGGGCGATGCTTTATTTTGATGATTAGCTTTAGAGCTACAAGACTGTCATACAGGTGTATGTAGTAGCATATTGAATTGGTTATTTAATCTTTTTAAAATTATAACGTAGTCTGAAAGAAGAGAACATCTTTCACACATTCCAAAGAAAGCTACTAAGGAGCCACCAAAATATCAGGGTCATATACATTCTTCAAGAAAAAAATAAGATGGAGAGAGAATCAGCCCTACTTCTTCCAACTGCCTGACCTTCTACCACCACAACCACTAAGTTTCTATATAAGATTAAGATAGGCAAAAGTTGCTGGGCCTGGTGGAGCACATCTGCAAGCCAGTAGCTGGAGAGTCTGAGGCAGGAGGATCACATGTTCAAAGCCAGCCTCAGCAACTAAGTGAGGCCTTAAGCAACTTATCGAGATGTCTAAATAAAATACAAAAAGGACTGGAGATGTGGCTCAGTGGTTAAGCACCTCTGGGGTTCAAATCCTAGTCCAAAACGAGAGAGAGAGAGAGAGAGAGAGAGAGATTGGCAAATGTCATCAAATGTCATCATGTCATTTGTGACCTCATACTAAATTCAGTGTTTGTTGTCACTTAAGAGTTCTTTAAGGTAGAATGGAGAGTATATCAGTTAGCTCATGCTGTCTAATAATCCACTTCAAAAGTAATGACTTATAAAACACAAATGTTTAATTCACAATTCTGTAACTTACAAGTTAGGTTGGCTCAACTTAGTGATTATTCTTGTCTCATTTGGTCATGAAAGAAAAACAAAAAAGTTCAAGGTAAGTATTACACCAAACTAAAACCAAAACTCAGTTAGATTAATATTGTGTCTAAAAATATTGTAATGATACCAATTACATATAGTGAAAAAGGGAGAAGATTCACAACATAATTAACAAAGTAGCAAATCTATTGTATTATTGTTCATAACACATGGTTGATGATGTTAATTAATTTAAAAATTATCTTCTTATCAGTATATTTGTACTAAAGGACAAGAAGACACATAGAGTATAACAGAAGAGATTGCAAAATCTTAGTTTCTTTATGTTAGCATATCTCTAAGATTTTCAGTATTCTCATAGATTTATACTTTCAAGATAATGACTGTAGTATGATTACTCAAGTTCCTACCTCTTAGCAAATAGTCAAGAATTTTGGCAAATACCAGCATTATTATGTACTGTTATAAAATGAGAATATTTTTGTGTATAGATCATATGCAATCCTGTATTATCAAAATCTTTCTCTACTAATAAGGTCCAATGAAAATTGATTGCAGAACTTTAAACTGAGATGCTGTGTGTTTTTATTTGTATTTTTTAACAATCAATTTGACTCTAATGCTGTAACCGAAATGGAAAATGAATATCAAAATTGGGAATTGAATATTGACTGCATGTGAAACTACTAGTAGGAAGGTAGCAGCAGCAGTTCTGACAAAGGAAAATGAAAAGTTGAAATATATAAATGAATTAAATATTAGGAAAAATAAGCATATTTGGTAAACATTTATGAGTTTATTTCTACAAGCTTCATAAATGGTAGAGTATAGGAAGTTAAAGAGTGAGTAAATATGAACCATGATTTTTCTATAAACGTGTGCACATAGGATCATTAATAATGAAATTGAGGAATGCTAGAATGCATATTTTAGAGAAATATTCTTATTTATTTTTGTTTTACAAAAAAACACAGAATTCTGTTGAAATATCTGTATTGTCATATTACCTAAACACTTGGAAATATCGAGGTGGAACTGGAAGGACTGACATGTAAAATTTATATTTGGGACCATCATAATTAGAGAGTAAAGGTATAAATCTGTGGATAAGATTTACAAAGGAAAGGGGAGTCCATGAAAATCAAAGATAGCCAAGTTTTCAGAAAAATCTCATTTAGAGAATGGTATGAAAGCATAATTGATACAAGGGGATGGCAGGAACATAAATACATTCATTGAATAATTGACTTGTCAATGATAAATATTTTGTTGTTTTTATCTCATTAATTTAATTTCATTAATTTAGAACACCATTTTAAACTCTAGCTCCTATTATATGGTGAATTCCTCTTTTAGTAATGTTGAATTGAAGTTTATAGAGATTAAGAAAATAACCCAGGTCATCATTTTTACAAATGTCAGAAACAAAACTCAAATGGTGACTTTCTAAAAACAAAGACCTAGTTCAATGTAATACTTTCCAATAATAAAAACATAATATAGGATTAATTCAATTAATTAAATTTGTTTAAATTAAACATTACATTTTATTTTTACTCTTAATTAAATTGCAACTTATGCAATCAAAATAGAAGAATTCTTCTTATTTTGTTTCATTATATCATTGCTTATATCCTGATACTAAAAGAATCTATTGAAATACAAATAGGCAAGTAAAATGAATCAAAGGAAACAAGACAAGTTATAGCATAGTAGTTAATAGTCTCTTAATTGTTGCCATAATTGAGTAGAACCATTAAAGTCACTATTTTGTAAGTTGTGATATAAGAGATAAAAATAAAATGCTCCTTTTCTAATTAAATTACTATGAAGTGCCAATTCATTCTTTATTGGGGCAATTTAATACAAAGAAGCAGCCAACATTCTTTATTCAGCAAGAGGATCTCATTTATTTTTCCAAATAGGTTTATATCTCTTAGATTTGAGTAATTGTAAGAAATAAAAGATTATTATTGCTATGGTAAAAATGTTTTATAAAATGTACTTATAAAATAAATTTCTAAAAGGATTTTAGATCAAATCATATGTATGAAAAAAAAGCATATAAAATTGTTATGAAAGGAAAGTGAAGTAGTTTCAAAGCAGCCTAGCTTAGAACCTAGGGTGAATAGCATCCTTTTGTAATTAGTTAACCCAAATCACGTCTTATCTCCATAACACTTTATTATCATCATAGCTTTTGAGCAGGCATTGATAAGAAATTAGAGCTTGTGTTTTCTCTATGGATTAAAATATTTGGGAGTAATTAAATTATTCTATCAAGGGAGAATTTATTAAATTCTCAGAATAAAATGTGATACAGACATTCCAGATATGGTGATCTAATTGTAGTTAAATCAGACACAATAAAGTTCCTGTTATTCAAAGGATGCTTTTTCCCTATTGCTGCTTACTATGAAGGTGTGTCCCCACGTCCCATTCTCATTACTCCATCTCCTCATATAAGTGGAAGTTATATTGATTCTTGCATGGTGATCTCAATGCTATACAAAAAACAGCATTTGGTTAAGATTTTTTTCCAGAAAACTGAGACTATTAGGGGAGACCTATTAGTTCCTATGAGCTTAATTAAGTACCTAAAAATTAAAACCCTTTTCCTTTCCATATCTCTTCTTTGAATTAATTAAGAGTGAATCATATAAAATGTTCATAGAAATTAATATCAAAAATTTAAGAAATCTAGGATTAATAGAGACACAATGTAGACCAGTACTTAATTGAAAAAAAAACCTAAATATACAAATTGTTCTCAGAATCATTATTATAGGAAATAAGCAAATAAGAAATAATTTCTAATTCACATGAATATCAAAAAACAGAGACTTATAATGTGTTTGACAGTGTGGAAGTATCAGGGTTTCAGTAATTTTTTTTTAATACAGTGTAAATTAATACAAAAATTTTGGAAAATAGCTGGACTTTTTTTATAGATAAAAATGTATAAATAATATGAATTTATGACCTATGAACTTAATTTGGGGTATTTAACCAAAAAGCATATGTACATATAAGTTGTAAAAAACATAAAAAAAAACTAGTAGCAATCATTGAAAAGTCAAAACCAGAAGTACTCCAAATACATGATATGGAATTTAAAAAATGCAACATCATATGCATAAAATGCAACATGATGTGGTAATTCATGTGAAATATTGTCAGTAATGGAAATTTAGTAGAGACTTAGTGCCTAATGTTTTATTAAAGTCTGATCAAAGAGGCATCCTTGGCCTAGAATACAAAATTCTACTCTCTCCTAAGGCAAAGTGGTGTCCATTATAAACCTTACTGTTTGCACACAAAGTTTATTCACAAGGAGCCATTAGTAAAGAATATTCAACCATAAAACATTGTGTGCACTAAATATGAATGAATCAGCTTCCCAATAAAATATAAAATCAGAATTATATCAGCAAGATTTCAGAATAGCCCAGACCTACTTTCCCCACAGAAGCACTGACTTTATATGACACAGTTCAACATAACTTTATAAGAATTCCAGAAACCAGTTAAGTCACACTTACACCAGGCAAGTTCAATACCAAGGACAGTCAAATTGGTAAGAAAAGCAATTTCATATCATCATTTTTTAAAGTGTCATACATTAATGTATTCAGAAGTTCAACTTGGAGCTTATCCCTTAGGAGAGAAACAGAAAAGTGGAATTCCTATCCAATTATGTAACTTTTAGGGGTTCCAACTGAGGGACTGGATCCTGATAAACCATTGTACTTTGATTCCTGAGGGACTACAGAGAACAAAAGAGAGTGTGGAGTCTTATTGAAGCACCAAAGAACCTGAGGTATTGCTGATAGACACTTTAGGAAAAAAAAAAATTAAAAGCTCAGGTAAAATAGACTAGCATATGTTTCTAATAGGAAATCACACACACGAATAGAAAGAAGATATGCCTCCAAGTAAGGTTTGAGAGATACACAGACTCTCTAGCTGGGTTTATTGGCAAAATCCTTTCCCCATGTGAAACCATCTCTAAAGACTGGGAAAGGTGGCTGTATCTTCAAACTCACTTTGAAAAAATAGATTGCAAAAGGAAACACTGAAGCATGGCCCAAAGGATGAAAGCAATGCCAAAGAAACAAAGATCTGTGAAACACCTGAAAAAGAATCAAAAATCCAAACACTCACAACAATGATAATACTGCACCTTAAGCTTACTATACAACAAGAGAACACAGAGAGGAAACTAGAAAAATTCAAGAAAAAATGTGCTATGGTTTGGACCTGTTATGCTCCTCCGAAGGCTCATGTCTGAGGCAATGCAGCATTGTTCAGAGGTGAAAAGATTGGATTGTGAAGGTTCTTACATTATCAGGGGATTAATTCATTGATGATTAATATTTTAAATGGGTAATAAATGGCAGCAGGTGTGGTATGATAGAGGAAGGAGGTCACTGGGGGCATGGCCCTGGATACCACATCTGTCCCTGTCCTTTTCTCTCTTGCTCTATTTCTTGGCTGCCTTGTGCTGAGTAGCTTTTTCCATCACATCCTTCTTCCTTTATTCCTTCTCACCTCAAGTCAGAGTAATGGAGTGAGCTGCCATGGACTGAAACCTCTGAAACTGTAAGCTAAAATTAACATTTCCTATTCAAAGTTGTTCTTCTCAGGTCGTTTGGTCATAGCGGTGAAGCACTAACACACAATGAATAATCCAAATGAGAATATCAGCAAAGAGAGAGATACTATAAAAACTAAACCACTGAAATTCTGTAAAGAATACCATAACTGAATTTAAAAATTAACTGTAGGTACATGACTACAGCAGTTTTTATTAAACAGGAGAAAAAATCAGCACACACAAGGTCAGGTCACTTGAAATCTGTCTAGAAAAACAAAAAGGATAAAAATAATGAGATGTAAAGAACGTCGAAGGAATCGTGGGGCAAAATTAAGCAGACCAATTTGTAGATTTGGTTTCTACAAGAGGCAGAAGAGAGACAAAAAGAGGAAGAGAGCTTACTTGAAGAAATAATGGCCCTAAAGTTCCTTAATCTGAAGAAGAAAATGGAATATGAATTTAAGAATGTGAAAAATTTCCAATTAGTATAAACCCAAAAAAGACACTAAGGCATAATCTACTGAAAGTCAAAGAAAAAGGTAATCTGATAAGCAGCAGAGATAAGACACCCTGGCTGTACATGTGAGCTCCCTTTACCAGACATTAATAGATTTCTTAACAGAAATATTACAGGCCAGAAGGGAATGGGAGGATGTTGTTAACTTAATGGAAGAAAACACTGCTGACCAAGAATATTATCTCCAGTAAAATTGTGTTTCAAAAGTGAAGAAGAAATAGTTTCCCAGATTTTAAGAAAGAAAAAAAAAAAAGTACAGGGATCATTACCTCTGGACCTGCTGTACGAAAACTGCTGAGGGAAGTCTTCAAAGTGAAATGAGATTACTCTAAGGTAATAACATAAAAAATACGAAGAAAATAAAGGTTTCAGGTAAATGAATATATGGACAGGTACGATCCCTGTAATGAAATGGTGGCATATAGATCACAATTAATTGGTGTGTGGAATTCAGATCTAAAAGCAAAGTTATAACTCCAAAAAAGTGTTAATGAAAACAGAATTTTAAAAAGATATAATTTGTAACTTTTATAACTAAAGTATGTGTGTGGGAAAATATAAAGGAGAGGTTTATATAAATTAAATTTAAGTTGTTACTGGCTTAAAATATATTGTTTCCACTGTACAGTGATTTATATAACAACCCTAACAACCACAAAAGAAAATAACCTCAGAAGATACAAAAGAAAATGAGAAAGAGAAGAGATTATCACAACAAAAAGAAAGAGAAAAGGAAAGAAAGGAGAAAGTGAACAAAACATAAAGGAATTCAATGAAAGAAGGAAGAGTTATGTTTTGCTTTGGATATGTGGTATTTCCCCAAAAGCTTGTCTGAGACAATGCAAGAATGTTTAGAGATGAAATGATCAGATTATGAGAATGGGAACCTAATCATCAGATGAATTCTTTTGAATGAATAACCAGGGTGATAACTGAAGGCAGATAAGCTGTGACTTAAGGTAGTAAGTCACTGGAGGTGTGCCCTTGGAGTTTGTGTTTAGTCCCTGGCACCTCTTTCTGCTTCCCATCATGAACTAACCAACTTTGCTCCACCACTTGCTTCTGCCATGTGTTGTTCCTCACCTCAGCCCCAGAGTTATGGAGAAGGCCAACCACAAATGACTGAAATTGTGATCTAAAATAATAAATGTATCCTTCTCTAAGTTTTTCTAAATTTTCTTTCTTTCTTTCTCTTTCTTTCTTTCTTTCTTTCTTTCTTTCTTTCTTTCTTTCTTTCT
>JAJEJO010004261.1:18778-36495 GCA_020662805.1 Glaucomys volans | reverse complement strand
TTTTCCCTCCCTCCCTCCCTCCCTCCCTCCCTCTCTCTCTCTCTCTCTCTCTTTCTTTCTTTCTTTCTCTTTCTTTCTTTTGACCAGGTGTTTTGGTTACAACATTAGAAAGTAACTATAGGACACGGAACAAGTAATTCACAAAATGGTAACATAGTAAGGTTCTTTTTTATAGTAATTATATATAATTGAATTGATCTATGGCAATGAAAAGGCATAAAGTGTCTAAATGGATATGAAATAAAACATGGCTATGTAGTGTATGCAAATCCAGTCAAGGCCAGGGTAGATGCTAGAACTTGTCAGACATTATTTTTGCTTTGCTTCTCTTGTACTTAGTGGTAAGTATAGTTAAGCCTTTTGCATTTACTGGACCTATGGGAATGACGGGCATTTACTTCTGGTTTACCCTGTACCAGGGATTTAGCCCTGAGGTCCCTTTGTTGGCCAAGGATACCTCTATTTCCTATGAAAGGTTCAAGGTGCTAGTTTGGCAAATTCTCCCTGTTTAAAATTAACTTTATATTCAGTATTTTTGTATCTTCCTTTACTTAGATTTGAAATACTAACTAATCTACATTAGCTTTGCAACTCTTCAATACTAAATGTTGTTTTTATTGTTTATTTATTTCCTGTGTGATTATACTTTAAAAAATTAATCCTACAACTTTAGTTGTTTTCAGAGAGAATGTAAATTTCTCTCCCTGTCTATTCATACTACAAAAATAGCTCAATTCCTGTGACATTTATCCTTTATTACCTGTGCTTGCTTTTATATCTGATATAAAATATAAATCTATCAGTACTGAGGACGGTGAATCTTCTTCAATAAAACTCATTTAGATTTTAGAATATTGAAACTTGCTTATAATTTTAATCTTTTTCTATTTATCCCTCTTGCTTCTTTTTAATTCTACTTATAAAGGTTAAAGATATTTGTTTTTCAGAATTTCTAAGCACAAAACTAAGTTTATTGTCTCCATGTTTAAACTATTACTAACAACAAAAAAAGGCAGTGAGTTCATTGTTTAAATTTGTCTCAAAAGCCTTACATAGTATCTAGACTCAGATGAAAGGTTAAGATTTCAACTTGTTTACTAGATGAGTATTCTTGGCAAATTACTTTCCTTTCTAAGCCTTCAGTTTTTGTTTCTTTTTTTTTCATTAAGATAAATATGTCAGAATATAGTATCATAATATTGCTATGGAAATGAAATAAGATTATACTTGTCCAGTTGCAAAATACATTGTATTGAATAAACATTATATTTTATTACTGTATCAAAGAATGTCGATGAAGACCTAATAAATAAATGTTGAATTAAATGGAATTAAATTTTTGGATCATGTTGTCAATGCTTGCCCCCACCACCACCCTATTTATATGATGTCACTGCCTACAACTGAGGAATAGTGATAGAAATAATCGTAATCATTACAATCATAAATAGTATGTGTAATTTCTCTGAAAGTATCACAAACTGAAGCTACTAACTTATTTCAAGAAGTAACAATAACTCTTACTTTAGCATCCTTATCCAAACTAATGTTACATTTTTGTCATAATATTATAGGAGTAAATAAGTAATTATAATTGTGATGTTTATTTTAATCATTTTAATATACCCGCATATATATCACTCAATAATTTTAGAATACAGTTAATTATGTATTGAAAATTTCAAGGACATATGTTATAAAGAAAATACTAATTAGTGAAAAAAGTCTAGAAATTTAAATTTCTATAATTAGAATCTAAAACAGACATTAAGATAGAGTTGATCATTGGGATTTTAATGTATTTATTTGGGACTGGCACTAGAAAAGCAAAAGCAAAGACTTTGTATAATATGATCCCAAGGATATGAACTGGCATCAGGTAATTTATGTATATGGTTAGTTAAATTATACATTTATAAATATACTTTTATGAAAAAAATGTGTTTTTAAAACAGTGTGTACAATAAAAGATTTGAGCTAATTGAACTATTTGCCAAGTAGCATAAATTTTGTCTTAATGCCCTCATATTATGAAGATGAGAATCCTTAAAAATAAAAGAACATGAATTACTTAAGTATGATGGTAAAAATTTGTATGTATGTGTAGTAAACTAATACATAGGACATGTCAAATTAAAAATTGTGATAAAACTTTTATAACATTTTATCTCAGCACTAACAGATGATAATAGCCTCAAGAATTCATATGCTCTTGAAGACTGAAAGAAATAGTGAATCTCTTAATTTTGGAAAATACAAAGACTTTTTCTATTAGAAGATTCCTTCAACATAGGATCAAATCATGTTACTCAAACGTGGAGTTGCCAAAATTTCACTTGAAACATTTTACACATTTGCTTATAAAAGAAGTCACATACAATTAGACAATAATAGATGAAATAGTCTATCCTTGTGAATTTTTCTTAGCTGTATTTTAGATTGAATGTACTATCATTCAATAGCTTATACAAAGAACAGGAACGTCAAGAGAAGGGAAATTTTCACTTTTTCCACTTCAGATGAAAAGCATCCTTAGCTCATAAAGATCTTTTTGGCACCTGTTATGTCTTGAACTTCTCTCTTCGGAGAATTGAGCTCTCCAGTATAAAAACACATTGGGACGGAGAAGGAATAGGAGTTAGAGATAATGAAAGAGCGACAATTGAAAGAGAAAAGAATAATTGAGGGAGAAAATGAGTGTTCTGACTTGAGAAAAGCTCCATATCAATTTTTCACAAGACCCATTTATAAAAATGAACAAACAAATACAAAAATTTCACTTGACTTTCCTGGACATATGTGAAGGTAATCTCCTAAGGCAACAGAGTTTGCTTTGATAGGATTGATTTCTTAAAAAGAAGCACTATGAGGCAAGGAGTAGTCATTAGTTCCCAGATAATAAAATACATCTGCAATAAATTGTGTGGTGTTAACTTCTCCAATCATCAGCTACTAGCACATAAAGGAAAGCTTCTTCCACCCCAAATCATGTCTTAGGGAAATATTCTGCAAGATTTATTTGGCAGAGTTTCTTAAGAAAATGCCTAGTTTTTGAAGTTTTTTAGACAAATGTGGCTTTGTGCTGCATTATTTCTATTCTTTTTTTCATAATATGCTTCAGTATTTTGTATCAAAATAGACTGTCAAAAAAGAGAAGCAAAAGATATTAAGCATATTTTTAAGTTGCCATTAGTGGCACAACCATCAAGTTGAACAGATGCTTACCTTTAGAAACATATTTGAATAGTTACAGATACTACTAATTCAAAACTACATATCTGAAAAAAGTTAAAATTTTTGATATGTTGTTCATGTGATGTATATCATAAGTGATAATAGTTAAAAACCATATGCAGACCTGAATAACTTCTGGAACTCTTCTTAAGGACAAAGAAAGGGATTTTTGTTAATTTTTAATTTTTTATGATTTGAGCTATTTGTGCTGTAATTACCATGTGTACAAATGTGTTATTTAGACCAATGACACTTCATTTCCATGGTACTTTTCAGAAAATTTAGCCCTTTTCAAAATGTACATTTAGTTACTGGGTTACAGAGACAAACTATGAAGGGTGAAGCAGTTTAAAACATTAGTGTCCTCTACAATTTATAACCTTTAACTGTTGAAGAAAGAATCTTAACCTCCTTAAATCCATCTGTCTCCTTCCAGTCAACCATCTTCCTTATTAACCCAAATGAAGGAACTGGATTTGCTCTTAAGGGTCTTATCTTTCCAATACATAATAAAGTGCCCAATTCACTTCATTAGACAATTATAAAGAACCCAGGATCTATTACATTTCTATTTTCATGTGTACCCTTGTAAATCATGCTGTTAAATACCAATAGCTTAAAATATATCACCTTAATTAATTGTCCTATATATAGTTTCAACTACCATAGTTTAATTTTGCATGCCATCATCAGGTTAGTTTTCCTAGGTTCAGATTACCAAATCTCTATTCACGTCAAGATATATCACAATTGTATGAACTTCAGAGCTGTTACTTTAAATGACCATACCATTTACTCTTTCTTCCAAAACAGATGAGAGTGAATGAGTACAAATCTTATTCTCCAAAAAAGTTAATCCAAAATTATCACATTTGTTGATTTTTATTTATGTGCTAAATATTTCAAATGTACATTTTGGACTTTGAATGAGGTCTTTAGTAGGTATTTTTTCATAATCAATATTCATTTTTCTAGTAGATATTCAGTTTTTATTGTCCAAATGTATAGGATTTCATATTCTGTAGACACTAAAACTATCTCAGCAGGCCTTGTTTAATATATAATCCCAGTGAGTCAGGAGGCTGAAAAGGAGGATTGAGTGTTTAAGGCCAGCCTCAGTAACTCAGAGAAGCAATTTAGCTGGAACCTGTATCAAAATAAATTAAAATAAATAAATAAAAAGGGCTGGGGAGGTAACTCAGTGTTTAAGCAGTTTTGGGTTAAATCCCCAGGAAAACAACAACAAAAAATTCATATTTAAGCCAATCCCCCTATTCAAAGAGTGATATGTGGGACATGAGGGGAAGAATAGAAGTTCAGAAGATTAAACAAAGGGGAACAAAGGGAAGGGAGGGTGAAATGAAATAGAAAAGACCTTGGAAAGGATCTAACATAATTTCCTATGTACATATGTGAATACAGCACAGTGAATCCCACCATCATGTACACCCATAAGACTAGGGCCCTAATTTAGAAAAATATATATTCCATGCATAAATTTATCAAAATGAACTCCAATGTCATGTATAACTAAGAAGAACCAATAACATATATACAACATAACAAAAAAAGGTTTTATAGTAAATCTTTGGTATTATTTTATGCATATAGTTTTGCTCTTAAGAAAGTCTTGATTTTAGCTTAGTGTGGTGGCTCACACCTATAATCCCAGTGGCTTGGGTAACTGAGGACAGAGGGTCACGAGTTCAAATCCAACCTCAGCAAAAGCTAGGCACTAAGCAACTCAGTGAGAACCCAGTCTCTAAATCAAATACAAAATTGGGCAGGGGATGTGGCTCATCAGTGGAGTGGCCCTGAATTCAATCTCGGTACCCCCTCACTTCTCAAAAGAGGGAAGTCCATTTTATTCTACTGATATTCTCAGTTTTCACATTTTCACACTGATTTTCATTTTAGTTATGAAGTCCATGATATTTTGCCTTGATGTAAAAATATATACTACACCTTAATACAATAATTTGTTTCTCATATATTTTTGTATTTGGTATAATTAATTTTGCATTTTTGCTTTTGCAAATGGGTTCAAGTATAAAAGTGTTTCATATTTTCCCATATGTGCTTCCATGTGTTCCTATCATATTTCTTATATAACCCTGCATTTCCTCATTGGTATGATATGCCAATTCTAACATGCCAATTTCCTATACAGATGTAGGTATCATTTGTAAGTAATTCAATCTATTTTTGCTTCCTTTTAGGTTATTTCTGAAGCAATAGATGTCAGTTTTACTTTTTATCTGTACTATATCAATTATCTGGAAAGACAAGGAATTTATTGCTTGCTTCTAGTTTCTTTTCAGAACTACTTTTGCTATTATCACATGGTTAATTTTGTATTAACTTTTGGGAACTTCATGAGTAATATTTTGTGGTTTTGTCAGGGACTGGATTTAATATGTAGACTGATTTGAAGCACATTTACTATGTTCTTGTTCACAGATATCACCATTTATTTAAGTCTTCTTTTATTTCTTTAAATAATGTTTAAGCATTATCAACATGTCTTCCACATTTTCTTAACCATCTGAAAATACAGTTTAGTTTATGTGCTTTTATTTTACTTCTGCTTATTTTTTGAATTAAATGTCCTAACTTGGTTTCTTCAGATAACAAGTAAATAATAAGCAAATAGACAACACAAAAAAAAATTAAAGAATTTTGTTAGACGTCCTCTCCTTTTAATAATCATGTTATTTTGATCTTTTATCTAGCAAAACTTGCTAAAGTTCTTAACTATTTCTCAGATATTGACTGGAAATTTCCTAATATTTTACATGTAGCCAGATAATCTGAGTAATCATGATCTTACTTATGTATATATGTCTCTATATTTTCATATAAGAATTGCATTTGGCTTAAACTTTAGTAAGTTATAACTGTTACATTAAAATTAATCCATGATTATTAATTTTTATTAAAAAGTTTAGAGATCAGGTATTTTCTTTTAAGGTTAATAAAATATCATGCTTTCATTTAACATAATCACCTGTGGTATTTTCTTAATCTAGAAAAGAAAATTTAGGAGAAAGCCAGGTATATTACCATAATCACTAGAATATACTTGTATAAGCAACACTCATCTGAAAGTGTAATGCTATCTTCATTGTTAATAGATAAATTCTGATTGTTTTCCAAAGCAATCATTCTAAGTACCATTCTTTCCATTTTATTTCCCATTGTTTCATATCCTTGTCAATACATGCTTTGATTTTTTTTCCCTTTATTTCTTTTTTAAGATGCTGGGGCTTATACTCACACTTCAGTCATGATGGGCAAGCACCGTGCCACTGAGCTATACACTCTGGGCCAATTTTTAAAACATTAGTCATTCTGATGAATGTGTAGTAATTTCATATTGTGATTTTAATTTATATTATTTTGATTTATAGTGAAATTGTACTCCTTTCAGCAACTTGATATACAGGTTATGAAGAAACTGTCCACATTTCTTGCATGATTTTCTTCTTCTGTTTTTTATCTTTTGCTTATTGATTTGTAGATATTATTTATATTCTGATAATAATATCTTTGTCAGTTTTATGTGTTGCAAATATAATCTCTCACATTATGACTTGACTTTATGGGATCCTAATTTTAATATAACACAATTTATTAATATTTTATCTTACAGTTCATGTTTTTTTATGTCCTGGCTAATAAATCTTTTCATACACAAGGCCATAAAGGCATGTTTTGAAAATGTAATATCCTCCAGGGGATTTGATGCTGTACCATTCTCATTTAGATCCACAAACAACTTACTTAGATTTTTGTATATCCTGTAATAAATGGACCATGTCCCCATTTTCCCAACCTTTGGTACTGGAGATTGAACTGAGGGTGCTTTGCTGATAAGTGATATCCTGACACATTTTATTTATTTATTTATTTTTATTTTAAGACCGAGTCTTGGTAAGTTGCTTAGCACCTCACTAAATTGCTGATGCTGGCCTCAAATTTGCACCCTACTTCTAAGCTTCCAAAGGTGCTGGGATTACTGGCATGTGCTACCATGCCCAAATGGGTTATATTTCTTTTCTTTTCAATTGTCAATGTCAAACTGACCTATCTAGCACTTTAAAAAGAACATCCTTTCCCTGTTTCTCTGCAATGAGTCCTTTATATGCCTTAAGACTGTATGAGTATGTTTCTGCTTTTGGATTCTCTCTTTCCTTGGATTACACTGTATATTCTTTCACAGATATCATGATCCCTTGTCACAAAAGTAGTTCTTAATTAAAATTCCATATCTAATGTAGCAACATATTCTATTTTGTACTATTCTCCAAAGATGAAAAATTGCTGATATTACAAAAATCACATGGATAATTATTATTAAAATGAATACTTTTTTAAAAAAATGATCATGCTTTTGTGGATAAATCATAAGAAATATTTATATTTTAAACTATGAATAACATGTATCATTCCATTTTTTGTCTTCTTAAAATTATTATAATTTGTATTTTTGCATACAAATATTACACGACATTTGTTACACTTTTCCAAAAGTATTGAGATCATTTTTTCTTTAATTCATTTTCTTAAGATTTGAGGATGGTATATAGAAATGGAATTTATTGTTATACCTAGTATTAACAAACCATGGTAAATTCACTTAGATATTGTCTATACATTTTTCAATACTTTCTGGGAATACAAACTATGTGTGAAAAAAGTTCTGAATTTTATTTTTCCTTTCTAATCCTTACAACTTTTGTTTCATTGACATCTTACTCAATGGTCTAAGACTTCTAGTAGAATCCAGAAGAAGTTTTATGCCTTTTCTAATATTAAAAGTATATTATTTATCATATTATGAATGATACTGTGAGTAATTATGCTCAAAAAGTTGCTTACTCAGTTTATTAAGCTAATTATCTTTTAAAAAGTATCAATAAAGTATACGGAAATAAGAAAACCAATTTTCTTTTTATTAAAACATTGGATTATTTTTTCTTTATCAATGTGTCAAATTTTTTTATTTTCACATATGTGTAAATAATAATGAAATAAACTCATGGTAGATAGTAAATATTTAGTATTATTTTTTACATAGTCTACTTGCTACTCTTTATATTAATTAACTTTCAATAACTTTTAAGAATTTTATATCAATGCATGCACCATTTGGTAGATTTGAAATGTATCAAAAGTTTTTTTTTAAATATGAAGGTTATTTTCCTTTCAACAAATGTGTTTGTTCTTCAGTACTTTCTTATAGAATATAGAAAATTATCATTTTGAATAATGAGACCTATATACAACATTAATTTTATATCAAATACCATACATATTTAATTTTTATTAACTTCCTTTATAATAACAGATTCTATGATTGAAATGTACTCCATTTAGAAGAATATTATCCTTGCCATTATTTTTATATTAGCTATCACAAATGAAAATCTGCCTTAACTTCATTTTCATCCCTAAATTATTAGAAAATATCATTTCCAGTCTGCAGGACTTAATTACAGATTATTTGAAGTAATGAATACTTTAACAATTAATTAATATCTTAGCAGAAGATCAGCAAATGATACTTTTTCATTTTAAATTATTTTATCATGAAGATATGGCATTGATATATAAACATAAAATCACATTTTAAAATATTATTACTGCAATTTGAGTACAGGAAAAAATAATATGTATGCCCATAACATGATATACACAGATACATACATGGAATCAAGAATTCCAAGTGTGAACTTTAGTCTGACCTTTAATTAAAGGTATAAATAAAATTACAATAATTCTCACTAATTCAATATCCTGTGACAGCTAAAGCCTGAGGTAATTTTATAGATTTAAATAGGATTTATATATTTAATACCCACTTTGCTTCTGGATTACTGTGTCATTCATGCTATATTTTTCAGCCACGTTTGTACTCATACCTAACTATAAACTCAGCAACATGACACCCTCCATGGGTGGACTTGACATGCCTTCCATGTCTTACTTTCTCAGTAATTTCCCTACTTACTGTTTCAATCATAAACATCCCTCCACACAATTGTGTAGGGATACAAAAATGTTACCAAAACTGCTCAAAAAAATAAACTGATGATGTGTTTCTGAGTGGTTTTATTAATATTTTAGGAAGTCTTCTTTTGCATATCTCTATTATGTTTAATTATCATGAATTATTTTTCGTTATGCAAAACAACAGCAGTAATAGCAGTCCTTACCAAAAATCAACAAACCCAAACATAAAACTCTTGTAGTCAAGGAGATAAATATTTAACCTAACATTTTCTTCATGATGAATCCTCTTAATGTACATTTAGTATCTACTTTAATTTACTTATTTACAGAAGAATCCTGTCTCATCTAGGTGCTAAGTGTGGGTTCCTGAGAAGGTTAATCCAACCCTTTTAAAAGCATTTTGGCTTCAGTAAAATGAAATCACAAAACCTGCATCAGATTTGTTGTGAAGACTTTTAAAAAGTGATAAATGTAAACTAAAAGAGTTCCTAGGTTTAGTAAATATCATATGTGCTTTCTATTCTATTATGTCATTCAGAAAGTGTTATATGCTGAGATATGCTATCAATTTTCAATCTAATACTTCATTAGCAACATTTAGTGAATAAAGTTTAGTGAATAAAGTCCGGAATTCAAGATGATGACAAAGAATCCGAGAAATAAGAGCTTCTCTGATGAATGAAGAGAGGAAAATATTTATTAGAGGCACATTTTGCTTGTCTGGAGAACAATATCCTTATTCCAAGTGGCTCTTCTGTCATTACTTGTTGCCTTTTTGTCTGTGTCAGTGACCTTTGGGGCTCAAGTAAAGACCAGAGCAGCCAGACAGTGTTATCATCTGTAGATTTTTGAAGAAAAATCTTAGATTAAAAATCAAGCAGTGGAAAAAGGTTAAAGGTAAGAGGAAAAGGAGAGATCTTTTCAACATCAGATAACTCCCAAGGGATTTGATATCTTCCCCTAAATTCAGGTATGTATTCAGAGCAATTACCTGACCTGGGAATCAATTGAAATAAATTTCCTAGTTAACCCACAGCTGGAATATGACTTAGAATGTTTGAAAATGTGTTCAGTAGAGTCCTGAAAAAGAGCTGATAGCTTTGGGAAATAAAATATGAGCAAGCACACTTTCTGGTTTTATATGTCTTCCCCAGAGCAGCATAAAAGTGTATCTATAGACACGGAGAGGGCTATAGAATAGTATCACCATGGATTCTAAGTTAACATTAATAGATAACATTTTTGCCCTCCTCTGTTCTTAAATTATTTCTATTAATCCTCATGACAATCTTAGGTAGGAGGTTCCTTTATCACACCTAGTTCCAAATGAGGAACCAAAGGCACAAATTTATGGCCCAAAAGATATTCAGTTACAACTATTGTGGTATGTATTAAAATTCACATATTATATTTGAATTGATATTAAATATACATCTTAATAAAATTCTACTTTAAAAGCAAGCAATACTTAACTACTGAAAATTTTTCTTTAAAAAAAGATCAATTGCTAGTTGTTGCTAAATCAATCTTCAATACATTTATAGAATTTTATTGAATGCAAATATCCTAATGTATTAAAATATTTGGGGAAACAACACAAATATAAATGATACATAGGTATAGAAAAAAGATTTAAAGATATGACATACTATACATGGGATGATAATAGAAAAAATTACTATTACAGAAAGAAAGTTATAGGTTCTTGATACAAAAATACTGGTTGAAAAAAAGTTCTCTAAATGAATATACTCTCCTTATGTTTTCAGACAGTTTATTAAGATGCATGTGCTCATTTATCTTCAACTCTTTCCTCTTTGAGCTGCCCTCTACCTGAAAATAATCTACTCAGGCTTGCTTGTTATCACTGGATTCTGAACCTGATCCTCCTTGGTTACAATTTCCAATTTGTGAACTCTCTCAAGTCTGCAAGTGGATAAACAATGTGTTTATTTCATTTCATTACTCATCATTATGGAATGACTGTCCTTCATTTTCTGATCTGAAATCTCTTGAAACTTACCTTTTTTAATATTTCTCCAGTATATGTCTTTTGGGCTTGAAAGTAAATATGACCTCTATTACTTCATTTTTTAGGGGCATTTAAAACCAGGCATTTAAAAGGAGATTAAAACATTTATTACACAGCCTTGTTGTTTGTGATTCATTATTTTTGTTGATTGTTACTCAATTATGATTTTGCTTTAAAGTTCTGTTGAAATCCACATGCTTAAACTTAGAAATATGTTTAATGTTCAATTTCAAAGTTGTGTGGTCCTCTGTGATTCAAACATGTTTCCTATTCAATTTTTTAATATGCTTCATGTAACTTCAAAAAAGGGCACTTGATAACATCAGTGGTGGAATGGTGGACTGGTTTTCTCCTCCGTAGAAGCAACTAGAACAATGGTGAAGTTCATTAGAATTGTATTTTCATGATAGTAAAAACAGTTAATGTATTGTGAACTTTTATAATAGCAATTTTATAAGAAAACATATAGGTAAATTCAATGCTTGAAGAAGATATAAAATGAAGAACATATATGCCTCCAGTCATATATAATCCAAAACATAGGAAACAAAATCTGACAAGAGTTGAAGGGAGAAATAGAGAAATCGATATTGAAAGTAGTACCCATTTTTTGAGGTCCTATGGACAGCTCTACCACTGACATACATCCTTGGGCCTTTTAGCTTATTTTATATTTCAATTTTGAGACAGGGTCTCACTAAGTTGCCCAAGCTGGCCTAGAACTTGGGATCCTCCTGTAATTTGGAATCTTTCTGCCTCAGCCTCCTGAATCTCTGGAATAACAGGCGTGTACTCCCAGGCCAATTGAAATTGGGAGATTTTGAGGTACCTCTTCCAATAAAACTAGAAATCTAGAAAAATCTATAAGGAATAGATTCTGGACACATAAACAACAGTAGACTCAACAGGTATCTATAGACCATGTTTCTGTAAACCATGCCAAACTACAGCAGAATACACATTTTTCACAAGTGTCCATGGAACATTCTGCAGGATGGGTTATGTATTATGCTATGAAACAAATATAACTGTTAACAATTGAGAGCACACAGGGTATGGAGACAATAACTCCAAGAAATGGAATGAAATTAGAAATCAATGCAGAATGAAACTTGGAAAACCCACAAATACAGGGAAATAAAATGATACAAGGTTAAGTAACTACCTGAGGGGGAAAAAAATGGAAATTAGAAAATAACCTAAGATGAATGGAAATGAAAACAATATAAATCTTGAGGAATGTAGTGAAATCTGTGTGCAGAGGAAAAGTGTATAGTTTTAAATTCTAAAATTTAAATAATAAAGTTTACAAATGAAGAATCTGTCTTTCCATCTTATGAAACAAGGAGAAAAGGTGAACATTAGGAAGTAAAAAGTCAAAATGAGAAAGAAAATTAAGTTAGAAAATATAAAAGCAATTGAGAAAATTACTGAAAACAAAAAATGGCTCTTGGAAAAAAATCAACAATATTACAAAATTTTAACTAGACAGACCAAGAATAAGGTGAAGACAAGTGAAATTACTAAACTTAAAAGTGCAAGGGAACTTTACATGCCTGGAAATAATCTCCCATTTTTGCCAAGAGGCTCTGTATACCTGTTGAGGCAAGCATTCAACTCTTGGCCAAGTGGATGGCCCTCTTAGTCTTGTCTTTATGTTTGTGCAGTCTCAAGAACAACCAGAGGTGAGATCTTGGAATTTTGAATTTTTCTGAGCCTACTCCCAACCCTGACCATTTTTACCACCCAAAGTATGTTCATGACCTTCAAAATTAATAGCAACATATGAGAGGTCTTCAAAGTTTTTAACTAATTATCTCATTTTCCAGCTTTTCAAGGTATTTGTCAGTTTGTTTTTTGTCTCATCTCACATCAGTAGCACAGGTGGCTGTGATGTTTAACAATTTCCACTAATTTTATTTACAAATAATCCAATAGAAAGACTATTTCAGCTCTGAGTCAAGGCAAAAAAAAAAAAAAATCTCTGAGTGGGTATCATAGAACTTGTAGATATGTCTGCTAATGCCAATTCTCTTAAAATGGTATTTTGAAACAACTCCAAATTCATGCTGACTCCTTTGATGAATGCTAGTCTGATGGCTTCCACAGTAATTGTGGACTGCTAGTTTACAAGGATACAATTGAACTAGGAAGAGGGAGATGGCAAATAAGATAGGTCAAAAGATAGCATAAGATTGCAGGGGTAATTCAGTGTTTTCAATATGATGTTATTGTTTTTCTTCAGCACACTTTTTTATTGTTGCAACCATTTGGTTAATCTGCACAATTCTGAAAATGTTGAATTCAACAATTTTTGTCTGGGTTCTCAGTGTTTTAATGGAGTACAGAAATTTGGATAATCTTTATTCATTATTACCATTTCTGTGACTTACTTTTGCTCTACTTTTATCAGGATACTTTAGTGAGGTTACTGTAGACTAATACTTATGAATTCTATCATTTGAACACTTTGGAACTGTTTTAGTCTGCTTTTGTTGTTGTTGTTGTTAATGTGATGAAAACACCTGAAAAAAACAACATAGAGGAGGGAAAGTTTATTTTGGCTTCTGGGTTCAGAGGTTCAGTCCATGGTCAGCTGACTCCACAGCTCTGGGCCAAGATTAAGTAGAACACCATGGTGGAAGGGCATAGCAGAGGAAAACAGTTGAGGACATGGCACCAGAAAGCGAGAGAGAACTCCACTTATCAGGGACAAAATATATATGCTAAAGGCACACCCTAGTACCTATGTCCTCCAGCCATACCCCCACCTACCTACAGTTATTGCCCCATATCAGCGGATGAATCCACTTTTAGATTATACCTCTAATAATCTAATCGTTTCCCTCTAAAATTTCTTGCATTTTCTCACACATGAACTTTTGAGGGACACAACTTATCTAAATCATAACAGGATCCCTCAAATTTATCTTCACATTTTTAAAAGGGATGTGTTTTCTTGAAATTTAGAACTTCATATATACTTTTACGTATTAATATTTTCCAAATATATTTTAACAATGTATACTTATGTTTGTCCTGTTGCTTAAAGTTTCCCTTTTTAAAATTTAATACTTAAATTTAGTACCCATAAAAGATTTCCATGAAAATTCAACTATTGTACTACCATAGTTCTGCCTACTCTCTAACTTATGTATCTCTCCAGTGTAAATAGATAACACATTTTTCTCCCTTTATTGTGACATAAATATACAATGAGGGAGTCAGATATATTTGCTTAATTTAAAGGTCATAACAAATACCATGATCATAATTGAGCACAAAAAGATAAAAGCCAAATTCCTAGCAATGCAATGAAGTGTGTTCATTAAGCTACTACGGTACCCTATAATGAGAAAATAGTCAGGCTTAATGTCTAGAAGTATGATTTTTAAAAGAACAACCTCATAAAAACTATTGTCCTTGGAATTTTAAAAATAAGTCTAATTTAGTCATGCTGAAAAGTTTTGTGAGTTTATAGGTATGTTTGTGTACATGTGTTTATATGTGTATTTTTGTGTACATGTGTTTGTATGTTTATTTTTATGATTAGGAGTTTTCTTGGTTTATGATAAGGATAGCACTGACAGAAGAGAATCAGTGGAGTTGCAAAGGAGTGCTGGGGATTGATTTGGAGTGGGATGAGTTCCATACCTTTGTGATCAATCATGTCAGGGTGTGTCCTGATGTTGTACATAATAAAAAAAGAATAATAAATAAATAAATGAATAAAATTTAAAATAAATACAATATTCAGTAAAAATGTGATTTAGGAAATAATAGTGTATGATTTGATTCAAGAGAACAGTAGGTTATCTTGGAAAGGTACATATATTTTAGATCATATTCAAAAGAAAAACTGATCAATAAAGAAACAATTTTAAAGTAAATAAATATGTAAAGATAAGACATAGTCATAGATCTAATTACCAATGTCTCAAGTATCTGATCTGATCTGATCTGATCTGATCTGATCTGATCACAGAATCTCCAGGGTGTGAGCACACTTGGGTAAGATTACAGGTGTTTAACGGTACTATTTTTCTTGCTCTTTGAGTCATTTCTCTTTCACAGGATAACCTCTGTTTTTGGACTTGTTTGGCAGTATAGTTTCATTAGAAAGGAGTTGTTCCCAATTTGTTCTTTTCTGCCCAGGTATGACCCTTGCTGATATATTTTGGAAACCTAATTCCTTTACAGAAAAGGATGAGTCAAGGGTCAAAAATGGCAAGCATGCCAATATTCCCTGAACTGTAATTACAATTCATGTCAAGGAGAGAGAGCAAAGGTCAGGGCAGAAGGTGAATCCAGGAATTTTAATGGAAAAGCTATATTTAGTTACTTGGATTTTTAGTGTTATATGGGGTAGGTCAAATTTTTTGGGTGGTAAAAAATTACTCTCTATATATTATATGTATATATAAATATACATATACATAAATAGAGAACATAATTAGAAGACAATTTCAAGATATCTTAATATTTTTCTGAACGTGAGGAGCAAAACATATTCACATTGATAACTTTAAATTTATGACTAACTTGTCTTAAAATTTATTTATATTTAGCTACAGTAATGTATATATGTTTGATAATCTTAAATGTACTTAATGTAATATTTGATTTAGAAGATTCAATATTCAACATAAGTTTAAAAAACTATTTTGAAAGTTAAATGTGGATTAGTAATGACAGAGATTTTAAACTATATTTATTAGTCATAAATCATTAGCTCTATTTATAATTCAGGTATATACCAAGGATGTTGAATATGTAATAATTCTATAAAATAAGAAATAATATAATTTTATAACTTTAACCTTTTAAATGTAAACATATTTTCCATTTATAGTAATTGCTTTTCTCCTAATGTGCCAAATTATAAATACACTATAGTTTGAAAGGTGGAGGATGGATGTGACAAAGGTTGCACAATTATATTGTCCACTCAAGAATGAAAAATAGGTTAATCATATTGTAATATTTAAATATTTAAAGACATATTTATCGTTCATCCTTGTATTTTATATACACACACACACCATATGCATGCTAACTATTTATGCTAAATATTTATGCTCTTATTTATGCTAACTATAATATACCAATAAGCTATACCCCAACTCCTAAACATGGTGTATTGTTTATAGTCAGCTGTAAGTCACTGTGACAAAATATCTGAGATAAGCAACTTAAAAGAAGAAAGATTTCATTTGAATCATGAGTTTTGAGGTTTTAGTTCATGGTGCCTTCATTTTGGGGCCTCTGGTGAGGCAGGACATCATGGCAGGTGGTATGTGGTAGAGCAAAACTGATCAACTCATGGCAAATGGAAAGCAGAGAGAGAGAAAGACACTATTTGCATCCCAACATATTCTTCAAAGACATGCTTAACACCGCAACTTAATCTGGATTTCTAAGCTTTCAACTACATCAGATAGCACCATCAGCTGGTGACCACACATTCACACGTGAGGTTTGGGGCAATTTTTAAGACAAAGACCATAACATGGAGTTTTCTTCATTTTTAATTCCACAGTTATTTGATTATTTTTTCATCTTTACCCTAAACACTGGATATTATATTTATTGAGAAATGTTTTTAAACACTTATTTTCAAAATATTAAAGGTTTTTAAAGTTTCATTAAATCTTTTTATTTCATCATCTGCACAATTTACCCTGATAAGCATATTTATCTCTTATTTTGCTTAGTACACTAACTTTAAAAAATATTGAATTTTCTGTCATTTTACCCCATTCCCAGCTACTCAAGCATCTGTAATTTAAACACTTCCAAACATTTCATTCTAGAAATCTTTTTCTCTCTACCTATTTATCCACTAGTTTCTAATTTATACACATGTACATATGTATATTATTTTATTCTTAATCTTTCATTCAGTTTTCACTTCATGTATTGATAGCATTCACAAAGCAAATTTTAATTTGGTACTGTTTTTATTTTCCTTGAAATAATTTCTAATTTCTTTCCATAGTATATTAATTAATATTTTCATATTTATTTTGTCTTTATGATTTTCTGCACTTAACACCAGAACTGGCTTTCCCAATAGAAACAACAAATTTAATTCATTTATATATTTATAATCATTTTATTCACTCAAAAATGTATTAAATATCACATATATTTGGAACCATTTTCTGTTAGGGATGTAAGGCAATGAGTGAAAGGAACATGTGTCCTCCTCAGAAATGTGATGAATAAATAAAAATACAAGTGTGCCGGAGATAACTCCATGAAGAAAATAAGTGAAAATGGAGAGTAAATTATTAAAATACTGAGACTGTTTCAACTCTATAAACATGAGAATAGAGAAGAAACCAAAAAGCAATGAGGAATTAACCCAAACAAAAATAATATTCTGTGCAAAGGGAATTGAAAGTAAAATTGTGCTGAGGTAAAATAAGCTTCT
>JAJEJO010004260.1:180636-275265 GCA_020662805.1 Glaucomys volans | reverse complement strand
TTTATTTATTTATTTATTTATTTATTTATTTTTGCCATTCTGGGCATTGAACCCAGGGCCTTGTGCATGCGAGGCAAGCACTCTACCAACTGAGCTATATCCCCAGCCCATAATAATATTTTTATTTAGAGACAGGGTCTTGCTGAGTTGCTTAAGGCCTCACTGAGTTGCTGAGGCTGACTTTGAACTCCTGCCTCGGTTTCCTGAGCTGCTAGATTACAGGTGTGTGCCACCATGCCATGTCCAGCTTAGTACTAACTTTTTCTTACGCAGGTCAGGATCATTGTGGAAGAGGCAAACTTTTCATCGCAAAAATTAAGAGAAAATTAAAATCACTCATTTTCTCACCATTTGGAAATATGATACAATGTATAGTGTATTAAAAATGGAAGGAAAGACTAAATACTGTTGTGTAACCTGCTTTTTGCATTTGCCAATATCTCCGCTGTTCATCACATGGTTTTTCTAGGGTCATTTAAAATTGCCGCCTAGTGTTCCTTTGTTAGGTCAATATATCTTTTTGTGGAACCCGTTCCCTGCTCCTTGTGATTCTTTTTCTTTTTCTCTATTCTGCAATAAACATCCTTACAGAAAAATCTCTTCCCACACCTTAATTATTCTTCCAGTAAAATATCAAAGGGTATGGACCCTATTTGAATTCTGACTTTTAAAAAGTTTTTTAAAAATCCTATGTGGCAATTAGAGAAATTTGAATTCTTAACTGGATATCTGATGATATTCAGGAATTGTAAGTGTTCATAATGATATCATGGTTATTTTTTTTACAAGTCCTTTAGAGGTACATATTGTAATATTAATAGGTGAATGGCATAATATCTGTGATTTGTTTCAAAATGATCTGGGGAGGATGGGAGTGGGTGGCAGAAGAGACAAAACAAGAGTAGATGATTGTCATGAAAGCTGGGTTCTTTGAAATCCAATAATATTTCCAATAAGATTGGATAAGATATTATCTCCACTTTTGTGCATAGTTGGAAATTTCTATATTAAACCTTACATCTAAGTGGTGACCACAATAATAACAACAATTATTAAGCCTCAAGACACAGTGGCAACCTGCAATTCTTAAAACAGCTTTTAGAATAGATTCATCAACCCCATTTTAAAAAAATTTTTCAGATGTTGATAGACCTTTATTTTATTCACTTATTTATATGTGGTGCAGAGAATCGAACCCAGTGCCTCACACATGCTAGGTAAGCGCTCTACCACTGAGCCACAACCCCAGCCCCATCAACCCCAGTTTTAAAAGGTTAGTGGTGGGAAAGTAGACTCAGCTCATAAGTAGTGAAACTGGTATTCAATTTCAGATCTGAGTGCAAAGGCCAGATTCTTCTTCAAGGATCTACAGAAGAATGCGTAGAAAATGTAGCATCTGATATGATAGAGAATGAAGCTGTCAATGAAAAAAAAACAGTTTTAATACTGCTTATTCATTTTTTTAAAAGATTTTTTTTACACAATACCTTTCTTTCTTTCTTCCTTCCTTCCTTTCTTTCTTTCTTTTTCTTTCTTTCTTTCTTTCTTCCTGTTGTTGTTTTTTTGTGGTGCTGGGGATTGAACCCGGGGCCTTGTGCTTGCGAAGCAGGCACTCTATCAACTGAGCTATATCCCCGGCCCCCTTTATTTTATTTATTTATTTTTATGTGGTGCTGAGATCAAATCCAGTGCCTCACACATGCTAGGCAAGCCCTCTATCACTGAGCTACTATCCCAGCCCCTGCTATGAACTTTATAGACTCAAAACGTGTGTCTTTCCTTGAGGATGAACTAAGTGTGGTGATTCCACAAGTCAATGAAATATACACATCCAGCTGTAAAACCCCTTGTTCATCCAGGTGTGCTTACAATGACGTAAGAGGGGAATGAAAGCCTGTTTATAAGGACAGTATGAGCAGGGCTTGGTGGTGCACACCTGTAATCCCAGCGACTCAGGAGGCTGAGGCAGGAGTATTGTCAGTTCAAAGTCAGCCTCAGCAACTTAGTGATGCTATAAGCAACTCACCAAGACCCTATCTCTAAATTAAAATATTAAAAAGGGCTGGGGATGTGGCTCAGTGGTTAAGTGCCCCGGGTCCAATCCCCAGTACAAAGGGGGCGGGTCCAATCCCCAGTACAAAAGGGACGGGGTAAATAAAAGGACAGTATGGATTTCCCAGTGCTTAATTTTTTTTTCCCCAGTGCTTATTTACTTTCTCTTTTTGATTGCATTTAGACATCCCACAATCCTCACTGGTCATCTATTTCAAACTTAATGAAGAAAATTCTAAATCACTAAAGTGATTCTAAAAACAGACATTTCTAAGCATTTTTTTTACCCTATTAAGGAATAGAATGAGATTTTTAGCTTTTTAAAATTTAAATATTTAGCTATCTTAAGGAATGGGAAAATACTAAATTATATATTTAAGGACTGTGAAAAAGTATAGGAGATAAAAACAAAAAACAAACAAACAAAAAAACAAATATCTTGATGACCAGGTAGCACATATCTGAAATCCCAGTGACTTAAGAGACTGAGGCAGGAGGATCTCAAGTTTGCAGCCAGCCTCAGCAACTTGATGAGACCCTCAGCAACTAGCAAAACTCTCTCTCAAGATAAAAAAATAAAAAGGGGGACTTGGGCTATGGGTCTGTGGCAGAGTGAGTGCGTAGCACGTGTGAGGCACTGGGTTCATCCTCAGCATGACATTAAAAAAAAAAAAACAAATAAAAAAGTTACTGTGTCCATCTACAAATAAACTATTTTTAAAAATAAAATAAAAAGGGATGGGGATATAGCTCTTTGGTAAAGCATCCCTGGGTCCAATCCCCAGTACCAAAAAAAAAAAAAAAAAAAAGGAGAAGGAGGATGAAGAAGATGAGGATGAGGATGAGGAGAAGGAGGAGACGTGCTAATGAAATATTGAAATATTGGAAGAGCCAAAGAAACTTCAAGGGAAAAAGATGGAGAAGAGTGAGAGAGAATTGTAAATGACATGGGAAGTGGGAGGACTGAAATAGAACCGTGGTGTTGGAACAGTCAGTAAGTGACACTGAAGAATGGCATACCCTGAGCACCGCAAGGCTAATGGGACCAGGGACTAATGGGACCAAGGCTAATGGGACCAAGGCGCTGGGACCAGGGTTCAAGTTGAATAGTAGCTACTGCTGAGATGTGAAGGCTTCTTTCCACTCACTCAATATGCATTTACCACACTTCTTTGAAGACAGATGCTTACAAAAGAGCCTGTTATGTTTAGATAAGAGGAGTCCCCAAAAGCCTACGTGTGAGCAATGCAAGAATATTTAGAGGTGAAATGATCAGATCATGAGAGTTGTAACCTCATCAGTGGATTAATACACTGATAGGGATTCACTGGGTGGTGACTGGAGGCAGGCAGGGTGTGGCTGGAGGAGGTGGGTCATTGGGGGCATGATTTGGGGGTTCTTACTTTCTCCCTGGTGAGCCAAACCTCTGTTTTTTTTGTTGCCATGTCCTGAGCTGCTTTCCTCTGCCACAGGCTGCTGCCATGATGTTTGGCCTCACCTTGGGCCAGAGCAATGGAGTCAACCACTTATAGGCTGAAACCTCTGAAACCATGAGCACCAAATAAACTTTTCCTCCTCTATATTGTTCTTGTCATGTCTTTTGGCCACAGTGGTGCAAAAGCTCACTAAAGCAGATCCTATAGAGAAGACATATGAAAACACAACTCAAAATGGCTTCTATTTCTTTTATTTACTATTTATTACTTTTTGTGGGCACTGTTGGGTATCGAACCTGAGGACTTGCTCATGCCAGGTAAGTGCTCTACGTCTGAGCTACAGCCCCAGGCCAAATGACTTCTATATTAATGGTGCCAAAGCTGAATTACCTTCTGGAAGCAATCCACCCTTATTTTTCTAATCCACATCCAGATTTGCCATTTGGTCTCACCACAAACTGGAATTCATTCATCCATTAAAAATTTTTTTAATTGGATGCTTTCTATGTACCAGACACTGTTTCAGGCAGAGGGAAGAAGGAACTGGACACATCCAGACCCCCAAATTCCTGCTCTTATAAGTTTTTTTTAAAATATATTTTTTAGTTGTTGATGGGCCTTTAGTTTTATTTATATTATATGCGGTGCTGGGAATCAAACGCAGGGCCTCATGCATGCCAGGCAAGTGCTCTACCACTGAGCCACAACCCCAGCCCCATAAGGTTTTCTTTCTGGGAGGAAGAAAATAAACAAATTAATAAACTATGGTGTTTTAGGTGGTGATAAATGCTTTAGAGAAAATGAGGATGGGGTTACAATTTTAAAAAGGGTCATCACAGAAGGCCTCTCTGTAGAGGTAATTTGGGGACAAAATCCCTGATTGAAGGGAGGGGAGGAGTCATGCAGAATTCTGCAGGGAAGAGCATTCCAGACAGCAGATACAGAGGCCCTGAAGCAGAAGCATGCCAGATGTGTTTCATCAGCAGCTGGGGCCTGGTGCAGCTGGAACAGTGAATGAGGGTCTTGTAGAGGATCTTGTGGATGCTAGAAAGAGGGAGGTGGAGGTTAGATTCTGCAGAGCCTCAAAGGCCATCCTAAAGCCTCTGTGTTTTCTTTGTGGTTGTTGTTTTTCATTTTGCAGTACTAGGGAATCCCCAAGGTCTCATGTATATTAGCAAGCCCTCTACCACTGAACTACACCCCAGTTCTTTTTATTTTTATTTTGAGACAGGATCTCACTATGTTGCTTGAGATTGGCATCAAACTTGAGATCCTTTTGCCTGACCCCCTGAGTAGCTGGGATTATAGGCGTGTCCCACCACACCCAGCGAGCCTCTGTGGAGTTTGTTTGTTTGTTACTAGGGACTGAACCCAAGGGTGCTTTACCAGTGTGTTACATCCCTAGTCCTTTTTATTTTTTATTTTGAGACAGGGTCTTGCTAAATTGCTGAGACTGGCCTTGAAGTTGCGATCCTCCTGCCTCAGCTTCCTAAGTAGCTGGAATTACTAGTGTGCATCACTGTGCCCAGCTAAACTTCTGGTTTGTACTCTGAAATAGGCATCCATTAGGAAGTTTAAGCAGAGGTGTGACCTGATGTGAAATGTGTCAACAGTACTGTTTTAAGATTGGACTACGGGGGCCCATCTGGAAGGAAGCCAAGCAAGAGTATAAAAATTACAGCAACCAATAATGATGGTGGCCTGGACCAGGAAGGTACATCCGTGGGTGCAGTAAGAAGTGAAGATTCTGCCTAGATCTGGAAAAGCTCACATCATAAGTGGGGAGCATGAGAGAAAGAAAGGAATCAAGAAGAATTGCAAGATTTTTGACCTGAACAACTACAGGGATGCAGTTGCCACTTACTGAGATGGGGGTCTTTTTGGAGGAGTAGAAGGAGAAGAAAGATCAAAAAGTATAGATGTGGACCCAGATCTGAGATGCCAGCAGACATCCAAGTGGTGGTGTGGGACAGGCAGAGATACACATTTGGGGTTCAGAGACTAGATTGTCTGCTGGAGACATGCATTGAGGAGTCATCAGCACACAGTATTTTCTTCAAAGCAGATGAACCAAACCATGGCAATAGGGTAAGCATAGGAAAAAAAATAGGAAAATTCCAAGGGGTGACTCCGAAAGGTCTCCAATGTTTAGAGGTTAGGTAACGAGGAGGAACCAGCAAATGAACAGCCTGCAAAGTGAAGCAAATAATTTAGGGTAAATTGCACATAGGGACATGTAATAGCTTGAACTTGGGTAGTGTTCTCATACCACACATTCCTTTTATTTTACTGATTCATATTCAAAACAATTCCTCATTCATTCACATTTCCAGTGCCCATGGAGAATTCACAGAAACAGGGTTTTGACAGAATCACATCCATTACACGGGGTTCAGCTAATAATAGTGTACAGGTTTCCTTTCAGGCCTGAAAAAAAAAAAAAAAAAGAATGAACACGGGAGAAAATGAAGAGAGAGGTGTGGGAACAAGTAAAGAATGAAAGCAGAATGGTGTTGAAATCATATTAACTTAATTGGAGGGAAGGGTAAAAAAGTTCCTGAAAGGAAATTATAATAATCATTGATAGGAAGTAACCCCTAAAATGCCAAAGGTAGAAGGCCTAACTGATGTTTCCCCTCTGGTTCTTTTGGAGGTAAAAATTGCTGTGGAAAGTCCACAAATATTGCAAGAATCAAATTGATTTTAAAAATTAAATGCAAGACAACAATGTGGAATATAATTTAACCATTAAAGTAAAAATTCAGAAGCATATTTAATAATTCAGAAAAATATTTATAGTATTTAAATAAGAGTAAACAGCTGGAGTCTAATATACCAATGCTTTAGGCATGGAATAAATTATATGTGTTCTTTTCCCTGTTTATAATAAAAGAGCAAAATGCAGATTATATTATTATATGTAAAATACCTTAATTTTAAAAAATCTAAACAGAAAGAAAAATAACTTCAGGGCTGGAGTTGTGGCTCAGTGGTAGAGCACTTGCCTGGTATGCATGAGACCCTGGGTTCAATCCTTGGTACCACATATAAATAAATAAATAAAATAAAAGATCCACTGACAACTTAAAAAGTATTTTTTAAAAAAGGAAAAATAAATATATATGTTGATGGAATAATGATGATTTTAATTTTCTTCATGTTTTTAAAAAATTACCCACTTTTCTATGATGAATACTTTCTTTGTGAGAAAACCAAACAAAAAATTAGAAGCTGCTGAAAGGCTGGTGCACTTCATAGCCCAAAGAACGAAATCAACGCAATTTCATTTAGTGCTCCCATTAGAAGCTAAGGGCTGCTGGGTGTAGCTCTGAAAGGGATAAGAAGGGTTTGGGTTTGCTTTGGCCTGATTATCCTAAAACCAACATAGAGCAGAGTGTGGTGGTACATGCCACTAAACCCAGTGACTTTGGAAACTGAGGCAGGAAGATCCCAAATTCAAGGCAATTTAAGGAGACCTTGTCTCAAAATAGAAAATAATAAGGGGTGGGGATTTGGCTCAGTGATTAAGTGCCCCTGGGTTCAATCCCAGGTACCAAAAACAAACCAAACAAACAAAAAGCTAAAATGAATATGGAGAAAGGAAGCTTAAAAAGGTCTGGTTAGAAATCAACAAAATACTAATGTAGTATTAAATTGGCAAAAAAAGTTTTAAAATTTAAGAGCCAATGCTTGAAAGGATGTGGCAATATGTATATTTATATTCTTTTGTACTATATATGTTCTTATACATATATTACTAGTGATTGCATTTTATTTTAGCATAATACTTTTTGAAAGCATTTTAGCAATATGGATGAAGAACCATAAAATATGCATATTCAAAATGATATAGCCACTGTGGAAAAGTTTGTCAGTTCCTTCCAAAACTAAGCATGCAACAACCATACAACACAATTGCACCCATGGACAATTATCCCAGAGAAATAAAAGCATCAGTTTACACAAAAATCTGTACATTTGTTCACAGTAACTTTATTCACAGTAGCCCCAAACTGGAAAATAACTCAGGTCCTTCAAAGGATGAAATGTTAAACAAACCATGGATATTCGGCAGTAAAATTGAACAAAGTTTTGATACATGAAGCAACTTGGATGATATCCACAGAATTATGCTGAATTTAAAAAACAATCCCAAGAAGTCACATAGTGTATGATTCCATTTCTAGAACACTTTTGAAATAACAAAATTATAGAAATGAACAGATTAGTGGTGGGAGGAGCGGGGCTGAGGGAGGTGTGGATCTAAAAGGGCAACTAGAGATCCTTGTGATGAAAATGTCTCGTATCTTGACTGCAAAAATGTCAATATTCTGTGATGCTGTAGTAGAGTTTTCCAAGATATTACTATTGGGGGAACCAAATAAACAGAACTTGGAACCTCTCTACATTATTTCTTACTGCATGTATATCTACAATGACCTCAATTTTTTAAAAAGGTACATCTTCTTTTGGGCAGTTACCCTTGGTCTGCAAATCTGTTCTAGGGATATAATTCAAAAGTAGAATTTTTTTGAATATACCAGATGTTCACTACAGCTATATTTATAACGGAGAATGACCTAAATGTCCAAACAGGGAAATAGGTTGTCATGATATGACCACCTGAGAATTACAATTAGAGTCATTTGAAGCAGCAACAAAATATTATCTGAAAAAGGAGGATATAAAAACTCATTGTGGTACAATGAGTTTTGTTGAGTAGGTACGTTACAAAAATTTTAATAGCAGTAGTCTATATGGAATTCTAGAAACGGTCTCCTTCCGTCAAACTCTTCGTAATAGAGTCACAATAAAAGTTTTTTGAATCTGTCCCTCCAGCAGCAAACTTCATTTTCAGATTCCTTCCAGGCTTTGAGTTAAGTGAGCACGGTCGGGAGCCCAGGGCAGGTGCGATTAGGCACCCGGTCTGCTATAGCAGCTCCAGGGCTGCCCCACAGCCCCACCCCAGGACCCCATAGGAGTCTGGGAAAGGCCCCCCGGGCCAGGGCGAGGCCGCTGCCCACAGGTACAGTGACCACTCCAAGGTCACCAAGGAAAGCCCGCTGCCCAGGTTCAGCCTGGCCCTGGGCTCCCCGATTCTGACTCTGGGTCTCGTTCTCTGCCCCGCGCCTCTGACCCCAACTCAAGCCGCGACCCCACAGCTCCCAGAGGCTCCGCCACTGCGACTCCCCACATTGCAGTGTGACGACCACCAAGGCCCCCAGCCCTGAGGTCAGCCATTCTACCACTGCCCCGGGCCAAGACCCCAGAGCGCCGCACCGTAGCGTAGCGTAGCTCAGACCTGCCCCCTCATCCTTTTTCGCCCTCTCAACCCAGCTTTTCCCGACTCCGGGAAGAACCGGGAAGAGAAGGCGGAGGGGCAGCGAGGCGCCGCCTAATAAATACTATGGCCCGGCCCCGCCCCCTAACGTCACTTCCGCCTCGCGCCAAGATGGCGGCGCCCGAGCTGTGCCACGCAGACTTCCGCCCTGTGCGGCGATCGCGGTCTGGTGGCGGGTCGCGTCGGAGGTGAAGTCGTGGTGTGCAGCAGCAGTCCCGGTGGGTCCCCGCTTGGGGCCTGGGGAGAGCACGGGGGTGAGCCAAAGGCTCTAGCCGGGGTGGTCGGGGAGCCTCGCCACGTGGGAGGGGGAGGAGCTGAGATGCCGCAACTGCGGCGTCCTGACGGCGGCAGGGGCGGGAGGCCACGTGGGTGGGGTACCGCCCAGGATCCGCGTGTCGGTCCCTTCAGGTGACTTCGTTGCCTGTTCCCTCTCAGGCAACATGTCGGAAGGAAACGCTGCGGGCGAGTCCAGCGCTTCGGGAGCCCCGCGACCCCTCCTCTCTGGGGCCCGGGGGCTTGTCGGGCGGCGGCCTGCGCCCCCGCTCACTCCGGGCCGCCTTCCCTCCATCCGCTCCAGGGACCTCACCCTCGGGGGAGTCAAGAAGGTACCTGAAGGCTCCTTTCTAAAGATATCCAACTACCTTGAATTCCAGGTCTCTGGGATTCAACTCACGTCCTGTAGGACCTACTATGCCCCCAACGGTGATGTTGGGCCTCGTTGTCCCTAGATTTCTGCCTACTCCTCTGCAAATGCTGGGGAATCTGTTTCAAGTCTAGGAACTGGGTTCAAGATGTTGAGATGTAATTGAAGAGTGGAGATCTTAATTAGCTCAAGATGTTCAAAAGCAGTTTGAGCAGGGCTTATTTACTTTTAGTGTGTTGGACATCTTTAAAAAATCTCATGACAGACATTATGTATATGACTGTGAATGTAAAAAGTAGCCCTGAAAGGGGAGGACAGGATGACAGGAGCATAAAGTAGCCAATTTCTTTCTTTTTTTTCTTTTTAATTTTTATTTTTACAGACTGCATTTTGGTTCATTGTACACAAACAGGGTACAACTTTTCATTTCTGTAGTTGTACACAATATAGATTCACACCATTCATGTAATCATACATATACTTAGGGTAGTACTGTCTTGGCCAATTTCTTAAAGATCTAACATTGCCTTGGAAATTCTGGTGACGAGTCTGCCTGTGTCAACCTGTTGTGAGTGCTGGCACATCTTCTCTACTGAAGCCTTGCTGTAGGAACTATTTCCCTGGGGTAGTGACTGTTCTGTAGCACTTAGAAGACAGAGGTGAGATGACATCAGTTCCTTTGTTTTTGGAAATCTTAGAGTCTCTCCTTTCATAAGGGAGAAGCTGAGATAAGATTTTGGACACCCCTCTCTTCTCTCTAACTCCACTACCTTCACAGAATGATGGTCTTCCTTTTCAAGCACATGCCTGTCTCTAAAAACTCTTAATAGTGTGGAATGTGCAGAAGAGAGCCATGGTGATCTTGGCCTGTAGAAGATGCCCATTGGGAATTTTAATTTTCCTCTGTACTTTGAGGTCAGAACTTACCAAATCAGTGACTCCTGTATTTTACTTTCAGAAAACCTTCACCCCAAATATCATCAGTCGGAAGATCAAGGAAGAGTAAGTAGCTAGGTCTGCTGAATACTTGCCCCTTATATACTTGCTCTGAATTGGGGGCTTTGGGACAGTGACTAGGTGTATGACTCAGAAATTTGAATTTCTGTCTTTGGTTTTTTTCGGTAGTGGTTTTTCAAGCCTGGCTTCCAGGTGATTTTTAAGTACAAGCTTTTAAAAAACACTGATGTGAAAATGGATGGAACTAGAGACCATCATGTTAAGCAAAATAAGTCAAACCGAGGAGTTAAGGATTGTATGTTTTCTCTCATATTCAGAAGCTGGAGAGGAAAAGGAAAACAAAGGTGGGGTGGGTCTCCTAAAAATCAAAGGGAGATCAGTAAAGGAAAGGGACCTACAGATGAGAGATAGGGAGGGAGGGGGAAAGTGCTGGGGAGTGAAATTGGCCAAATTATTATATTGTGTGCATGGACAAATATGTAACAACAAATTCCATCAGCCGGGCGTGGTAGCGCACGCCTGTAATCCCAGCACTTGGGAGGCTGAGGCAGGAGGATTGCGAGTTTGAAGACAGCCTCAGCAACTTAGCGAGGCCCTAAGCAATTCTGTGAGACCCTGTCTAAATAAAATACAAAATAGGGCTGGGGATGTGGCTCAGTGGTGGAGTGCCCCTGGGTTCAATCCCCAGTACCAAAAAAAAAAAAAAAAAATCCCATCAATACGTACAGCTATAGTGTACCAATAAAAAATGAAGAGATAAAAAACACCACTGATGCCTGAGATACTGTGTGTTAGTTTTCCATTACTATAAGAAATACCTGAGGTAATTCAACTTAGAGAAGATTTATTTTGGCTCGTAGTTCTTACGTGATGATCAATTGGCCCCACTGCTTTTGGGCCTGTGCCTAAGCAACATATGATGACAGGGTGTGGCAGAACAAAGCTACTTATGTCATGGCCTGGATGCAAAAAGAAAAGGAAAGAGAGAAAGTGGAAATTGTCCAGGGTCCACTATCCTCTTCAAGAGACAGTGACCTGAAGACCTGCTACTAGGCCCCAACTCATAGTTTCTACCACCTCCCAAAAGTGCCAAACTGGGGAGCAATCCTTGAGCACCCAGGCCTTTGGAGGGCATTTAAGATCCAAACATGCCTGTAATTCCAACAACTTGGGAGGCTGAGATGTGAAGACCACAAGTTCAAGGACAGCCTGGGCAACTTAGCAAGACCACATCTTAAAATTTAAAAAAAAAAGGACTGGGGATATAGCTCAGTGGTAGATCATCCCCGGGTTCAATCGCTTTTACACCAAAAAATAATAAGTAAATAAACAAAAATATAGCATACTTTATGTTTCTTTGCATTGCAACCTCTTGCTTTCAGTCAGTCGGGGGGCGGGATGGGGGAATCCATGTTTTTGGACAAGAAGGTAAAGTTGAGCAAACTACAAGGCCCCTGCCTCATCAAGGAAGTGGGGGAAGTGCCATACCTAGGACTAGGTTCTGCTTTTCTTGGTGTACTTACTGGCTCATCAACTTTCTCGTTAGTTGGATGAAGTGCAGTGGGGGAATAGGACCAGTTTACTGAGGCAGAGAGAGTAAGTAGTTTCCCTTCATCTGTTCCCTTTCCTAGGCCTAAGGAAGAAGTAGCTGTGAAGAAGGAGAAGCGTGAACGGGATAGGGATCGCCAACGTGAGGGGCATGGACGGGGCCGGGGCCGCCCAGAAGTCATCCAGTCCCATTCTATCTTTGAGCAGGGCCCTGCAGAAATGATGAAGAAAAAAGGTACAAAGAGATAAGTCATGGATTTCAGTTTAGACTGCCTGAGAGAAGGGCAAGATTGACAGAGTTCCCTTATCACTAGTGAACAGAATGATTTCCCACAGGGAACTGGGATAAAACGGTGGATGTGTCTGACATGGGACCCTCTCATATCATCAACATCAAAAAAGAGAAAAGGGAGACAGATGAAGAAACCAAACAGATCCTGCGCATGCTGGAGAAGGATGATGTAGGTACTAGGAGAGGGGGTGAGAGGGCTCCTAGGGAAGAAGAGCTCACTTATGTCCTGGGACCCTGGTAAGTGGCAGGAACCTTTGGTTAGAAAAGGACTAAAATGAACTATGATCCAGGTGCTGTCAAGCTATGTGACCCCAACTCTTCTTTGATAGTTTATTGATGACCCTGGGCTGAAAAACGACATGCGAAACATGCCTGTGCAGCTGCCGCTGGCTCACTCAGGGTGGCTTTTCAAGGAAGAGAATGAAGAGCCAGATGTTAAACCTTGGCTGGTTGGTCCCAAGGAGGAGGATATGGAGGTGGACGTACCTGCTGTGAAAGGTATCTAGTGTCAGTTAACTTCCCTTTTCTCTGGTGGTCCCAGGAGTTCCTCACACGAGCCTCCAAGACTTCTGCTCATGAGCTATTGCTTTCCCATTCCAGTTCTGAAATACAGGAGCTGAATAAAGACACAGTTTGTCCCTTTCTGAGGATTTGTGTTGATAAGGATCAGTGAATGTGAACCTCAGATTCAACTTTTTAGAGAAGTCACACACCTCTTGAATGTGCTGTTTCTTTCCCCCTCCATAACCGGTGTCTCCCTCCAGCTTCCTGGCTGAGTGACAGTGGAACAGATGGGGGTGAAGGACTGGGAACAGTGAGATGGCATAGAGGGAAACAGCTTGATGTCCCTTCCTTTGTCTTACCCTGGGCAGTAAAAGAGGAGCCACATGATGAGGAGGAGGAGACTAAGATGAAGGCTCCTCTCCGAGCAGCCAGGAAGACTCCAGGCCTCTCAAAAGACGTGTCTGTGGCAGAGCTGCTCAGGGAGCTGAGCCTTACCAAGGATGAGGAGCTGCTGTTTCTCCAGCTGCCAGACACCCTCCCCGGCCAGCCGCCCACTCAGGACATCAAACCTGTCAAAACAGAGGTGCAGGGCGAGGATGGACAGATGGTGGTCATAAAACAGGAAAAAGACCGGGTATGCTCAGGAGTGAGTTTGGGGGAAATTGCAGGGTGGGAGCACTGGGAATGGAAGCTGACCTGTCGGGGGAAGTGCAGGTGTGCTTCCCAAGTTGAAATTCAAGAATGGTAGGCGTTTGTCATCATCTGCAAGGGCTTTAGGACCTGTGTTTTCAGCCCCAGGTACATGCGTGCTTACTTTTTGTAGTGAATAATTTTAAAACAAATGAGAGAATATAAGTTCCTGTGTACCATTGTTCAGCTTTGGTAGTTACCAGTATTTTGTCCATTTGTTTGTGGTAGGTTTTCTTTTATAACCAGTAGCAGATAGCCCCAGAAGAAAGACCCTCTTTGGGAAGCTTGTTCTGACCTCTGCTGCCCACGACTCTTTAGAGAATGGAATGGGGTTCATTCACAAAAGGTAGAGTAACAATCTCCTTGCCTAGTTTCCATCCCTTGCTTCTCTCCACAGGAAGCCAGGCTGGCAGAGAACACTTGCACCTTGGCTGATCTGACGGAGGGCCAGGTTGGCAAGCTACTCATCCGCAAGTCAGGGAAGGTGCAGCTTCTCCTGGGCAAGGTGACTCTAGATGTGACGATGGGAACCACCTGCTCTTTCCTGCAGGTGCGAGGCCTATGGGGCCCTGGAGAGGCTCTGGATGGGCCGGGCAGTGCGGAAGGAGGGAGGGAATTTCTTAGCATATCATATGAGATTCACAGACTGAAGGCGGGGGCCTGGTTCTCATCACTGTCTCCTTTGGTTGCAGGAGCTGGTATCTGTTGGCCTCGGAGACAGTAGGACGGGAGACATGACAGTCCTGGGACATGTGAAGCACAAACTTGTATGTTCCCCTGACTTTGAATCCCTCTTGGATCATAAACACCGGTAAAATGAGCAGATGGAGGAGGGTAGTGACTGTGCCCACGGCTGCAGCCTGCTCCAGACGTTTTGTTCTCAAATCCGTGCGACCCAGAAGGGGCTTGTTTAGCCCACTCACTCCAGCCTTTGGCAGCCAGCCTCCTCGTTTTCTCCCCACCAGGGCCCACACAGCTCCCTCCCCCAGCAGTTGTGAATGGCACAGTGACCTTCCCACAACATGGATATGGATGGCACATCTTGCTGCTGGAGACTGGTCCCTGCTATTTATTTTTATATTTATGTCTTAATCTACTCAACTGACTGCATCCTCCCAAGGTGGAGTGGTCTATGGGAAAATGGAGGCTCCTCTTGGGGGCCTGTGGGGCTACAGGAATGGGAAGTGGAAGGGCTGCAGATTTGGCTTCTGCTCCCTCCTTCCTCCCAGAAGGCAGGTAGAGAGAGCAGGGATGGAGTCTGAGACTTACATGCTCAGTCTTAGTTTGTTGGTTCCAAGTTCTGTGTCCTTGGACAAACTACCTAACCTTTCTGAGCCTCATATTCCTCATCTGACAAAAATGGGGATAATACCTACCTCACAGGGTTGGTGTGAGGATCACATGGAATACTGTGGATGAAAACCTTGCACAAGGCCAGACGTGTATACTTGTAGGCAGTCAATAAACCTGAGTTTCCCTTTCCTTTGCCTGAGTATTTTCAAACAAAATGTACCTTCCAGGAGTTTCAGAAGAAGTGACTAGAGCTGTTCATGTCTCCACTTTTGTCCATCAGTCCTTCCTTCCTTTCTTCCTTTCATTCATTCATTTTTGTGGCACTGGGGACAAACCCCAGGGCCTCGTGCATGCTAGATAAGCACTCTGTCACTGAGCCATGTCCCCAACCTTCCTTGATTCTTCCTCTACATTTCATCCCACCCTGGTTCTGATGCTCCAGATGTTCAGGTCTTCTTCTGTGCCTCATCTCATAGTTCTCTTAGATGCTACTCGAGTTAAGAGCTATAAACTTTGTTCATAGAAATCAAAGACCCCTTTTGGCAAAGTAGGGCCCAAACTCATCCTTTCAATAAGTAGCCAGGGGATTGGGAATACAGCTCAGTTGGTAGAGTGCTTGCCTTGCATGCACAAGGCCCTGGGTTCAATCCCCAGCACCACATCCCCAGCACCACCAAAAAAAAAAAAAAAAAAAAACAGTAGCCAGTACTCTTCCAACCTCCATTAAAACATTTCTCAAAAGAAACCTGGAAACCAGTTGTGGTGGTGAATACCTGTAATCCCAGCTACTTGAAAGGCTGAGGCAGGAGCGTCAAGTTTGTGGCCAGCCTGTGCAACTTTGTGAGACCCTGTCTCAAAATAAAAATAAGTTAAAAGAGCTAGAGATGTAGCTCAGTTGAAAAGTTCCCCAGTACAAGAAACAAAAAACAAAACCATGGCCACTCACAGACAGTCATCACCACAAGTCAAATAGTGCTAAAAAAATAAACCCTTGGTAAGACAAAGGTTAGAGATTGAGGCTTGACAGGTGATGTCGCACTTCAAAATCTCTGTGTTTGGAGTCCCCCTCTGCGTCCTGTGCCATCACTAGATCCTCTGTTCAGCATGGATCCCAGTCCCATCTGCCATGCTCTTGTTGAGCTCTTGGGTCTGTGATCTTGCTCCCTTCTCCAGGTCAGTTCTGGTCTGAGTAGGACTGAGACATTTTTAGGTTAGAACAAAGTGGCACAGCAGTGTCAGGTGGCTGCAGGCTGACAACAGCCTGCTCATCTCAGTGTGTAGCCTCTGCAAGAGGCATGAACCCCAGTCCCAGTGAGAACTACCTCTGCACTGCCGGGTTGCCCCCTCACTTTTGGATGCATCTTCCTTTAATCTCACTGTCCTTCTTTCTGCTTCTGCTGTTATTTATCCAGCATCACTGGGGCTTTTCCTACAAAGCGTCTCGAGCTGCCAAGCCAGCAGCTGCGAGGGAGATTGAATATTTAGTGACCACGGTGCCCTTTCTGGAGCTGAAAGCTTGTGTTAGTTCTGTTCAGTAGTGTTCTGCTCTTTTCTCATTATAGCAGACTGGAGTAGAAAGAATTCTTTGCAAGTATGTGCCATGGAAGTCCTGCTCCATTCTACACTGAGCTTTGATTAACTCTGGGCTTCAGCTTTTTGTTCTTTTCAATAGCTGAGGCACTGCCTTTGGGTCTCTGTTGCAATTCCATTTCTCTGTTGTTTCTTTGGTTCAAAAATGCCTCTTTTTTTTTTTTTGGCAGTGAGGTGGGGGGCTAATTCAAGGGTCCTGTGTCATTAGATGTTTGGTATTTTGCAGTCTTTAGTTCTTCACTTCTTCCAAGGAAGCTTGAGGAAGTGCACATGCCACCTCTGTTCATTTTATCATCTCAGATATCTTGGGGAGTGAAGCTTAGGATTCTCTAAGTCCTTACAAGCCTGTCTTTAGATCCCTGATGTGCACATTAAATCTCATCAGTAAAAGTGTGGAGAAGCCGGGAGTGGTGGTGCAGACTGTGATCCCAGCAACTCTGGAGGCCGAGACAGGAGGATCACAAGTTCAAGGCCAGCCTGGGCAACTTGACTCCCTGTCTGAAAAATAAAGGACTGAGTATGTGGCTCAGTAGCAGAGCATGCCTGGATTCAATCATTGGTACTAAGGGGAGAAAAAGAAAAATGTGGATAAAAAGGCAAGGCAAGGCAAGGCTGCTTTCTTGGCTGTCAAATATTTCTACCAACAAATATGTGCAAATAATGGGAGAAAAGCCCAAAGTCAAATTCACATATGGGTGCAAATGGATGCAAATTTATTCCTACCTGCATCTGTGTATATACATTTTGTTAGAAACAGAAGGGGAACCATAGGTTTGTTCATTTCTTTACACGAGTGACAGTTTGGTCTTTAGAGTTAGACTTGGATTTGGATCCAACTCTATCAGTAACCCTGGGGAGAAAAAATCACTTATTCTTCCCTAAACCCAGTTGTTTTTGTTTTTAATCTTATAAAAGAATGAGATAATGGCTTTTTTATAATGTTGCTTTTATGTTAGAGTAAAGATGAAGTGTATGAACTGTATTGGGTGCCAGACAGATAAGTGCCTATAACAGGATGTGTGATCAGCACAAGTAACAGGAAACTAGATTGACAGAGACTTTAGCCACAAGGATGTTCATCATGTAGCAAACAAGTTCTGGAGATAGGTGGTTCCAGAATTCAGTGGCAGCCAAAATGTCACCACAATTTGCCTGGATCCATTTGCTCTGCCATCCTCAGTGTTGCAGAATGGCTACCTCAATCATCTCAGCATTATTTCTTAAAATGACAGTGTCCAAAACTGTATTAGTCCATTTTTTTGTTGCCGTCACTGGGGACCATGCCTCTCCCACTTGAATTTTAAGAGGAAACCACATTCAAACCACAGCAGAAACCAAACAGTAAACAAGGAGCAGCAGTCAAGGATCTTTGCCATCGCTCTGCTCTTAGGGGGTAGTTTTAGAAGCCTCATAGATTTGCCCAAGTCTCTTCATAGGGCTGAGCCATATATCTGCCCTGGGACCAGGCACTGGCAAAGGAAAAAAGGGTACACCAGTTTATTCCTTAGGTATACTGCGGCCTGTGACATGTGATTTTTGTTAGAAAAAAACAAGTGGTAATTAGGTAGCTAATCTGTAATAGTTGCCCCCATTTTTGTTTTGTTTTGTTTTGTTTTATTGTTTTGAGCCACATCCCCAGTCCTATTTTTTGTATTTCTTTTAGAGACAGGGTCTCGCTGAGTTACTTAGCACCTCGCTTTTGCTGAGGCTGGCTTTGAACTTGTGATCTTCCTGCCTCAGCCTTCCCGAGCTGCTGGGATTACAGGCATGTGCCATTATACCTGGCTACCACCATGTTTTAAAAAATATTGTAGCTGGGGGCTGGGGTTGTGGCTCAGTGGTAGTGCTTGTCTAGCATGTGTGAGGCAGGTTTGATCCTCAGAGCTATATAAAAAATTGATTCATAAAAAACTATATTAAAATATTGTAGCTGTTGGGAGCCTGAGCCAGGAGGATCACAAGTTCAAGCCTCAGCAACTTAGCAAGGCCCAATCTCAAAAAAAAAAAGGAAAAGGAAAAAGAAATTAGTAGCATAGCATTGTGGCACACACTTATAACTCCAGCTGCTTGGGAGGCTAAGGCAGGAGGATCTCAAGTTCAAGGCTAGCCAAAGCATCTTAGACCCTGTCTCAAAATAAAAAAATAATAAGGGCTGGGAATGGAGCTCAAAGATAAAGCAACCCTGGGCACCTGGGCTTTGCCATTCCCAGTACCATAAATAAATAAATAATAAAAAATAATTAAACAGAAAAATTGTAGTAAAATCATAAGACATATCTATGCAGAATTTTTAATGTCTAATCACTTTTTATTCTGCTAGATAAACTAGTTTTAACTTTTTAGTCCATATTCTTTAAAATTTTGTATATTATATACAGTATAAATTACATGCTGTTTTACCATGCGCTCCAACTCAGTCAAAAATATGCAGTTCTTCCATGTCACTATCATATTTCACATAATTTGTGAGCTGGAAGCATTAAAGATAGCATCTTTTAATCAGCCCCACCACATGTTCAAGCTGAATTGAGCCCTCGACCTAGGCCCTTCAAGGTAAAAAGACATATGTCTTAGTTATGGTACATAAAAGTTTAGTGCTGGCCTGGGCAACATAGCAAGACCCTGTCTCTTAAAAAATTGTGTGTGGTGTGTGTGTGTGTTTGTGTTTGTGTATGGAAGGACCCTGTCTCTTAAAAAATTTGTGTGTGTGTATGTGTGGAGGGAATGGGCAGGGGAGTAGCAGGTATATGACAATAAGTAGGGCAGGCCTCACTGAGAAGGTCTGATCTGAGGAGAGAAGCAGTAGGATCAGGACAGGGAGGGGAGAGTGTTCTGGGCAGAGGGAAAGCTTGGTGGAGACTGGTTTGAAGCTGAAGGAGTGAGGGGAGCAGCAAGAGGGGGGTGCCTTTATTCCACTATAAGGACTTTGTCTTCATTTTTAAATGGGGAGTCAAGGCAAGCTCCCTTGCTTAACTTTCCAGAGTGATGACTTTAGCTGCTGTGTTGGAACAAGGGTGGAGCAGGGCTGCAGATCCCAGGCCAATGTAGTCAGCCACACAACATGGGAGTGGCTTGGATAAGGGTAGTGAATGGTAACAGAGCGTAATGGTGGATGTGTAGGGAGTGATTGGATGTTAGATCCTTCTTTAAATTTTTCAATCCTGGGAATTGCCTCACACATACTAAGCAAGCACTCTACCACTGAGCTATATATTCCCAGCACTTAAAAAAAAATTGGTTTTTTTTGAGACAGGGTCTCATTAAATTGTCCAGGCTGACTCCTAACTTGCAGTCCCCTGACTCAGCCTCCCAAATCACTAGAATTACAGGTGTGAGCCATAGGGCCCAGCTCTAGATACTTATTTTGAAGGTTTAGCTAGCTTGATCTGCTGATAGATTAGTTGTGGGTGTTGAGAAAAGTGTCAAGTTCACTCCAAAGCTTTGACAGTAGAAAACAGACAAAAGCTATGGGAAAATGGCATTGACTTGACTTCCTTCCATCTTCCAATCTCATTGGTTGAAACTCATTCACATCCAGAACTCTACTGCAAGAGATGTGGGGAAACATTAGTGTTTTGCTTTCTGGTCCCTGCAGTCCAGGTTGACACTTGATAAATGAGGAGCCTGTGGGATGAATGCCACCTACTATATCCTCTGCAGTTGAGGCACCAGTCCAGAGTTGGAATGTGGCCCTGTTGTGCTGTATTCCAAAAGGAAGCAGCCCCTATAGCTAGACCCACCACACTCAGGGCGACTCGAAAACCTTTCCACGGTATTTTTCACAAGAATCTGGAAGTGTCTTATGTTGTACAACCATAGTGGCTAAATTAGAATCTTATATTTGGGCTACAAAAATTTACCCAATCATTCCTCTGTTTCTGGATATTTAGGTTTTTTCAGTTTTTCACTGATAAATAACCTTGTTAAGTTGTTGCTGACATTTTCAACTATTTTCCTAAGGTTCTTTATTAAAAACAGCTTTACTAACTGGGATTGGTCGTGTGCACTTATAGTCCCAGGTACTGGGGGGATGGAGGTAGGAGGATCACTTGAGCCAACAAGTTCTAGACCAGCCTTCTGAAAAACACAGCAAGACCCTGTCTCCAAACAAAACAAAACATCTTTATGGAATCAAATTCTGTGACCTTTTTTTTTTTGTTTTTGAACTGGGAATCGAACCCAGGGCTTTGCGAATGTGAGGCAAATGCCTTGCTGCTGAGCTACATCCCCGCCCATTCTGTGACATTTTTAAGGCTTTTGATAGATTTTGCCCTCCAGAGTGTTTGCACCTATTCACATGCCCATTTGTAAACATAAATGTGTAATCAAGGATCAATTTTTAAACTATATGAGCATTAAAAAAAAGGGCTCAGTTGGAGACGTGCCCTGTGCTTACATGACTCTGGGTGGTTTCCTAACCTCTGGTTGGTCCCTTCCTTCATCAGTGGAACTGGTGTGCCAAGGACATCCAGCTACCCATGGTGAGGTAGACTTTCCACGTCAGTTGTGTTTTTTCCCAAACTTGTTTGGGTGGTTGTATTTACTCTTGTAATTACATGATTTAACTAAGCAATTGTATAAGCTGATAAAATTGAGGGCTAAAATAAAGTCATTTCTGTCAGAAATATGGTAAGTGCCTAATTTTAACATTATTTAAAGTGATAAAATATGAGTGCTAAAAGAAAGAGTTCTTAGTTCTATGGAAACTAAGGTAAATGCTTTGGAAAGACTCAACAAATTTGAGTCACTGAAAATATTGTTGCACTGAGTTTAGGCAATATTAATATAAAGATAAGAGGGACATCATGAACATCCAGGGTCATTCTGTACTCTGATTGCTTCACAGGATCTGTAATGCTTTGACTTCTCAGTGCATTTTTAGAGAAACCAAAATTAGTGTTCTTAGCAGTGCTTGTAGATTTCCTGGCATGCCAATCAGTATGCCCTTTCTCAGAGAAAGAGACTTGTCCCTTCTCTATTGAATGTCCTTTTTATATGTGTTAGGTTAAAATATTTAAGATGGATATGTTTCTCTTTTTAAATTTCTTTAGTTTACCTTTATTTATTTATATCTTTATGTATTTATACCTTTATTTATACCTTTATTTATTTATACCTTATACCTTTATTTATTTATACCTTTATTTATTTTATGTGATGCTGAGGATCAAACCCAGTGTCTCACACATGCTAGACAAGCGCTCTAGCACTGAGCCACAACCCCAGCCCAGATATGTCTCTTTTATTAAGCCAAAGTCTGTTCAACTTAGAAAATGGCATGGGACCCTCCTATGACCTCTGTGACCTCAGGTCCTAGTCTCCTCCTGGGTCATCCCCCTCTAGCCACCCAAACCTATGCTGTTTGTGTCACACAGCAGGCAGGCTCCAGTTCTGGGACTTTTGCATTCTTTCCCCCACTACCTAGAACCCGCTTTCCCCAGGTATCAGGTTTGTTTGCTGAAGTCCTTCAGTTCTCTCAGACTCCCTGACCACCTTCCATAAACCGGCAGACTCCCAACCCTGATGCTCCTTATGCCCCTTCTCTTGCTTTCTTTTTCTCAATAGCATTTGCCATCATTTGATTTATTCTTTCCTTTTTTAAATCTGATATTCATGTAGAACACAAGCTACAGAGTAGAGATGGTTTTGTGCATGCCTTATCCCCCAGGACTTAATTTCTGGCACATAATAGACACCAAATAAATGTTGGTTGAAAGAACACAGGCTTGACTATTACATGTCAGAGTTGTGTGTGCTTAAGAATTTCTACATTTCTGCACAAGTATGCAAGTGAGAAAGTTGATATGACTGGACAGTCTCCTAGATTCCTCCTAGGGAAAGACTGTCCATTACTCTCTCTAGAGAAGAAAGGATCAGGCTGACCTTGGGGGTAAAACTTTGAGCCTGTTCAGTGTACCATCTTCAGTGCTTCTGCTGAGTGCACAGTTGGCACTGGTGTTTCACAATATGCTGTGTGCACTCATAAACACCAAAGGGAGTTGTGCCGACCAGGGACTGCAGATACAGAGATGTGCTCATATCTTCAGGACCCTACAACCCCAATGACTCTTTGAGCTAAGTGTCTTTAGTTGTTCATTTTGCTGAATGGAGCATGTGTCCAAGGGAGGCAATGGACCTGGAAGCACCACTGTGGGGGTTTTGAATTTGTTACTTCCCTGATGTGGCTAAGAAGTAAGTATGCTCCTTTTGAAAAGCAGCTCTTAGCTTGCTACTGGATTTTCATCAAAACTGAACACCTCACGATAGCCAAACTATGGAACCAAACTAGATGCCCTTTAATAGATGAATGGATAAATAAAAATGTGATACATATACACAATGGAATATTACTCAGCCTTAAAGAAGAATGAAATTAATGGCATTTGCAGGTCAATGGATGAAATTGGAGAATGTCATGCTAAGTGAAATAAGCCAATCTCCCCAAAAAAACAAAGCCCAAATGTTTTCTCTGATATACAGATGCTATTTCACAATAGGAGGAGTGGGAAAATAGAGGTACTTTGCATTAGGCAGAGAGGAGTAAAGGGAGGGGAGGGGAAGGGGCTTGTGGGTAGGAAGAATAGTAGAATAAACAGAACATTAGTACCCTAGGTACACATATGATGACACAGCTGGTGTGATTCTACATCATGAACAACCGGAAGAATGAGAAGTTTACTCCACGTATATATAATATGTCAAAATACGTTCTACTATCATGTATAACTGATTAGAACAAATAAAAACTGGACACCTGAGAAAGTGTGTCACAGTATGTACCCACTGAAGCCTGTGACTGGCCTGCCATTTGGGGGTGGACTAAGATTTAACAACTAGCAACATGGGAAGAACCCAACCAGCCTCTCCTGTCAGAAATGGTACATTCGGGTATTCTGGCCTGGCCTGTTGGCATTTCAGGTGGATGTGGAAAAGAAAAAAAAAAAAAGGCACCTGTTCCTTTGGGGGCAGTTTACTCTGCTCTACAGCCTGAAGCAAAACCACCAGCTCAGGGGGGCTTCCAGTTTGCAGAGGTCCCCCTAAATGCCAGCCCTTGTTTCCTGATGTTTGGCTTAGCTGAAACCAGCAGCATGCACGGGCGGCTGTGGCCATTCAGCGTCAGCTCCAGCTGTGTGACATGGAGGATGGATATGGTCACTACTCTCAACTGGCAGAACTAAAGCTGTTCTCGTAGCTCTGGCCAATACTCCTTGATGAACCCTGTTCTATTTTCACTGACCCTTAGGCTGTTGACAATGACCTACCTGTTTGACCTGCCACTTGGAAAACTACACACTGGCAGACTGTTAGGGCCATGAACCACGTAGACAAATCATACTGCTGATAGAACCACGTGGGTCACACGTGTAGTTGCCCATTCTCTGATGAGCTGAACTGGAGTCAAGGTGTAAGCTGTGTCTGCAACTCCCAGATGGCCAGCTCTGCTGCCTGGATCCACTGTTGTACTGGTTATGGAAGCACACCCCTAGGCACCAAGTAAAGGACTCTGCCTTCTGATGCACAAGCTACCACTGCATACCAGGCTTGCGACTCCTGATAAAAACTGAACCAGCCGGCGCGGTGGCGCACGCCTGTAATTCAAGCAACTTGGGAGGCTGAGTCAGGAGGATCTCAAGTTCAAAGCCAGTCTCAGCAACTTAGCGAGGCCCTAAGTAACTCAGTGAGACCCTGTCTCTAAATAAAATACAAAATAGGGCTGGGGATGTGGCTCAGTGACTGAGTGCCCCTGAGTTCAATCCCTGGTTCCAAAAAAAAAAAAAAAAAAAAAAAATAGTTGAACCATTTGTCTCTTGGTGAGGGAGGCCGCAATGCACAGAAAAGGCATTGAGTCCACCCAACCTCTGACCTCCTCTTGGGGCTACAGGCTTACCAGTGTGGACACTCTTAGGTTCCAGTGTTGCTGTCCCAATTAGTTGACTTTAGCCATCGCATTGGGACCCTTGAAAATAATCTTTGTCATATTTTCAACTTTGATAAAAGGTTGCACCTTTTATCACAGTGGATGCTCCAGCCACACAAAGCAGACCTTCCTACACATATCTTTGATATTGTTGAGCACTGAAGTGGCCTCCTCAAAACAACTTCTAAGCCTCCCTTTGCTGTGGTATGAATGTCCTTTCCAAAACTCACGTTGAAATTTAATTCCCCCTCTGATGGCACTGGGAAGTGGGACCTTTAAGAGGGGATAAGGATATGAGGGGGGAGCCTGTTTTCTCTTGCTCTTGCCCTTTCTTGCCATATTGGCCTCTACCATGTTATACACAGAAAGAAAATCTTCACCAGATGAAGCCCTTCAATCTTGGACTTCTTGCCTCCAGAACTGTAAGAAATTTATTTTCTTTATAAATCACCCAGTCTGTGGAACTCTTTTATCTATTTATCTTTTTTTTTTTTCAGTACTAGAAATTGAACCCAGGTCCTCACATATGCTAAGCAAGTGCTCAATTGCTGAGCTACATCCCCAACTCTTTGTGGTATTCTCTTACAGCAACAGAGAACAGACTAAGCATCCATTGCCTTTTTCTGGTCCATATATGTTACTAAGTGTCTTAGTCTGTTTTCTGTTGCTATAACAAAATATCTGAGATTGGATAATTCATAAAGAAAAGAGGTTTATTTTGGCTCATAGTTCTGGATATCCAAGAGCATGGCACCAGCATTTGTTCAACTTCTGATGAGGAACTCCTGGCAGAAAGGGGAAGCCAGTACATGTGAAAGAGGAGCATGTGTGTGAGAGAGACCAAGGGGAGGTTCTCAGCTTGCTTTATTTATTTTTATTTTTTTATTTTTTTGGAACTGGGGATTGAGCTCAGGGACACTTGGCCACTGAGCCACATCCCCAGCCCCATTTTTGTATTTTATTTAGAGACAGGGTCTCACTGGGTTGCTTAGGGCCTCACTAAGTTGCTGAGGCTGGCTTTGAACTCACAATCCTCCTGCCTTAGCCTCCCGAGTTGCTGGTATTACAGCCATGCACCACTGTACCGGGCTGGGCTTGCTTTATAGTAGTCTGCTCTCGCAAAAACTAATCCATTCCATTGATAACTCCCTCAGTCTCATGAGAAAGACATGCATTCATTCACAAGAGATGCTTCATGCCCTAATCACCTCCTGAGGGCCTCACCTCTCAAAACTCGTACACTGGAAATCAAATTTTAACACAAGTTTTGAGTAGGACAAACCATTCACAAACCATAGCAGTAAACCATAGCACTGAACATAACTGTTCTCAGAAAAGGATCATTCTCTCTCCACTCTCTGGTATTTAATCAGGATGAAAAGTGGGATGGCAACCTGGAGACCCAGGAGAGCAATGGTGTAGTTCCAATTCAAGTTCAAGCTGGACTGAGAACCAGGAGAGCCGATGTAGTATTTTTAATCCAAAGGCTGAGAGGTTTCAGACTCAGGAAAAGCGTATGTCTGAGCTTGATTCTGAAGGCAGGAAAAGGCTGATATCCCAGTCTGAAGGCCATCAGGCAAAGAGGAAGTCTCTCTTAATTGGAGGAGAGTCAGATCTTTGGGTCTATTCTGGCCTTCAATTGATTGGATTAGGCCCAACCTCATTAGGAAGGCAGTTTGCCTTACTCAGCCCGTCAATTTAAATGTTAATCTCATTACACATATTCCCAGGGACACTCAGAATGTTTGACCAATATCTGGGCATCCTGTGATACCAAGTTGACAGAAAATTAGCCATCAGCTGGATGCAGTGATGCATGCCTGTAATCCCAGCAGTTTAGGAGGCTGAGGCAAGAGGATCATGAGTTCAAAGCCAACCTCAGCAATATAATGAGGATTTAAGCAACTTAATGAGACCCTGTCTCTAAATAAAATATTTTTAAAAAGGACTGGGATGTGGCTCAGAGGTTAAGTGCCCCTGGGTCCAATCCCAGTACAAAAAAGAAAAAGAAAATGAAAATTAGCCATCACAGTAATTATCTGTTTGTTTTACTTGTAACAGCCATTTTAATGGTATTGAAATGATATTTCATTGTGGTTTTGTGTTTCTGTAATGAATAATGATAATGTGCTTTAACAATTTGTATATCTTCTTTTGTGAAAGATTCATTGGAGCCCTTTGCTCATTTTTTTAATATTTTGTTTTTTTTGTCTTATGATTGAGCCTGATATGTTTTGTTATTTATTTTTTTTTCTCACGAGTTCTTATCTATTGACACTTTTTATGTGGGAGGCTTTGGTAGTCTGGCTGAGGGTGTATACCTCCAGGGAAGATTTATATTTACCCCCTCCAGGAACCCAGAGGTACCACAGACATAGGTCCAGGTAAATAAAATCCTTTCTGTAGTTTCTGGGCCAAACGGGTAATACAGTTTTTTATTTGTTCGTTTTGCTAGGGATTGAGCCCAGGGCCTTAGCACATGGTAGGCAAGCTCTCTACCAACTGAGCTATATCCTCACTCCAGTATTACTGTGGCTTTAGTGATCTTATTTTCTGAATAACAACAACCACCACCAATCAGAATGCATGGTCAGAACAAAAGTACAAACAAGGACAAAGGGCCAGAATATTTGAAGTTATGGCTGCCTAGGAAAGTCAAAATTGTATAGTTATAGGCTCTCTTCACCCTGAGTTTTAGAGCCCAGGCAGAGTCAGATAGACAGAATTCCGTGTTATGGCTTTTTTGAGTTAAGAAAAGAAGTACCTGTAATTTAACTCAAAATACTTAGTATTGGGTCATGTGTGCTTTTTTCTTTTAATTGACAAATAACAATTGCATGTATTTGTGGGAGTACAATGTAATGGCTGATATATATTTACATTACAAAATGATTAAAGTAAGCTAATTTACATATCAATTACCTTACATACTTATCTTTTTGTGTGTCTGTGGTGAGACAGTAGTTTTTGTTTTTCTCCAGTACTGGGGATTGAACCCAGGGGTGCTTTACTACTGAGTTACATTCCCAGGCCTTTTTAGTTTTTGAGACAGGGTCTCGCTAAATTGCTGAGGCCAATTGGACTTGAACTTCTGATCCTCCTGCCTGAGTATCTTGAATTGCTGGGGTTACAGATGTGTGCCACCATGCCTGGCAGTGTGTGCTATTTATTTGTTGGGTTTTTTTTTTTTCTTGGTCCTGGGGATTGAACCCAGGGGCACTTGACCACTGAGCCACATCCCCAGCCCTATTTTGTATTTTATTTAGAGACAGGGTCTCACTGAGTTGCTTAATTCCTCGATAAGTTGCTGAGACTGGCTTTGAACTCACGATCCTCCTGTCTCAACCTCCCAAGTGCTGGGATTATAGGCGTGCACCACTGCACCTGGCTATTTGTTGGTTTTGTTGAGACCAAATCTCACTATATTGTCCAGGCTGATCTGGAACTCTTGGGCTCAAGCATCCTCCTGCCACAGTCCCTGAAGTACCTGGGATTATAGGCTCACTACCACATTTGACATTGTGTATTTGTTTGTGGTACTGGGGATTGAACCCAGTGACATTCTATCACTGAGTTACACCCCCAACCCTTTTTATTTTGAGACAGGGTCTGGCTAAATTGCCGAAACTGGCCGTGAACTTGTGATCCTCCTGCCTCAACCTCCCAAGCAGCTAGGATCACAGGTGAGTGCCTCTGAGCCCAGCTCTCCATGTGTTATTTTATTTTATTTGGTACCAGGGATTGAGGCCAGGGGCACTTAATCACTGAACAACATCCCCAGCCCTTTTTATTTTTTTATTTTGAGACAGGGTCTCACTAAGTTGCTTAGGACCAGCTAAATTGCTGAAGCTGGCCTTGAACTTGCAATCTCCTGCCTCAGTCTACTCAGTCACTGGAATTACAGGCATGTGCCACCATGCCCACCTCTGTGCTCTCCTAGAGATGGTTAACTAACAATTGAAGTACCCTGATAGGAACTGTAAACTCCAGGAGAGGTTGATGTGAGTGAGCTATGCCAGACACATGTGTGCCTTTCCACAATGTCAGAATTTTTGAATAACAATAAATTCACAAGCTAAATTACTTTCATTGGTTGTGATTCACAAATACTCATGGGTAACTTGGTAGCAACCCAGCAATCATGGGTTCTTTTATTCCAATCTTAATTATGAATAGCTGTATCACTCAAGTCCCACATCACATTTTAAACGAGATACAGATTACAGAAAGACTAAAAAGGGCTACAGCAGCCAGAGGGCTTCAGGAGGCTGCACTGAGAGCAAAGGCAGAGAGCAAGAAGCTAGAAGTCATTGCACGGTCAGATAAGATTAGGGACCAGATGAACTTGTTCCAAGTGCAGAGCTGCTGGGGCACAGAACTTATTCTAGGCCAGGGTCCAGAGGGCAGGCAGTTCAAAATAGGCCATGTCATGCAGAGAGATAAGGCTGAGCTGGAGTCCCAGGGACAGACTGGCAGTTCATGTCGACCTCATGATGAGTTCACAGATGATCTGATCATGGGTTGGCGTGTGCTGCCATTACTAGTATTGGGGTGCTTCTCCTTTTATGGGTTTCAGGCAAGGGCGCTAGGTCTGGTGAGACTGATGAGCTTGTGGGCCTGGTTTTTGTGATATGGGTTTGATATGCCCATTGATCCATGTACCTTGTCATTTAATTTGGAAAGTTCACAGGTGATTCTTTTTTATTATCACAAAGTTTGTGCCTATGATTATGCTGGACAATTTTTTTTAACTTTTGCTGCAAAACAATTTATTACAACACTGCTTTAGCACAAGACATACCTTCCTAAGAGCACATAGCTCTCCTAATTACCCCACTAGAGGACCTTTTTCTTCCCCCTTGCCTTGTGGACTTCTAGAAAATCTTTCAGATACTGGATCTCCTTGGCCACAGCATCTGCTTTTTCTTTAGAGCTTCATTCTTCTAATTCTTCACATTTGCCAGTGAGAACCTCCTGCTCTGTCCTCTTCTTCTGGTGGTCCCTAGTGGGTCCCTAGTGGCTGCTGCTTGTTTTGCTCCATTTTTTTCCAGTTCTTCTCCAGCTTCTTGTCCTGGACTTTGCTGCCACCATCTCCTCCCCCGGAGGGTTGCAAGGTTTGGGGTGGGCAGAACCACACGGCACACCTGGAGGTGGCAGGTTCCTATTAGGAGAACCCCTGAAGGTAGAAGGGCTATGCTGGGAAGAGCCCAGGTTGGATTCATGGCTCACACAGATGCCACCATCATTTTCTAAGGGGTGTCTTCCTCCTTTTCACACTGAGGGATCATGGTAATGTAAATAGTAGAGTGCAACTTCCTATCTCCTTCAGAGATATCCTGTTCACTACCAAGCTCTCAGTGAAAAGAACAGTCTGAAGTGAAGGAAGGACAGGACTGCCCAAGAAAGGGAAAGAGTTTGCAAGAAGGTGAATGGGGCAAACTGATCAATTTCTGTTAAACTTTCTGGGAGATGGCCAACTGGGTTCATTGTCTGGAGAGAATCCTCATTAGTCTCCTGGACACAGAGATCACATGTGCCATCTAATGTGGTCAAAAGTTCATCTGGCATGGTTTCCAGGTCACCTGTTCTCAACAGGCCATCAAGGTCAAACTCCTTCAGATCCATTTCCTCCAACATCCAGTCCTTCCCAGAGAGGTATCTTCCTTGCCTGGGGCAGAGATATTGACTAACCCAGGCACAACCAACCATTCAAAGAGCCCACCTTAGCCTTGTTACTGGAGAACCCAGGAGGTTGGAAGTGCTTGGCCACCTCCAGGTAGTCATGGAAGAGAACGAGGTTTGCTTATTTATTTTTAAACTTTATTTTATTTTTCTTATTGTCTTAGGAAATTACTGTCTCTTTTTTATATTTTTTATTTGTTCTTATTACTTTTACACAATAGTAGCATGTATTTTGACATATTATATATACATGGAGTATAACTCTCATTCTTCTGGTTGAACATGATATAGAATTACATTGGTCATGTAATCATATATGTACATAGGTTAGTAATGTCCAATTCATTCTACTATCTTTCCTATTCCCATTCCCCCACCCTTCCCTTCATTTCCTTTTGTCTAATCCAAACTATTTCTATTCTTCCCTACCCACCCCCACCTTATTGTGTGTTAGCATCCACATATTGGAGAAAACATTAGGCCTTTGCTTTTTTGGGATTGGCTTATTTTGCTTAGCATGATATTTTCCAACTCCACCCATTTACTAGCAAGTGCCATAATTTCATTCTTCTTTAATATTCCATTGTGTATATAGACCACATGTTCTTTATCCATTCATCTGTTGAGGGGCACTGAGGTTGGTTCCATAGCTTGGTTATTGTGAATTGAGCTGCTATAAACATTGCTGTGACTATGTCACTATAGTATACTGTTTTTAAGTACTTTGGGTATACACTGGGGAGTGGGATAACTGGGTCAAATGGGGGTTCCATTCCAAGTTTCCTGAGGAATCTCCATCCTGCTTTCCATGGTGAGACCTAGGCTTTCTTCAGCCCCCAAAGCTGACTGGTTGAAGGGGGACATCAAGCCTCCTGCCAACACCTTGCTGTTGAGGAAGTTCACCTCAGTCACATTGGGGATGTTGCTTCCTTGATGAATATACTCATTTTGAAGGTGTCTTTGTAGGGTACAGCTGTGCTGCTGCTGGATCATGAAAAGCTCTGTGGCTTAAGTTACAGCAAAAGCCTGCATTGCTACAGGCACTGCTGTCTAATATGTCATGGTGGTCCCTGCACCCTGTGGGAGGTCACATGGGAAGGCAGATTAATGGAGGGCTCTATATCTAGGGGCAGGCAGAGCAGAAATGTGGGTGGTATTCTTTTCCATAAGTTACATCTCATGGTTATTTTGTTTCCCAGACAAGTTACCAAGTCATTCCTCCTTAGCACTTATTCTCAAAATGGAGTAGCTCAGGACCAGGCACAGGCTGAAATCTGCATTTCTCTACATTAAGGAATGACTCCGAGCAGGGCACAACTTGCTATCATGGCCTGCACTCCACAGTTGATTAGCTTTTGAAAGATTCTAAACAAATGCTCATACTTCAGAGAGATCTTCAACACCCCCCCACACCTCCACTCACCCACCCTGTGCTGGAGATGGAACCTAGAGTCCTGGGCATAGTATATTTGTGCTCTCCTACTGAGCTAAACTTTTGCCCCATTGTGATCATCTTTATCTTCAATCAACACCAAGATTATATGGATTTTTCTTTAGTGAAATAAATAGTATTCATGATGTATGAGCTGGCTACAAATACTGTATAGAGGCCACCTACTCTTGCATGAATGCTGTGTAGAAATCTAAGGAACCCAATCTGTACCCCTTCCTTATGTTGCTCTGGTTTAGATTACGAAACAGATGTGCTCAGAAAATCATCTGGTAATTAATGTTGCCTTGTATCTAGAAGACTTGCTGAATTCTGCCCCTAAAATACTGTTTCATGTATGATGAATTTATCTTTCATGCAGGTGTAGGTCAGAGTTTCAAAAAGGACTTCATCAAGGTTACAGAACAGTTTATATAACTGATTTTTATTGCACTTGCTACTCAATGTTTGCATAAGTAACAGAATTCTATCTATAACATAACAATGTAATATTGTAAGTTACTTAAGGGGTAGAGGAATTTACAATGTTAGAATAGTATGTTAAACAAATAACTTGTACAAACAGTGTAGGGCATCCTGCCAATTTCATTCCTATCTTTAAAGTCTTCCTACTCCAAATAATTTTCAGACTCTATTCTCATTCAAGATGGAAAGGAGGGTCCTTGAATATATGTATTAAAACAAGGCATCAAATATTTGAGGCCTTAAAGGGTAAGGTCAACAATCTTCCTCTAGTCCTGTTCCGTGAGCTATCTGGAGGTCTCCACAGCATTTACCAAAGCTTCCAGAAACTTGGCCCCGACCACTTACTAAAATCTAGGGGTCGAGATGGGGCAAAATTGTTTGCCAAAATGGTTGGGAAAGGAGTAAGAAATGTTTCTTTAGGTAAAAATATGCTTTCATTGCAGAATCAGACACTAATAATTTTCTAGTTTGAGGATGCGCCCTACTTGGCTCATAGACTTATGCAATAATAATAGATAACAATTTTGGGGGGGGGTCATCTCCTCGTACTAAGTATTTCACATATATTATCTCCTTATCGTTTGTACCTTTCCGTACAACCCTACGGATACCTACAGATTGAACCCGGGGGCTGTGCAAGCTCGGCACTCTTACTTTGAGCTACATCCCCAGTCCCAATATTACTGTTTTTCGTTTATTACTTATACCCCTATATCCTCTAATTGGGAGAAATGGGGCAAGTCAATTTTAACAAGAGCATGTAAGTTAAATCTGTTCACAGTTGCCCACGGAAAGGGTCTCAGGATCTCAAAAACATTTAAATGCTCGGACTACCGCCTAATCTCCAATAACCCTCTGGGATGAACCTCCTTGCAGAGCGAAACTGCCCACATGGACTGCCCCTTTTGCAGACAAACCGGTGAGATGGCTAGATCTTGTGAGTGGCATGAGGTTTGGCCAATGGGCTCAGCGCAGGGGCCGGAGCTTATCAAAAAACTGTGGGAAGCACGTGGATCCTTCCGCGTGGCGGATGGGTTTGAGCGCGATGTTCTTCAGGGTGCAGTGAGGCCGGGTGCCGACTTAAGCCCAGGTGAGAGGACGGGACTCAGGTGTGGAAGGCCAGCAGGGCCAAGCCGCAGGTGCGGGCTGGGTGGGCTTTGCTCTAGCACGTGGTGGCGAGTGAGGCCTCCCACCCACCGCCGAACCCCGGAGACGCGAGGTCCCCTGGGGCCCTGGGTGGGGCGGGGGACGGAAGTCGTTATTTGAGGCCGGGTGGAGGCGGGAGGAGCGGAAGACAGCGAGAAGTACAGGAGGTGACGGGAGGAAGGAGGACCCTCACGAGGGTCGAGGTAGGCGAGTCCCCACGGGAGCTATTGGTTGGAGGAAAAGGGCCTTTTCTCCGGGTGGGATTTGCCTGTAGGGGCCTGGCTTCGGGTTAGGCCCCAGGCCTGGGCCCCAGCTCAGAGCAGGGCTTGAAGAAGCAAGTTTTGGGACCCGGGTTGTGGCCGAGTGGTAGGGCGCTGGCCTTGCACATGTGAGGCACTGGGTTCCAGCCTCAGCCCCACCTATAAAAATCTAGCAACAACTCAAAGGAGTATCAAAAAAAATAAATAAGGGGCAAGGAAAGTTAGCCTGGCCTGACTCCCTTCCTGCTGAGCCTTTTGGGCTGACGGTGGGAGTCAGGGAAAGGTGGAGAAAGAGGCTTCCAGAAATTTCTGTGATTGGTGGGTGTTATAGCACCTCTCAGTATGTGCCAGTTAGGCACCTGTTTGTTCTGGATTTTTAGTTGGGGTTGAAGAAATGTGGGCAAGGACTCCAGGCACACTGAAAAGGGGTTTTGGCAACAAAAGGAGAGAGCCATTGTAATCCGAGAAGGGAAGCCTTCATAGAGTAAAAAAGGATAGAGTTAAAAAATTTTGCAAGTCCTTGAACTACCTCCACCTATACTGTTGATTTAGGAGTCATCTTTTCTTCATATGCATGGCCTGATAATTAATACCATAGATTTTCAAAAGTTAGGAAGAGGCTTACTTATTTGTCAGTTAGGAAAGATTCTTGAGCATGGGGATGTAGTTTAGAGTCTGTGTTAAGCCTGCACGAAGTCCTGGGTTCTTTCCTCTGCACTGCAAAAACAAACAAAAACACCAACAAAACAACAATTTCAGGAATTAGGGGCAGGTTGGGACTTTATAAAAGGAGCTGTTTATAGAGAGGGAATCCTGAAATTTGTAGATTATGAAGTGGTTTTGAAGAGGTCTGGTGAACTTTATATTTTGGGGAATGTGGAAAGAGAGTTAACTGGAACTCTGAAATCCTGCCCCTGTTGTAGGTTCAGACTAGAAAGGCTCTGTCCCCTGGAGACCTCTGTTCTGGTGGAGTTTGAAATAAGCATTTTATAGAAAGGAATTGGATAAAGATTCAGAGGCAGGGCTGGGGTAGAGTGCTTACCTAGCATGTGTGAGGAGACACTGGGTTCGATCCATGGCACTATATAAAAAAAATAATAAAGGTATTGTGTTCATCAACAACTACCAAAAAATTCTTTTTAAAAAGAGAAAGATTTAGAGAGGCAACCAGAGAAATCATGGGGATGAGTTTAACACAATTATAAACTAGGGAAAAAACCCCAGAAATTTGGTAAAGGAAAGGGCAAAATCCTATAGATACGTATTAGAATAATTTTATGTTATAGCCATGTTAGGCAATGTCTATAAACCAAAATCATCCCATATATAAAATTTACATTCTTCCACAACAGGTGGTTAACTTATAGAACCAAGTTGTCTGAGGCTATTTGGGTAGAAACTGTAAGTTTGAGAAGAGATTGTGCTTTTAAGGAATTGTTAATGGAATGCATTTAGAATTTTCCAGGCTCATATGCAAGCTTTCCAAGTGAATATGTTATAAAAACCTGGTTACATCAACTTAAAGTAAGTGTGTGTGTGTGTGTGTGTGTGTGTGTATTTTTAATGCTTTGTGAATCTGCCTTGAAGGAAAAGGAAAACAATTGGGAATTTAATCTTTTTTCCAATGCCAACAGGTAATTAACCAGAACAGGTTCAATATCTGCATTTTCTGCAGACTTCCAATGGATTCTTTCCGACCACCATTCAGGGGCCCTGCTCCTGTCCACCCATCTCAGTGTGTACGGATGCCAGGCCGTTGGCCACAAACTCCTCGGCCTTTGGATTCAGCTCTCGGTAGGGCAGGGCCTGCAGGCAGAGGCCATATGTTTGGAAAGCCAGAGGTACCCAGCACACAGAGCCGGTCAGCGCAGAGGGTAAGACCACATCTCATTGCACTGGGCATACGGCTTAGCTGTGTGAATGGAGAAGGAGTGATTTCAGCATTCTTAGGAACCTGGAAAGTCCATACCAAAATCAAGAGGTTGTTTGTTTTCAATAAATTGTTGCATCTTCTGGGTGTGAAATTCAAATCCTAGAGTTACGAGTCTAGAAAAAGGACCTCCTAATAAACACTAGATGGGCTTGGGAAGGGCCTTTGGTCAGTCCTCTAGCTTTCGTCTGTCCATTCATTCATTCATCCATTTGTCCATTCACAACTGGGAGGCTTAAAGGTATAGCTTATTGCCAAACATGGTGATGCATACCTGTAAAATTTTTTTTTTTTTTTTTTGCAGTTCTGGGTCTTGAACCCAGGGCCTTGTGCTTGTAAGGTAGGCACTCTACCAACTGAGCTATATCCCCAGCCCAACCCCAGCTATTTGGAAAGCTGAGTCAGGAGGATTGCAAATTTCTGGCCAGCCTGGGCAATTTAATGAGACCCTATCTCAAAATAAAAGGTGTTGTGAATGTAGCCCAGTGGTATAGTACTTGCCTATCATGGGTTCAATCCCCAGTACTGGGAGCAGGGAAAAAAATACACACACACCCACACACACACACACACACACACACGCACATTCACACATACATATCCTGTTGCTTCTTTTTGATTGTTCAGGTTTTCATCCTGGTTGAGCTCCATGGTATTGGCAGCAACTCCTGCATCTGAGATAACAATTGTTAGATTTGTTCCTTTTAAAAGTTCTTTGCCCAAATCTTAAAGGAAAAAAGGATCTTCAGCTATTGCTACTGCAGTGTGAATGTGTGTGTGCATCCTTAATTCCTTAATTATAGAGTAATTTTAAGAACAGTATTTGTCTATAATTAATATATGTCAAAGATAAAGAGCACACACAGGAAGAACTTAATGCAGTTGTAATTTTAAGTAGAGTTGTCAGTGTCAGTTTAATATTCTGTTAGAAGAAAAGTGCATGACAATAATCTTGCATGTTTATTCAGATGAATTGCTTGAGTCTGTGGGTGGCTTTTATTCATATGGCAGGTCTAATCCATGTAATTGTAGTAAACTTTCAGAATGCTTCAGGAAAATAATAGCAGTTTTTATTGGATAGTATTAAAATTTCCAATACCCATAAGTGATCTACCCTTTCTGAAAATTTATTAACCACTATACGTGTTTCCTCTTATCTTGGGTAAATAAGGAGTAAACTAGAAAAATGGAAAAGGTAATTCTTTTCTCTTGCATTTTGTTCTACTGTAGATCAAAATAATGGAATTACCTCCCTTCCCAGTAATAGAGATTGAATCAAGGGGTACTCTTCCACTGAGCTTCATCCCCAGCCCTCTTCTCTTTTATTTGAGACAGGGTCTTGCTAAGTTGTTTCTTCTGCCTCAGCCTCCCAGGTAGCTGAGATTATGGGACAGTACCACAGAACCCTGCCAGATTGTGAACTTTTAACCTCACAATTTATGCTTGAAATGCTAATATGCTTTAGTTTTGAGTATTGAGAATATTTTGTCTTATTTGTCCTGGGACTGGAATTGGATGTGCTAGGCAGGCACTCTGCCACTGAGCTACACCTCCAGCCTGGAAAAAAAATTTTTGTTATTTTTTTGTACTGGGGATTAAACTCAGGAGCACTTAACTACTGAGCCACATCCCCAGCCCTTTTTTGTATTTATGTAGAGAAAGGGTCTCCCTGAGTTGCTCAGGGCCCCGCTGATTTGCTGAGGCTGGCTTTGAACTCGCAATCCTCCCTTATCAGCCTCCTGAGCTGCTGGGATTATAAGCATGTGCCACCGCACCTGGCCTGAAAAAAATTTCATAAAATATTTTTGTCCCTTATTCTTAAAACATTTATGGAATTAAAGGTGATTTTTATTATTTACCAAAGCTTCAAGAAAGCCATTGTTTCTAGGGTTTTAAACTTCATTTTAAAATAACTTTATTGGGGCTGAGAATATAGCTCAATTGGTACAGTGCCTGCCTTGCAAGCACAGGACCCTAGTTTCTAATCCCCAGCACTGCAAAAATAAATAAATAAATAAATAAAACAACTTTATTCATCAACTTTTCCCAGGAGTCTGTGGGTTTGGTGTCCATGTTCCGAGGCATGGGCCTGGAGACAATGTCGCGGACCCCTCCGAAGCGGGAAGTGCCTCCTTTAGGTAAGTGGAAAACTAACGAGAAACTTACTTGGTGCTTAAATCCATACGATTTATCCTCAGAAAAATAACTGTGCTTTGAAACACACTCAGCTCACAGTTACAGCTGGGTTTGGTTCTTCCACTCAGGCAGAGGCATTTTAGGTCGAGGCTTGTCTGCTAACATGGCACGCAAGGACAAAGAAGAACCCCGTTCCACATTTCCTGACCCTTCTGTGTTGGCTGCTGGGGATAGCAAGCTGGCAGAGGCCTCGGTTGGTTGGAATCGGTGGGTAAATCACTTCTCATGCAACCATTGGGTTCAGGGGGAGAGAGAAACTCTGGGAGGGGGCATGTCATCTCATGATAAGCATTGCCAAGGGGATATTCTTTGAAATCGGGGAGCTGCTGTTGATCCCAGAGTCACTGGGAAAGGAGGAAAAGTGGTTCTCCACTGGGTTGTCCATAGCTTCATTTACCTCTCAAGAAGCTACCCTGGTTGGAGAGGTTCTTTTATCTGGTAACTCACACTGCTGTTGTGCTCTGGAAGATGGCTGTAAGAGAGAACTGCCAGTGGCTGTTGGTGAGTGAATCGTGATGTCATGATGTTGAGAGAATGCTGAGGCTATGCCTAGGCCCTTTGGCTGACTCCTCCAGGAAGAGAATGTAGAGTCACAGAATGATCTAGATGAAGCACAGATATAAGCACGACTAGGAAAGTTCTGATTTGCCTCCCTTTTCACCATTTCAGAGTGCTTGGAAGGGGGAGTTTGGATTCCTCTTTATTACCATTGGGAAGAGCAGCTGGTGGTATAGGCAGAGGAGTGGACAAGTCTCCCAGTGTGTTTAGCCTGGCCACTCGAGATCCCCCACGGCTGTCACCACCCCCACCTTTGCCCCAGTCCTCATTGCATTCTCCAGACTGCCCACCTGTCCTGACGATGGAACACAAGGAAAAGTAAGTCCAGAGCTCTGCCTTGGCAGCAGAGGGATTTCCGAGGCGGAGGTGCCTCCTGATCTCTGCCTTTGGGCTGTAGTACCGTTGCTGTGTTCAGAGCCCTCCTTGGGTAACAGGGTGTTTTATTTTTTATTTTATTTTATTTTATTTTTTTTTGCCATTGGAGAGATTGACAAAGAGGTGGGACAGTTGCTGATGAAGTGCAGTGGGTTTTTCAGTGAGTGTGTATAGGAGTTGTGCTGGAGAACAGACTCATGGCCTGCCATTTTCCTCCCATTTCAGAGTTCTTTGTTGTATTGAAGACAAGGAAATAATTTAGGAGAAATATTCCAGCACGGCCTCACTGTCTGTAGAACCAATTCTTTGTTCCTGGTGAGCTGGCCTTATTTTCTCCAGTGCTGTGGTTAGGACTGGTAGCCTGGCCCTGCCTGTCTAACCTGAGGTTGCTAGGACTTATCTTCTCGTCTTCAAAGCTTGCTTTTGTACATCTTGGTTCTTGGTTTGTGTTAAGTGAAGTGTGAAAAAGTATTGCTTCCGCACCCTTTTCCTTCTTGGTATGGGTTGTTTGTTTATATATGTGGGTGCTTTTTATTTTTTCCCCCATGTTGCCCCAGGCTGGTCTCAAACTTCTGAGCTCCAGCAAGTCACCCACCTCAGCCCCTGAGTAGCTGGAACTACTTGCTCTGACTGCATACCTTTTTATTTTTTTTTTCCCAGAGAGATTTTTGTGAAGCAGGGATCAAAAGGAACACCTCAATCTTTGGGACTGAACCTCATCAAAATACAGTGTCATAATGAAGCAGTTTATCAATATCATGTGACTTTCAGGTATTTATAGCATTTATTCTCTCTGTTGCTCCCTTCCCAGAGGGCAGGAATGATGTGGTTTCCCTGGAATAACTGAATGCTGTTCTTTATAATTCTTTTTCTCATATTTTCATTGTGCATTATAATTGTACATAATCGTGGGCTTCATTGTTCCACATGATATAATAGTATTCTGTTTAATTCTTGGTGATCTTCCCTGTGCAGTGATGCCTATAGTCAGATCCTGGTAGGAAGTCGAAGGTTAATATTTTTGTGTTTTATGTTTTTAAACCATATTACCAATTCAGATTTTAACTCAAGAAGTACAGGTTTTTGTATGAAGCTAGAATGGGATTTAATGTGAAATGAATAAAGCTTAAGTTTAGGGTCTTTTACTTGCAAGGGTCCCTTCCATGATCTTTTAACTTATTTTGTGCGTGCAATTTTGTACTTCTTGTCTTAAATGCACTCTGCCAAATGGTGTAGAATCTACATGCCACAAACCTGGATCCTCCTCTTCCTGTGTCATCATAGCCAACATTTGATGTCTGACTGTGATAGTCTCGAGTTTAATTTGAGGGTAATGAAATAAAGGAAAAGAACTTTAGTTATGTGTCAGTAACTTTAGAATTTATCATCCTTTTTTAAAATTAAGATTCATATAGTTTGTGTTCTTCTTGTAAGGCCTTAGGGGAGCCATTAACTAGACATTGTTAGTAGAAATTGTGAACGTGAATGACTGCTTTGAAATACCTGTGAGGAAAATGAGAAGTTCAATTTTCAAAAAAATCGACAGTTTGTGTTTATTGTGTATAATATGATGTTTTGATATATGTCTAATTGTAGAAAGATTAAATCAAGCTAATATAACTATCAGCTCACCTACTTGTTTTGTGATGAGAATATTTAAGATCTCTTGGCAGTTTTGAAATACACATCATTATTAACTGTGGTCACCATACTGTGCAGTAGATCGATAAAACTTATTCCTCTGGTTTCACTGGAGCTTTGTACCCTTTGGCCAACCTCTCTCCTCTCCCCTTCCCCCACTGCCCTCCGCCAGCCTCTGGTAATCACCACTTCACTCTCTGTTTGAGTTCAGCAATTTTGATTCCACTTGTAAGCAAGACTATAGAGAATCTTTCTTTCTGTGTCTGGCTTATTTCACTTGGCGTAATGTCTAGTAGGTTCATCCACATTGCCATAAATGATAGAATTTTCTTACTTTATAAAGGCAGTATGCTGTAGTATTTGTGTGTGTGTAGTACACACCATATTTTCTTTGTTCACTCTTGCACTAATAGTTGTGTCTTGGCTATTGTGAATAGTGATGAAATAAATACAGGATTGATTTGTACTGATTTTACTTCCTTTGGATATATACTCATAAATGGAATTGCTGGATCAAATGGGAATTCTGTTTTTAGTTTTTTGAATAACCTCCCTACTTTTTCCAAAAGTGGCTATACTAGAGTCCAAATTTTTGAAGGGCAGCTTCTAATTGATAGTATAAATGGAAAAATTGGAGAGAGAAGAAACAGTTATGAAGACCAAAGGAAGAACCCATATGAATGAGGCAGAAAGGGTTAATTTTGACAGGAAAAAAAGTTGCTGGATTTACTTTTGTGGGGGTGCTTGATTGTTTTCTAGTATCTCTGTTTGAATTACAGAGAAAAAAATCTAAAAGATTAAAAGAACCAGGGAGAGCATAGGCCATGAGAAATAGCCAGTGATCAGCCCTTACTTTAAAAGCTTGTAGTAGGAATGAAAAAGGAATAGTTCCGGAGGGCAGCAGAGTGTCTTTAACAGAGGAAAGTAAGAAAGCCAGCCGGAACAGGGAAGGATCCAGGAAAGGGCACAAGCAGGAGCAAGCAGGAGCAAGCAGGCCTGCTGGGAGAAGAAGGGGAGCAGACCAGTGTTAAAGAGAGGGGAGAAGGCTTTCTCTGAGAATGCTTGGCAAACCTTAAGGAAACAGAAAGGGTCAGGTGGGTTCCTGTAGGTCTCAGGGCACTCGCCATTGAAGGGGCCATGGAGAAGACATGGAATGCAGGGTTTGCGATTATGGATCTGAACCCATGAAGCTGCAGTGTGAAGGTGATTCCAGGTCAGTGAGAGAATGCTGAGTGGATACAGTGGACTGGGCCTCCTGCAGCTTCCCCATCATACGTGAAGAGGGTCTAGGAAGACAAACTTAAATACTGTATTCAGAGGGTAGCTCTGTATGCTGGTGGATTATCCAGAGTCTGAAGTGCTTCAACCAAAATCTGAAACCTTTTGACCATTGACAGGACATCAGTGGAAAATTCCACACCATGAAACTTCATTTTGTGCCCAAAGTTATTTAAAATACTGTATAAAATGACCTTCATGTTATGTATATGGTATATATCAAACATAAATGAATTTCATATTTAGACTTGGGTGCCACTCCCAAGAGATTTCATTATGAATATGCAAATATTTCCCAATCCAAAACACTTTTGGCCCCAAACCTTTCAGATAAAGGTATATTCTACCTATATATAAAATTTTTCAAAGAAATATGATGTTAGCATGGGAGTGTTTAATTTTAGGGACAACTGTGTTGGATTACCAGTTGATTTTTTTAAGTCTTTCTTCATGTACTTGAACAACTTGACCCTTTTTGACCTTGTGTGTGTTTGAACTTTGCAGTTGTGGAGTAAGGGTGTGTATTCCTGTGATATAATGGGACAATCATTGTGCAAAGTAGCTGCTGATACTTTTCAAAGTTGTAATATTTGTGACAGTGAATTAATAAAATGATGAAATAGCCCTAAGTGAAAAATGGCTAGAGTAAAATCCTGTTTTTCAAAAACACTTTTTAAAAAAGTATGTGCCTCTGAAGACTCTAGAGCAGGAATTAGTAAACCACAGTTGGTCACACCTGGCCCACACAGCCTGTTTTCGTAATGAAGTTCTGTTGGCACATAGCTACACATTAGTTTACATATGTTGATGGCAGAGTCTTAGTGTAGAGTTGCAAGACTATATGGCCCACAAAGCCAAATATATTTCTAGTCTGGCCCCTCATAAATGTTTTTTTTTTTGTTTTGTTTTTTGTGGTCCTGGGGATTGAACCCAGGGCCTCATGCTTGTGAGGCAGGCACTCTACCCTCTGAGCTATATCCCCAGCCCCTCATAAATGTTTTTGATCCCCTGATCTAAAGTCCCCTGGTTATACACACTGACATATTAAGGCAGATGTCCCTGGGAGTTGGAATAATGGATTGTTTTTATTTGCTTTACCTGTATTTTCCAGTGTTTGGGATGAGCAGGTGTTCCGTAAGTCCATAGTAGTTTTAGACATCTGTGTGTTTTTTAACATGACCACTAGATGGAGCAGTTACAAACACTGCTTCTCCGACATCCCTTTCATCCTTTTCCTATTGCACAGCTGTAGTAACTATTGTTATATGAACCAAATTGAAGTGAAATCCTCTTTATTATTTTCCAGCCCCAACGTGGAGTGTAAAAGCATGAGGTTTGGCATGTTGAAGGACCATCAATCTGTCACTGGAAATGTCACTGCTTTTGATGGATCTATTCTCTATCTGCCAATTAAGCTTCAGCAAGTGAGACCATAGGGGACTTGTACTTGGGGTGAAACCTAAGAGTGCTCTGGTGTTTTGGGTAGTGGGAAACTGTAGATTTTTTTTTTCTTCTTGGTACTGGGGATGGGACTCAGGAGCACTCAACCACTGAGCCACAACCACTGAGCCACATCCCAGCCCTATTTTTGTAATTTATTAGGGACAGGGTCTCACTGAGTTGCTTAGCACCTCACCATTGCTGAGGCTGGTTTTGAACTCTTGATCCTCCTGTCTCAGCCTCCTGAGCCACTGGGATTACAGGCATGTGCCACCATGCCCAGCTACTTCTTGAACATTTGAGTTGAACCTTTTTGTTTTTAGAGGGAAGGCAGAATAAAGCAGAATTTCTTTGGTTTGAGTTCTATAAGAAGTACCTTCTCACATAAGAGACTTTTGATCTCAGGGTTAAAGAACAACTTAAAATTTCAACTTCAAATTTCATTGGGTTTATATTACCAAATAATTTCTTAAATCCTATTTATCATGCTATGATTTTGCTATTGTGGACATCAAAGTGAGAGGGAAAGTAGAAAACACAGTTTGAGATATTTTGGTGTCCTCTAGAACACAGTTGGATTAAATTAGGTCTTGGTCATTTCTTTTTACTTTTGTATATATTTATTTGTTAGATTCTTGAGTTAAAAAGTCAAAGGAAAACTGACGATGCCGAGATCAGCATTAAGATTCAGTTGACCAAGATCCTGGAGCCCTGTTCTGACTTGTGTATTCCCTTCTACAATATTGTTTTCCGGCGGTGAGAAAATAGTTGCAGTCCTACTTTGCTTTAATTTTAATCTTGTATCTGCTATAATGCTTTTCAAGAAGCTTATAGCATTATATGCAGTACATATGTCTGTAGATGGTTTTAATAAGTGATTCAGTTATTAAACATTGAATATATTTATTATAATCTACAAAAGGATTATTAAGCATTTACTAAGTAAATGGGTTATCTTTTTAAAAAAATTTTTTTAGATAGTTTAAGATAGACACAATACCTTTATTTATTTTCATGTGGTGTTGAGATCAAACCCAGTGCCTCACACATGCTAGGCAAGCGCTCTACCACTAAGCCACAACCCCAGACCATAAATGGATTATCTTGATGCCAACTTAAAAATTATCTCACAAGTGATAGGCCAACTTTGGGTAAATTAAATTGGGTCTGGGGATAACTGAATTGAGGGATGGTTACCTTTGGATTAGTTTAAGAACCTTCAAAGCAGATTGTATATTTAATCATGTTGTTAGTGAGGGGGTTACTCAAGGAGGGAAAGTGCAAAAATATTTGTCGGGAGAATTTTTCCTGTTCCTGAATTTCAGGATTACAGACAGCTCATAATTGTTTAATTTCCTTTGAGACTCCCTAATTTTCTGACAGCTTTTATTCCCAAACTGCCTGTTATTTAATGAAACAAAACTTAAGCAGACCTAATTCTGTTTGCCGTACTTGTTATTCACACACTTGGAAACTTGGCTTTTATATTCTCTTTAGCTAATGGTGACAAGTAATGTGAATTGACCTGGGGGATAACTCAGCGTTTGGCCAGCTAGTAAGTAAAAAGGCTGCAGTGACTTGCACATACTCCAAGATAAATGCTTTGATAATCTTTATTTTTCTTTTAGTAAGACTGGTCTTAACATAAAATCTGTATTGTACAGAGGACAGAAACATTTCTGACCCTTTAGATTTCAAAAAGAAACAATAGCTAAGAGTAATGGAGCTTAATTTTATTATTCTTCTATTAGGAAACCCATTCTAGGTCTTGGGATGTAACTCAGGGGGAGAGTACTTGCCTAGCCCTGGGTACCATCCCTCCCAAGGCAAGAGAGAGAAGAGAGGAGAAATGAGGAGAGGAGAGGGGAGGGAGAAGAAAACTCATTCCTGCTTTTTATTTCAGGGTAATGAAACTCTTAGATATGAAGCTCGTGGGGAGAAACTTCTACGACCCTACAAGTGCCATGGTACTACAGCAGCACAGGTCGGTAGCTTTCCCCTCATTTTTTTACTTTGAATGTACTGGAAAGGAAATTTTCATTATGGCTATCATACTAAGGACAAAAAATTCAACAGTTTTATGGTAGTGAATACAATCAGTTAAACATTTTTTCTTTTTTTAGCTTGGATTTTTAGTCAACTTTCAGTGATTGATTTAATTTAGTTTGTTTCCTGGGCCTTCTTCACTGTTATCAGGAAAGGGCAGTATCAGCTCAAAACATTATTTCACATGGGGGCATGGAAATGGCTGTTTTCCTTTGGAACTCTAGGGTAAAGGCCACCTCTTTCTCCAGATTGCAGATCTGGCCCGGCTACGCAGCTAGCATCCGCAGGACAGATGGAGGTCTCTTCCTGCTAGCTGATGTTTCCCATAAGGTCATTCGAAACGATTCTGTGCTGGATGTCATGTGAGTGAATGGTGGGATTTTCCTTTAATGTACTGATGATTTTCTGAAAGATTCAGTAATAGCTGATCATAATGTAGATTAGCCACTGTTCTGTTGGATTTTTAATTGTAGAATGGATTAGAGAACTGAATGGATGTGCTCTTGTCCCTCAGTCCTACCAAGATGGGCATCTGAACAGACACCTACTGTGCTTTGAGGAATCGTATTTCTTGGGTGGTCTAAATCAAATTAGATCCAGCTTTGAGCCGCTGTTCTCCAAGATTATCAGAAGTCCAATGTCAGGCATCACACACCTATGGGGTATGGGAACTGCGGGGCATATGTGACCGTGGTTCTTAGTGCGACTGCAGTGTCCAGGCACTCAGCCCCAGAGCTGCCTGTAATTGTTGGAATCGCTGCAACTGGTATGGCCACCTTTGTCCCCTGAGCCTTTGTGTTCTTATAGATCCCTGGAAACCAAAAAAGTCCAGTTTTTTTGTTTTGAAGGTCAGAAGGGTTGGGTCTTTAGAAACATGGCAGCTTTTCCTTTCATGGAACATACCTGGGTGTGGTTTGCATACCGCAGTGGCCAACTAAGATTCAACAAACGAGCTTCAAGTTCATATGTTGCTATTAAGTTCTCAGTAATTCATTTAAAGCTCATCCTCACAGATCTCAGTGCCATCTTAGAATGTCTGGTAAATCCTGATGGTCTCCTTGCTCTCCAGCTGGCTGGGACACCCTGTCTTGGAACTTCGTCTTCTTCCCCTCAGATCCCATGCCCTCTGCTTCCATGGTTGTCCGTTGCCTTGGTGCACAGCATAACCTTCAGTATTTTCCTGAAGAAGGGTGCATAGAGGAGAGGATTTTGATTTACACACCTTACATGTGTATAAATGTCATTAGTATACCTTAAGTAGATCTGGTGTGAAGTTTGAAGTTGGAAGTGCTTTTCCCTCGGAATTGTGAAGGCATCACTTTCCTGTGTACTTTAAGATTTGCTGTTGAGGGACTGGGGTTGTAGCTCAATGGTAAAGCGCTTGCCTCACAGATGTGAGGCACTGGGTTCGATCCTCAGCACCACATAGAATTAAATAAATCAAGGTATAATGTGCTCATACAACTAAAAATTTAAAAAAAAAAAGATTTGCTGTTGAAAGATCGACAGCCATGTTGATTTCTGATCGCAGAGTCTTTGTATGTCTCCCTTCTCTCCTCCTGGCCCTTGGGAGGCATCTGAAGTTTTCTTTACCTCAGTCTCCTGAAAGGTTGTTTGCAGTCTGTATTCCTTTCTGCTTGTTAGGATTGTATCTGGGATGAGTTTGTTTTGTCTGAAGGAATTCCTTGTTGAATTCATTTAGTGTGGAATCTGCTGGTGACAAGTTCTTTCAAATTTTATCTAAAAATGTTCTTTATTTTGTCTTTAAATTAAAATTTTGGATTTGGCAGATATTTTCTTTAAACACTTGGAAGATATTCCATTATCTTCTGGCTTACATTGTTTCTGTTGACAAACCAACTGCCAGTGTTACTGCTGTCTTTTAAATTGCTTATCATCATCTTTGGTTTTCAGAAGTTTTACTTAACATATCTAATTGTGATTTCAGTTAAAGAAAAAAATCATGATACTTGTTGAAGAATGTCAAAGCAGCCTGGCACGGTGGTACTCGCCTGTGGTCCCAGCCACTGAGGCAGGAGGATCACAAGTACTCAGGTTAAAGACAAGCCTCGGCAACTTAGTGAGACCCTATCTCAAAATTTTAAAAAAGGCAAGAGCTGCTGGGTGAGCTCTAGCTGTAGCTCAGTGTGGAATGCCCCTGGTTCCACTCCTAGAACCACAAAAAAAGTTGAGGCAGATTTTGTGCAGGGACCTTGCTGCAGAAGGGTTTTTCAGTAAAGGAGAAAGATGGGATTCAACTCCAAATGCAACAAGGAAGAGGGGATTTATAGCCAAGGAGCAGCATAGGTGTCAGTAGGTGAAAACATCAGGCGTTGGGGAGATTCTGCCTCAATAACCCTAACAGGATTCTTGCTGCAGGCTGGCCCTGGGGATCAGATATGAAGGGTGGGGATTCTGGCTAAACTAATGCAGTGGGATTCTTACTGACACAGCGCAGTGCTGCACAATGCAGTAATGAAAATGGAACCCCAAAACTTGAGGTAGAGTTTGGTGAAAGAGAGAATCTTTGTCATTTTCCAGTGTTTGTACTGCCTGGCCCTGGGCTCTTCCCTTGAGCAAGCACTGTACTTACTGATGTGGCTCTAATGTATAAAATACAGTGGGAATGACGTGATGGTACTTTTTTTTCTCTTAGTATCAGGGATTGAACCCAAATCCTCACACATGCTAGGCAAGCACTGAGCTATATCCCCAACCCTTTTTTATTTTATTTTGAGAATAGTATCTTGCTGAACTGCTGAGGTCAGCTTCCAACTTATGATCCTCCCACCTCAGCCTCCCAAGCAGCTGGGACTACAGGCATGCACCACCATTCCTGGCTGAGAGAATGTCATTTCTGAGAATAGATTATGGAGAGAATATGCCTTCTGCTTGGATGCTCACTCTTACTGTCTCATGGGCACCCTCTCTGGAGGCAGCCAGCTGCTATGCTATGGGCAATTCTGTTAGGTAGCCCCACCAAGTGAGCTTGGAAGCATATCCTATTCCATTTATGCCTTGAGACTTGAAACCTTACCACCTTTCAGGAGCCCCTGAACCAAGGCACTCAGTTGCCCATATTCAGTTTCCTGACCCACAGACACTGTAAGATAATAAGTCTACAAATACAAGTATATGTAAGTAAGATAATATATAAATGTATGGGCAAATGTGTGTGATATTTATTTATTTGCAGTGCTGGGGATCAAACCCAGGCCCTCTCACATGCTAAGCAAGCTCTCTACCAGTGAGCTATACCTTCAGTCTCTGTGTGATCTTTTTAAACAACTTTATGGAGATATAATTCATACACTGTACAGTCCACTCATTTATAGGATATGGTTTGATGTCTTGTAATGTATTCACAGCACTGTACATCCATCACTACAGTTTCTCTTTTTTTAAGGTGCTAGGGATTGAAGTGAGGCATTATGCATGCTAGGCAAGCACTATCACTGTACTACATCCACATCCCTTTTTTTTTTTTTTCAATTTGATAAGAGACTAGGTCTTGTTAAGTAACCTGTCTGGCCTTGAGCTTTCTGTCCTCCCACCTGGACCTCCTGAATAGCTGGGATTGCAGTTAGACCGTACCTGACTCACTACTGTCAATTTGAGAACATTTCCTTCACCCCAGAAAGAAGTCCCACAGTCCTTGGCAATCACTTCCAATTCCTTCAGCATCCCCCAGACCTAGGCAATACTAATTGATTTTCTGTCTATTCCAAACATTTCATATGAATGGAATCCATATGTATAATATTCTTTCCTTGGTGTATTTTTTGTTTGTTTTTACCAGGGAATGAACCCCAGGGGCTCTCAGCCACTGAGCCACATCCCCAGCTCTTTTTGTTTTTTATTTTGAGACAGGATCTCACTAAGTTGCTTAGGGCCTCACTGAGTTGCTAAGATTGGCTTTCAACTCACTATCTTCCTGCCTCAGCCTCCTGAGCTGTTGGGATTACAGCATGTGCCACCGTGCCTTTTTGAGATCCATGCATGCTGTAGCATTTATTAATATTTTTCCTTTTAGTGGCTGAAAAACATTCTGCTGTATTGCTATATATTTTGTAATTTGTTTTTCCATTTGTTAGTTGATGGTCATTTGGGTTTTTGCCTTTTGGTTATTATGAATAATGATTCGTGTACAAATTTTTGTTTGGACATACGTTATCATTTCTCTTGTGTAGATATCTTGAAGTTTAATTGTCAGGTCATGTGCTTTGTTTAATCATTTAAGAACTGGCAGATTGTTTGCCAGACCTCATACACCATTTTACATCCCCACCAGCACTTAGGAGGGTCCCTGTTCGTCCACATCCTTGCCAATATTTGTTACCTATGTTTTTGATTTTTAACTATCCTACTGTGGGAAGTGATACCTCCATGCATGATCTGCGTGTCTCTGGTGACTAAAGATGTTTTCATATACCTGTTGGCCATTTGTATGTTTTTTTGAAGAGGTATTAGTTTAGATTCTTTGCCCATTTTTAAATGGTTTTGTCTTTTTATTGCATTGTAGGGTTCTTTATATATTTTAGGTACAGATTTCTTATCAAATATATAATTTGGAAGTATTTTCTCTTATTATGTGGATTGCCTTTTTACTTTTTTCATACTACCCTTTGAAACAGAAATTTTTAGTTTTGATAAAGACCTATAGTTACTTGTACTTTTGGTGTCATATATGAGAATTTATTCCCCACAAAGCAGCCTGAGATAATCTATGAAAATGATTTGCTATTCATTTGATCCAGAAAACCCCACAAAATCATGCAAATAGATTCACATCTTGGTGTTTACTTGAAGAACACCTGTGAAACCATCTAGTTTCTTAAAGATATACATATTCTAGAGGCTGCCAACTATCTGAACATTGTTGATTTATTTATTTATTTATTTATTTGTGATTCTTTGGATTGAACCCAGGATCACTTTACCCCTGAGCCACATCCTAGCCCCCCCCTTTTTTTTTTTGAGAGAGAGGGTCTCACTGCATTGGCAAGCACCTGGCTGAACAGTGTCACTGTAAAAAAACAGTATGTTCCATTCTACCCTGACAATAATAGAGTTGGTAAGTGTGCCCAGGCCAAACAGTGGGGCTGACAGTAGGATTGGTGGTCCCCAAAGCATAGAATCTTCGCTGCACATGCTTCAAAATATAGAGAGTATTGTTGAAGGCAAGGAGTTAGATGTTTTTTCTCTGGTAATTGGGCATATCCAAATGAGCAAAGCCTCTGCACTTAACAGCTCCTCACTGAGAAACAGCAGATCTCCCCTAAAGCAGAAGGGGAATTTGCACAGGAGAAAAAGATATCCTGAAAGAAACTGAAGAAACAGAAACTATGAATGTCCCATGTGTACTTAGACCACTGTAATTTTAAAACAACAGCAACAACAAGGTGTCATTATGTTATCCAGACTGGTCCTGAACTCCTGGGCTCAAAAGATCCTCTTGCTTCAGCTCCCAGCTGCTAAGTACAGGTGCATGCCATGTGCCTAACTCTGGCCATTGTTATTTTAAGTCACAATATGTTTGTTACTCGTACAAAGGAGGGTGCAGGAGTTATGATTTTAGTGTGCCTTGTTAGAGGAAGCAGACCTTCTTCCAGGGTGAAGTCCAGAAGTTGATTTAGGCAAACTCATACTGAATAAGAAAGAGAAGCACTGAAATCATCCAGGAATTTGGGAACTCTATCTCAGATTCCAGCCGCAGATAGGAAAGGGCTGTGAGATCAGTGACTCAACAACTATCATTGACCCTGGAGTGTGGACTGAATAAACAAAGTGACCTCTTGCAAATTGATAAGATGGGACTGCTCTCATGAAGTTTGACCAAATATTTACAGTTTGGGTTCTGGTCTAATGAACTTCCAACTTCAATATTCTTACTAATTTACCTTGACACTTTTCTCATAAATGTCTGAGGTTTTTTTTTTTTTTTTGGAACCAGGGATTGAACTCAGGGGCACTCGGCCACTGAGCCACATCCCCAGCCCTATTTTGTATTTTATTTAGAGACAGGGTCTCACTGAGTTGCTTAGGGCCTTGCTAAGTTGCTGAGACTGGCTTTGAACTTGCGATCCTCCTGCCTCAGCCTCCCAAGTGCTGGGATGACAGGCGTGTGCCACCGCGCCTGGCTGAGGTTCTTTCTTATGTAATTTAAAGCTATACTTTCCTTCTGACTGCATTGACTAGTTTTGTTGTTTCTTTGCATTGAACCCAGGATTTCATACATGCTAAGCACATGCTCCACCACTGAGCTACACCCCTCACCCTCAATGTCACTTTTGTATGTGGGGATTGAACCCAGGGCCTTGTGCTTGCGAGGCAGGCACTCTACCAACTGAGCTACATCCCCAGCCCCTCTATGTAAAAATTTTACAGCTTCCTGTGATTTTAAAATTATTTCAAAGTAAGAAATTTTAAAAATATATCAATATTTTTTATAAATACATAGGCCCTGGATCTCAAAAACCTTTAAAGTTCTAACATGCTAATCTAGTAATTCTACTGGTCTTAAAGAAGCAATTGTAAATATGGAAGAATCTTTATAAAAGATGGTCTTGAAGAATTATTTGTGTGAAGCAAAAGAACTATTGACATAGCTCAGTTGGGAGAATGCTTGCCTGTCAAGCGCAAGGGTTCACTGCAAAAAAAAAAAAAAAAAAAAAAAGAACTATTACTCAAGGTATTATAGGCCAGTTAAAATTAAGGTACCCTCTGCTTAGTGAAATAGTGTTATGCAACCATTATATTTTTGAAGAACTTGTATACTTAATTTATTTTTCTACAATGTTGCGTGTATTTTATAGAAAATGGTTAATATGAACATAGGAAATAGCTTTCCTATCCTTTGTTCATATGCATATATGAATACACCACCAGTGAAATTCTTCATTACGTTCAACTACAAGAATGGGGTCCTCTCCTTTGCTTGCAAAGCAATAAAACTTCTTTTTCCTTTTTCTCAAAAAAAAAAAAAAATTAGAATGGGATCCTAAGAACCCTAATTAGAATAAGCTATATTCCATGTATAAATAATATTGCAAAATACACTCTCCTGTCATGTATATCTAAAAAGAACAAATAAAAAAATTGTGTGAGATTTGGAGCCAGTGGCCTTGTTCATTAGGCCCAGGGGGGGAAAATTAATATAGGGCATAGCTTAGCGGTAGAATGCTTGCCTAGCATGCGTGAGGCTCGGTGTTCAGTCCCCAGTGCTGCAGAAAAAACATGAACATAAAACCATAGGTACTGTTGAATAGGAAACTAAAACTAATAAAAAGTTCTGGAATAAAATCTCATTTTTAGAGAGTTTTACCAGCTCACAGCATATGGATGTAATGTGTGTTTGCATACTTGTCCCTCTCATTATTTTTTTTCCCCTCAGAAGATCTTTAATAAACATCATGTGTTTTTGGTATTGGGGATTGAACCCAGGAACAGTCTATCTCTGAGCTGCATCCCCAGCCCTTCTTTTTATATATTATTTTGAGACATGGTCTCACTAAATTGTCTACACTGGCCTCAAACGGCAATTCTCTTGTTTCACCTTCCCCAGTTGCTGGAATTACAGGCATGCACCACTGCACCCAGCTCATATGTTATAATTTTAATACTTACCAATTATAACAGGAAAAACAAATCATAGTGCATGACATAGAAAGCATTTTGACAAGTTACACATATTATGACATTTGATCATTTTTGAAAAAAATAGTTTTTGCCAACAACACCTGTTTTTTAACTTTTTTTAATTGGCATGAGGCTGGTGTGGTAGTGCACACTTAGAATCCCAGCAATTTGGGAGGATGAGGCAAGACTATCACACGTTCAAGGCCAGTCTCAGAAACTTAGTAAGGCCTAAGCAACTTAGCAAGACCCTGTCTCAAAATATAAAAAGGGCTGGGGATGTGGCTGAGTGATTAAGAACCCTTGGGTTCAATCCCTAGTACCAAAAAAAGAAAGAAAGAAGGAAAGAAAAAAGAAATTAGGCGGGGGTGGGGTGGGGAACCATGTAAGAGGTCTAAAAAAACCTAACCAAAATAAAATTGCTGTGTGATTTTTTTGTGTGTGTGGCAGGGGGGCAGTGCGTGCTGGGGCTCAACCTCAGGGCCTGTGCATGCTAGGAAAGTGCTCTAACACTGGGTCACACCCCTAGCCCTACTGTGTGTTTCAAAATTGTTTTTAAGTTATGTTATATACATAACATTTACTATCTTAGCACAAAAATTACCATTTCAGCCATTTTTAAATGATAACTTAGGGCTGAGGGTGTGGCTTAGTGGTTGAGTGCTTGCCTGGCATACACAGGGCCCTTGGTTCAATTCCCAACACCAAAACAAAAACAAAGAAACAAGAAAAATAGAAGTACAAGGTCAGCAGCACTTCTCTACTTAAATGATAGCTTAGTGGCATTAAGTGCATTCATAATGCTGGGCCACTGTCCTCACTGTATCTGGGACTTTTTGATCATCTGAAATAAAAATTGTACGTGTTGTACAGTAACTCCCAAGTATATATGTTTCAATACTTCAAAATTCATGTGTGTGTGTGTATAAATAAATGAAAAATATATGAGATAGTTAAGCAAATAACATTTTGCCAAAAAGCCCAGTTAGTGTTTTTTAGAATTAAAAAATAGATTAGGTACATAGTCATTGGTTTTTATCTACTCTCTAATATTTGATATTGGAATTACAAGATACAGACCTAAATTCCTTATTTTCCATAATCTTCAGTCCAATTTTAGCATTTTCTTGACAATCTTGCTCCCAAATCCAACACCCCTTTTCTATAGTTGGGAAAGGGATTTGGTAAGAGAAAATTGAAAATTGTCATAGGGCTATGAGAATAAATTATAACTTGAAAATTGTTTAAATATGGCTTCTAAACTAGTAGTTGTTTTTGACTTTCCTAATTACATATGTCTATTCCGAACTTCCTTGACCAGTCTCTGTATTCAACTGACAGAAAAGGCCATACATTTAGTTGGGCCTTGTTAACTCTTTTTAGTATTCATTCATTTAAAACATGAACCACACACATACTGTATCTGGTGTGTGTTAAGCACTAACAGTGCTCATAGTGATGTAAACACTCAGTTTTATTTTTTATGATAGGCACAGATCTGAGTGTTTCGTTTTTATAGTCATTTTGTTCTCTCAACAGCATGAGTTAGGTGCTTGTCCTAATGCCACAGGAGGAAACTGGGGCATAAAGAGATTAAATAACTTGCTCAGAATCTCACAAGCTAGTAAGTAGCAGGGCCAAGCTCTGAATCTAGGCAGTTGTCTCCCGAGTTGAATTGGTGTTGGTTTTAAATTTATTGTAGGCTTTCTTAAGGCAGGTTACCAAGGTTTTTCATTTACTAGAGTCTTTCTTAAAGGAGGTTCTACAGAATACTCTTTACCCAGAATAGTAGTAAATACTCTGAGTTGAAAATTAAAAGGTTGGGGAGGAGTCTGTGGTTCAGTAAATAGGAAATAAATAAATTCAGGATGTTTCTGTATATCCTGATGTTTCTGTAGATCCTGTAAAAGGGATTATAAGATTCAGGAGGCCTCAACTTTCTGACTGTGGATCCCCCCCACCCAATCAACCTCGCAGGGACTGTAATTCCTGAAGAATATACCATGGGTGACATCAGCCCACAGGGTAAAGTCCACTTCCACCCTGTCCCCAAACCTTGATTGTTCCCACCCATCCCCTGCCTGGAGAGTTGCTTTTCCCCTCTTAGTGGGGCTGCCTCTTTAAATATCGCTCAGCTTGCTCCGGTGTCTTTACATGTGGTTTCTGTGAGTTTCCTGTGCTGCCTTGTGCTACCTTGGTCACAGCCCTGCTACACAGGTCACTCAAGAGGGACTTTGTCTATCTCAGGTCTTCTCATTGCTGGATTTTTTGTTTTTGTTTTTGTTTTTGTTTTTGGTACTGGGGATCTTGCTGAGTTGCTTAGTGCCTCACTAAATTGCTGAGGCTAGCTTTGGACTCATGAGCCTCCTGCCTTAGCCTCTTGAGCTGCTGGGATTACAGGTGTGTGCCACCATGCCTGGCTCATGTCTGGATCTTTGGTGCCATTACCAATGGCTGCCTTGTGATGGGTTCTTTGTGTAGTAATTTCTTTCTTCAGCTGGGAAAGGGCATGTATGGCTTAAGGAATGATTTTCTTGTGCTGTTTGCAGACTCTATTCTAGTAACAATAGAAAACAAGTGTTTTATAATATAAGAACCTTATGTTTCAGAATATAGTGAATTTTAATTTGTTATTGCTGCTTTTAATATGATTTTTATCTTTTCACTATTTCTGTTGTGGTTTTTTGGTATGTGTGTGGTAATGTTAAAAAGGAAAGAGTTCCTCTCTTAAAAAACACAACTGGAACCCTCTGATAGAGAGCTGGGATGAGACCACTAGGCCCCTAAATTACTTATTTGTGTCCCCTGTTCTTTTCATGTTACCTTGTGTGTGCAAATGTGATCCAAAAGTCTCTTGTCTCTTTCCAAAGGCATGCCATGTATCAGCAGAGCAAGGAAAACTTCCAAGACGAGTGCAGTAAGCTTCTGGTTGGCAACATCGTTATCACCCGATACAACAATCGGACCTATCGTATTGATGATGTAGACTGGAATAAGACTCCAAAAGATAGCTTCACAATGTCTGATGGGAAGGAGATCACATTCCTGGAATACTACAGGTAGAAAGAAGAGATGGTTTGACCTGAGGGTGGTATAGGATGTAGAGGATATTGAGTTCCATAATAGCATGCAACTTCATTATTAAAATAATGGGATTGGTAGTGTACCTAAGATCCAGCAAGCTTGTTAGTGGGGTTGACCTGAATATGCTACCCTGACAGTTTTCATTCTTTTAGTACTTTGGGAAGTTACTACATAAATTAATCTCCGGGCTTTGAATTGTATTTCCTTCACTGGTTTTGTTTGAATTTTAGTCTAGTTGGAGACATTAAATTCCAGTCATTAATCATTCAACTGTTTTCACCTAAAGAATTGCTCGAACCCATTAGCCTGAGGAAGTTGTTAAAATATTCTTTCTTGGACATTTAGCCTTAGTTCTCCTCTTTAATTGCATTGTGACTCAAGCCTGCTTTTTCCATTATCCTTTTTCAATGGATCCTTGACAAGGGTATTATGTGAATTATAAGCCTCCCTCCTGGTAAGAGAGACTGAGTATGTGTTGCTATAAGAGTAGTGATGTGGGGCTGGGGACATAGCTCAGTTGGTAGAGTGCTTGCCTTGTAAGCACAAGGCCCTGGGTTCAATCCCCAGCACCAAAAAAAAAAAAAGAGTAGTGATGCCACTTCTGAAAATTTTCCCGCCTCATCTCTGCTCTAGCAAGAACTATGGAATCACAATTAAGGAAGAGGACCAGCCACTGCTGATTCACAGACCCAGCGAGAGACAGAATAACCGTGGAACGGTGAGTGGGTTGCCCAGCTTACACTTCCATGCAAGGTGGCTGCTTGTGTCATTCCTCAGGCCCCCAGGGAGCTGTGGCACTGTGATTAGTGTGGTGGAGCATCTGGGCAAGGTTTTTTGTCTCATCTGGCAAGAGTTGCCACATCCCGCTGGTAGGATTTACTTTTAAAGTCCCCACAAGGAGGAGCTAAATATCCACATGAACAATTTAGGTAAAAGGAATAAGGAGAATGTCCTGAGCATGAACATTAAAACCTCTGGATCTACTAGGGAAGGTACATTTAAGAGAGTTAGGACCCTGAGGAAGGAGAGTGCCTGGTCACCTGACTCCCTGCCTTAAATAGGAGGATCAGGATGAAAGGAGAGGCCCACGGCTGGATGGGTTGTTTTAACTTTGTCTGGAGGCCAGGCAGAATTATATTTTGCTTTTCTCATTTTCCCTCTCTTTTTGACAGTTTTAACGTTTTTCCTTTCACCTACTGCAGCAGGCTGTTTGTATTGTGACTGAGGGGGCAGTGGGTGGCATAGTTGTGCTCTTCAGTGCACGTTGTGACCTGGTTATGCTGCCTTGGGCCTGGGTTGCCCTCCTCCTTCACTGCTTCTTCTCCTTCTCCGTTCTCTCTCCAAAGCTGCTAAAAGGCGAAATCCTGCTGCTGCCCGAGCTTTCCTTCATGACTGGGATCCCTGAGAAGATGAAGAAGGACTTCAGAGCCATGAAGGTTGGCATCCTGCTGTTTCCATGGGGAAACTCCTGCGCTGAGTGGTCACCTGGGACAGTGGTTTGAGTTAGAACTGGACCAGGTTCTGGCTCCCACTGTGGCTTGTGTTGTCACCTGAGCATGCCCTTTTTTTCAGGCTCCTCTCTCTGAAACAGGATCTGTGACTTCCTCCACATGATCTAGAAAAGCATGTCACAGCTTCCTTTTGAAGGTCATTAGATGGCAAAGGGACTGGATTTCAAAGTTAAACAGCCCTGTCTCCATCTCATCAGCCCTGACTGAAGAGATGGATAATGGGTAACTGGTGATATAACTGCACATGAGGCTCTTGGAGAGCACTAAATGATTATAGCAAGTCTCGAAGCCTTCAGGTTGTTTGAAGGTATGGAAGAGACAAGCAAAAAGTCAGTGAGAAGATAAAGATAGACATTTGTCTCAAAGGACTGTGAGGCACTGGGACTGTGAACTAGCCAGAACTAGCTGAGAAGCAGAGGTGGGGACAGTTCCCCTCCCAGGTACTGTTTGGCCAGACCCCCACCCACTGCTTGCCACTCTAGGATCTATGCTTGAGCTACTGTGTTGTCTTGCTTTCCTTGTCTGTCCCAGACTTACATGCCACATGGAATTTTTAGTAATATCCTAAAGATCTTGGAGTGAAGCTTAAAATTGCTGTGGGAGATTTCTTTCTTTCCTGTTTACCTTCTGCTACTTCTGCTTTGATTGTGTAGGTCAAGGCTCCTTCCTTACAACTCCCAGTTGCCTAATGACTTTACGATCACAGCCTATCTAGATAACCCCATAGTTACTGTTCTCAACAGCAGCTGTACAACTCATTAGTCCAAGAAGAACAAATAAAGAACTCCTGTGATTCAGAATCTTCACATACACTTGCTAGATATTACTCAATAAAAATATTTAGCCGGCACCTATATGGGTCAACACTGTGGCAAGTTCTAGGCAAAAAGTGCCTCGTGCTGACGTCAAATGGCTGGTATAGCTTGACAAAGTGTAAGACTGAGTATGGTTTGCTCTTTGTTGTGTGTGGCTGAATGGTGGCATATGATATTTTTTCCTCTGACTTTTCTCAAATTTTAAATAGGTACTCAAGCCCTTTTTGCTGGAGTCTTTTCTCGTAGACTGGAGTTTTAAATTTAGAACATGCTTTGAGGAAGAGAAGATTTAGATATAAGGAAGAGCCAATAACCTTTAAAATTCTTCCTTTTATTATTCAAGTTTTAATGTATACCTTATTCACGTTTCTGAGATTTACAGAAGTCCTTCACAATATTTGAAAATTTCTGCTGACCCAATGGGAAAGAGGTTTATGGAAATATTTCAGACACATTTGGATTTATATATCTAACTTCATACAGGATATATTAATACTTACTTACTTTTGTGTGTGTGTGGCAGTGCTGGGGGTTGAACCCAGGGCCTTGTACATGTTGGATAAATGCACTACTACTGAGCTACACCCCCAGCCCAGTACTTTAATTTATTTTAATTCTATTTAGGATTTGACCCAGCAGATCAACCTGAGCCCCAAACAGCACCATAATGCTTTAGAATGTTTACTACAGAGAATTTCAAAGAATGAGACTGCCAACAGTGAATTGACACGCTGGGGCCTCTGTCTACAAAAGGATGTACACAAGGTAAACCAGAAGATGTCAAAGTGCAGGAATAGAATCAGCCAAGGTTCTAGAGCTGTGTGAGACCAGCTGATAGCCTCCTCACTTGACTTCATTGTGGAGTTTTTGCTTTATTCTCATTCCTCTTTTTCCACCCCCTGGTACTTTAATTTCCTTGACTTAATTTGCTAGTATCATTTACAGATTTTTTTTCCTCTATATTTCCCAGGGATCTGAGCTAATAATTTCTGGTCAGATAGTAGGAAGAGTGAGTTTTCACTTACAACTTACTTCAATTTCGTTTTCCAACCCAAATTATTCTTAAAGTTCTATATGTCTTTCCATTTCCTTTTTGTTGTTGTTCTTTTTATTCCCCAATTTTTTTCCTTCTCAATAATTAACTTGTGTTTCCTTGAATCTGCCTCTGTTGTTCCTTCTGCAAACCTAAGAGGTCTCCAGCTTGGGTACTCTAATTTCCTGGTGCCCTTTCCACCTGAGTTTGCCTGAGTTGCTCTACTCCCTGTCACCTTGGTTGCTTTGATCAAGTTGCTTTGCATCTCTTTGTTTCCTTATCTGTAAGACTGGAGATGTAATTCTCTTTTCAAAGTTTCCCATAAAATACTTCATATTTATGACTCTACTCACTGGTTCTAAGGAGATAATGCTTTTCATTCCCTTTCTTGGGATACTATGAAAGAACAGTACCTATGAGCATTTTACCCACATATGTCCAGGTTTCAATTGAAATGATCTTGCTGAGAGAAGTTTCATTTTTCAGCCATTCTCAAAAGTTGTAACAGGATAAATCTATAAGGTGAAGATGACTAGGCCTCAGAGACAGCAGTACTAGTATTTCCTAAGTAGTGTTTGTAGATGGCTTGTGTCATAGATACTTTGTTTTCTGTTTAGATTGAAGGACGTGTTCTACCAATGGAAAGAATTAACTTAAGAAATACTTCATTTATCACATCTCAGGATCTAAACTGGATTAAGGAAGTAACCAGAGACCTTTCCATCTTGACTGTAAGTGATTTTTTAAAAAATATATATTTTTAGTTGTAGATGGACTCAATGCCTTTATTTATTTATGTGGTGCTGAGAATCAAACCCAGTGCCTCACACTTGCGAGGCAAGCTCTCTACCACTGAGCCACAACCCCAGCCCTGTAAGGGATTTTTGAGGGGATAAAGAGAGAGCCATTATTCCCCAGAGTACAGAAATTAGTAAACAGAAATTGCCTACTGCCCTCTTTTTTAGAGAAAGTACCCCTGAATTCCATTCTAAATTCCCTCTTAAACAAGGCTCCTTCAAATAAAGCAGGGAAGGAAATCGTTGCCATAGTGATTCATCTAGCACCAGCTCTCTCTTCTTCCTTCCTTCTTTCTTTCTCCTTTCCACCTCTTTTTCAGTGAGGGCTCCTAGAAGGTGTTTTTATCCTTGAAATAAGTCCAAACAGTACCCACCAAGGCAACTGGCATATTGGTTATTTGCATCAAATAACAAAATGGTATATAATTATTTCTAAGTATTTTTGACCAATCTGGTCTTTGTGGCCATGTATAAAATCTATCTATTTAAAAACTTTTCGAAACTTTTTTTTTTTAAAACAGTCGTTAGTTTAACCAGTCACAAAGCAATCATTTAAGACTTTATTTATTTATTTTTGTGGTGCTGGAGATTGAACCCAGGGCCTTGTGCTTGCGAGGCGAGCACTCTACCAACTGAGCCATATCCCCAGCCCCTTGAAACTTTTTTTTGAAATATAAAGAAGCAACACACTTACAAGTATAAAGCTTGATGAATTTTCACAAATTAAATAGACCTGTGTAATCAACACCAGGGGTTAAGAAGCAGAAATTTCCAGGCACCCCAGGAGCCCCTCTCCATGTTCCCAGTTAGTCTACCCCTGACCCTTCCACACACTTTTGAATAAACATGGTCCTGATATGGTCACAGAGTAAGTACAGTTCAGCTGGTTTTTCTGTACATGGAATCATGGAATGTATATTCTCTTATATCTGGCTTTTTTCAGCCTTGTATTCATAAGTTTCACCTATATTGTGGTTGTACATCTTCTGTATAGTATTCCACTATGAGAATATGCCATAGTTTACTTATACATTCATGTGGATAGTAGGAATTAGACAAAACAGGACTTAAGCATGGTGAGTAAAAGTAATTTATTCTCTAAAATAAAATCTCATGAGTGTGAGTTCGGTATGTTTTAAGTTGTGAGAAACACTAAAAGTAGCTTGTGGTTGTTCCTAGATTCCCATGCATTTCTGGGCACTTTTTTATCCAAAGAGAGCAATTGATCAGGCCAGAGAACTGGTTAACATGTTGGAAAAGATAGCTGGCCCCATTGGCATGCGCATGAGCCCACCAGCCTGGGTCGAACTGAAGGATGATCGAATAGAGACCTATATCAGAACCATTCAGTCCATGCTGGGAGTTGAGGTAAAAAAATCAACTTAATGTGAGTACATGTATAGGATCTCTGTTTTAAAATACTTGAATGCTCAAGTATCAGTGCTTGACCATCAGTCTGCTGTTGATGATATCAAGGAACCTCTGAGTTGCCCATGAAATACTGAGCTGAGGAAGTATTTTCAATGCCCTTTGGTTATTTTTGTTTCTCTTATTCTGTGTTGGCACCCTCACTCACTCTAGTGTTCTTTTTCTCACGTACTTGGCTAGGAGACTAGCTGACTTGACTTCAGTTCATTATCTATAGAACATGTTGTACTCAGAAAACAACCACTTGGGCCAGATGCCATCTTTCAGGTTTCAGTATTGAGCTGTCACTGTCTGGTCTGGCTCAAGATTCAAATTGCTCTGGTGATGAACTTGGCCCATGGCCCATTGACTGGGTTCTGATAACTGATCTGGAACCTGGAGTTGAATAGGTCACAGCACTCACGGCTCAGCTATTCAGATCTTCCTGTTCTTAATCCATTTGTAAATAAAATACAGGAAGAAGACTAGGGAGAGGACAAAGGCAGAAGAAAAGTTTTTGGAAGTAATTAGACCTTGAATTGAAGACTCTGGTGAATTGAATTATTCTAATGAGATCAGTCCTAGAATTTGATTAGCTTGACATCCCAACTTTCTCTTTGGGACCCGCCTCTTTTGGTGGGTCATCTATAGATCATAGTCTCATGAACTCTCTTTCTCTCTCTGTTTTTGAGATGGCCTCTCACTGTGTTGCCCAGACTGGCCTCTAACTGCTTGGCTCGCATTTTCCTCCCACATCCGCCTCCCGAGTAGCTGGGACTACAGGCGTATGGTAGGGTGCCCAGCTTTCATATCCTCTCTTGGGTGTTCCCTTCATAATTTCCTCCCGGCTTCCCATGCGTGTCATATTCTTCCATGGCTTCCCTCCAGCATGGTCAGTGATAAGTTCTGCTCTGCTTTCAAAGAACTAGCCCAGTTTAGTATGTCAACTCTGCATTTCAGAACTTTTCAGTTCTTGTGTAGAGCACACAGCCAACAGTTTTCATGTAGTGTGGAAATGAGTCCCATTCATAATGCTGCCCACACGTACCTCATGTGGGTCTTGCTCTCTGCGTCTTTTTCATCTGCAGGGCATTCTGGTTTATTATTCTCTTTGTGAGAGATCACAAGATCAGATGTGTATAGGGACAACGTAATAACATCAGTGAGTGAAGAGGGCTAGGAGGGACCTGTTATAAACTAAAGAGGGTAATTCCTGTGATTGGAGATACAAGCTCACTGTTGCCAAATTGATCCCTTCTTTGTTTTTCAGTGTAAGTTAGAATTCAGGCATCGCATATATATGCACCTCCTTCCTTGTTTTTAAATAGGGACTAAACAAACACATCTGTTTGCTGTGTCCAGTCCATTGGCTCCCAGCGTGCAAACTCGGTTTACTTTGTCCTCTCTCCTAACAGCCTTTGGTTTTTTTGTTTGTTTTGTTTTGTAGTAGGGGTTGAACCCAGAGACATGCTACCTTAAACTACATCCCCAGTCCTTTTTTTACTTTTCATTTTGAGGTAAGGTCTCACTAAGTTGCTGAGGCTGGCCCCAAACTTGCAATCCTCCTGCCTCAGCCTCCCAAATTGCTGGAATTAGGGGAGTGCGCCACCACACCCAGATAGCAGTCTTGATCAGGAGCAGTGTTCCACTGATTTGGATGTATAGCAGTGTCTGACATAGGACGTTGGCAACCTTGTTTCTCTTGAGTGTTGAACACTTTAGAAGATCCTGTTTTCAACTTTGGCTCTCTGAAGCAGTGAGGGATAGAAGATACTGACAGGAGAGATGCTGTTGGCAGTATCTCTCCCTCCCCAACCAGAGAGTGAGGAGTAGCTGCTATCGATTCATTCCTTCTGCATTTGACTCTGAACCCTTCTTAAAGTATTGCATTTCATGTTTCCTCAGAGAGTGGTCAACCATACTACAGGAGTGAATAAATCTGTGGTGATCAGGACCAGCTCTGGATAGTAAATAGTAACATATCACCCATCGATGCAGAGCAGTCCTGAGCCAAATGCTCATTCAGATTCAAGGGCCTTTTTCTGGTTGGAATGTCCACTGTCTTTCAATTCTTTGTCCATCCTAAGGGTCCTTTGGCTTTGCAAACTCAGTCCCATGAAAGGTCCTAGAGAGTTTGGGAACCTGACCCTTTATGCTTTATCTTTTCAAGGGGAAGATACAGATGGTTGTTTGCATCATTACGGGCACACGTGATGATCTCTATGGGGCCATCAAGAAGTTGTGCTGTGTGCAATCCCCGGTGCCCTCACAGGTGAGTAGAGTGGAATAGAGGCAAGGCAGCTGCCCCAGCCTCTCCCACAGTTTGAGAAGATGGGTACATGTGTCCAAAAAGACCACAAGAGCTATTGGAAGCCATTATGCTTACAGCCTTGGATTAAAAGGCTCCCCTGTTTAGAGTAACCTGGCAGGGAGCAGGGAGCTCTTCAAAGGGATAACTTCCTGCTCAGTTCTAAGAGTGGAGGCTTCACTCTGAGAGGAGAAGACTGTTTTTCCTAGCCGGGGTTAAAAAGGTTCTCCTATGAGGTGGTACACACCTGTAATCCCAGCAGCTCTGGAAGCTGAGGGAGGAGGATTGCAAACTTTAGGCCAACCTCAGCAGTTTAACCAGACCCTGTCTTAAAATAAAAAATAAAGGGCCAAGGATATAGCCCAGTGGTTAAGCACCTCTGGGTTCAACCCCAGTAACATCTCCCCACAAGAAAAATTTCCACTCTGCACCAGGTGCTCTTGAAAGTTTTCATTTGTTAGGGTTTTTTGTTGTGTTAGTGTGTGTCTATTCATGTATGTGTCCATATGCCTAGAGACACTATAATTAGAATTATTAATACCAAACATACTGTGTGCTAACTCAGATTTCTTAAGTGTAGTATAGTCAGTCTTCCATATCTGTGGGCTCTGCATCAGTGGATTTGAGCCACCATGGATTGAAAATACTTAGAAAAGTTACATCAGTACCAAAAATGTACACTTTTTTCCTTGTGCTTATTCCCTAAACAATAAGCTGTAACAACTATTTACATGACAATTACATTGTATTTGTATGCCAGTTACATTGTATCGTTGTAAATCATCTAGAGATGGTTTAGAGTGCATGGGAGGATGTGTGTAGGTTAGGTACACATTCTGTGCCACTGTAGGTAATGGACTTGAGCACTGTGGAGTTTGGGATTCTCGGGGTTCTGGAACCAAGGATCAACTGTGTTTACTTGAGAATGATTCATATTTCTGAGAGTTCCATGATGTCCAGCCTTTCCTATATTTTTTGGCCTTGTCATTATAGGTCATCAACGTCCGAACCATTGGTCAACCCACCAGGCTTCGCAGTGTGGCTCAGAAAATTTTACTTCAGATTAACTGTAAATTGGGTGGTGAGCTCTGGGGAGTGGATATTCCTCTGGTGAGTGCTGCTGAGGTGTCTCCACTCAGTTCAACTCCCCACAGAATGCTGTCCAGCTCTTTTCCTAGTTCTCTGGTTCTCCTTTCTGTTCTGAGTGCTGCTCAGGAGTCCGAATGATACACTGCCTGGTTTTAGTCAGTCCATGAGCTAAGAATGGTTTTTACATTTTCAAATGGTGAAAATATATATAAATATTTTATGATACTTGAAAATTATATGAAATTCACTCTCATATAATATTAATATTTCATATTAAGTGTCCTTAAAAATGGTTTCAGTGGAGCATAGCTACATGCCTTTGCTGCTGTCTGAGACTTTTTGTCTGTTGTAAAGGGAGATTTCAGCAGTTCCTACTAAGACCATGTGGCTCACAAAGCCCAAGGTATTTTTTCTTTAGTCCTTTCACAGCAGAGTTTGAGATCCCTGGGCTAGATCCCTGACTTTCTTTGTTGTGCTTAGAAAATATTGAGTTGGGAACTCTGAGCTCTGGGTCCCCTTCTCTTCAGAGAAGTCTGTTACTGTCACTTTTGCAATAAACCTGCTGTTTGCTTGAGAAAAAAGAGCATGTTAAATTGATGGCAGTCTTTATCTTTCTTTCCAGAACTTGTTTTCATTTGTAAACCTAGGGAGAGGTTGCTTTGGGGTTCAGATAATAATTAAAGATGGAGCAACGGATTGCTTGGATTTTGGCTTTACTTTTTGTTTTTGTTTTTTAAACTAGAAACAATTAATGGTGATCGGGATGGATGTTTACCATGACCCCAGCAGAGGCATGCGCTCTGTGGTCGGCTTTGTTGCAAGCATCAATCTGTAAGTCCTACTCTTGGTTGTTATATTGGGTCATCCTGTTTTTTGTTTTTTGGGTTTTTTTTTTTGGGGGGGGGGGCCATGCCGGGGATTGAACCCAGGGCCTTGTGCTTATGAAGCAGGTACTCTACCAACTGAGCTATGTCCCCAGCCCCAGTCATCTCATTTCAATGCCTGATGTCATTGTAAATCCAGCACATATTTTGGAGTCCTGAGTATTATCATATGAAAAGTCGTAACCTCTTCCCCTCCTCTATCTTCCTGTGGCATTTGTTTATGCAGCCCCTTTATCAGACTTGCTGCCCACTGCAGCACGCCCTCCGATGAGGGTGCAGGCTGTGCCTTGTGTTGTTGGTTCCCCCAAGAAATGAGGTGGTTTTTTTAGTTTTTATGCTCATTCCCAGTATCTGCAGAAATTGAGAAAGTGAAACTTCCTCATGGTCCATCTTTTATCAGCCTCCACCAACATTTGATGTATATATGCTTTCAGATTCTCTTTTGTGCATACATTAAGATGTATGTGATAGCTGGGCGTGGTGGCGCACACCTGTAATCCCAGCAGTTGGGAGGCTGAGGCAGGAGGATTGTGAGTTCAAAGCCAGACTCAGCAAAAGCGAGGCGCTAAGCAACTCAGTGAGACCCTGTCTCTAAATAAAATACAAAATAGGGTTGGGGATGTGGCTCAGTGGCCAAGTGCCCCCAGGTTCAATCCCCAGTACCGAAAAGAAAAAAAAAAAAAAAAGAAATAAGACGTATGTGATAGATGCACACACGTGTATATACAGCCATATGTCGCTTGTGTGAACATCATAGAGTTTACTTACACAAATTAAGTTATCCACAACATCACTAGGCAATGTCATTTTATGGGCCCACTATCATGTACACAATTTGTCCTTGACTAAAATAATATTATGTGGCATGTGACTGTTATACATGACGTATACACATGTCTATTTATTTATACATATAGGATATTACTGTGCATATTATTCCTCAGTGTTTTTTTCACTTAAAATGTATATTTTGGATATTTTCCTCATCAATACAAATACATCTCCACCAGTTCTCTTTAGCTGCTGCACAGAATTTATTGTATGCTGTGTCACTATTTATTTAAATAACCCTCTGTTGGTGGCTGTGAGGTTGTGTGGTTTTGTTTTGTTTTTTTCTCTCTCTCTCGGAAGCAATTTTGTAGCAAATACAAAGAATTTTATGTATTTTTTAAAACATTTTTTGTTGTAGATGGACACACTTTATATACGTGTGTGTGTGTGTGTGTGTGTGTGTGTGTATATATATATATATATTTTTTTTTTTTTAAATTTTAAATGTGGTGCTGAGGATTGAACCCAGGGCCTCACATGTGCTAGGCAAGTGCTCTTCCACTGAGCCACAACCCCAGCCCCAAGAATTTTATATTTTTTGATTTTATATGTGGCTTAAATATATTTTCTCATGTCCTCCATGTTCTTGCATATGACATAAATGCATTTACTAGGTACTTGTTGATTTAATTCAGAGAGAAATCTGTTTGTGCAGACCATGCCTTCCTGTGTGAGTGTCTGTTCACTGTCCCCTCTCTCTCTCCCTCTCTCTGCCCACCCACCCTCCTCAGCACCCTTACTAAGTGGTATTCTCGAGTGGTGTTCCAGATGCCTCATCAGGAAATTGTGGACAGTCTGAAGTTGTGCCTGGTGGGCTCCTTGAAGAAGTTTTATGAGGTGAGGAGAATAGAAATCCTGAAGTTTCTGGGTTTCTAAGGACTACGTCTCTGAATACTTGAACAGAAGGTCTCATGTAGTGGGAGAAATCCCACATCAAAGGTGAGTCTCTAAAAGAATCATTGTTGACAGAGCAAGCAGCTCAGAGTTCTTTCAACTCAAAGAGCCAAATGCTTCAATTTGGTTGGGTAAGTAATAATTATTTCCCTAGTTGTCAGCCTGATGCCTGGAGACATAATTTTCATGCCCTTATCAGCAAAATTGGGGGTAAATTTCAGCAATTAAAGCAGCTTATAAATCTACTCAGCTTTTTATGACTATCATTAGGCTCTGACTCTTTTCATTTTGGTTTAAGACAAAAGCTTTCTTATGTTACTCCTAGAACTCCAAAGAATGCTAACCATGGAGAATTGCTGTCATTAAGCTGATATTGGGTCTGTGACAGTGAGCAAGCAAAGTACTGATTTTTGTCTTGGCCTGTACATCAAAGGAAGCACCGATAAGTGCCTTTCAGTCTTCGAGTTGGTGCTGGCCCTTTGCATACAGGTTAAACAGCAAGAAGTTTAAGTCAGCCTGCCAAACTCCACTGTTGCCTTATAGAGTCATGTTTCCTATAGTGTCCTTCAAACAGTTTGATACTGTTGACATGTTAGAGATGATGAATTTTTGTCTCTGAGGTTCCTATGATATGCTACTTTGTCACCACATTCTGCCATTCCCTTCTTTTTCTTGTTATTGTTTTCCTTCAAAGTTCTGTCCTGGAGGACCTAGCTCAAAGATTACCTGTTAAACCTTTCCCATTTTCTCTCACTCCCTCTCTGCTCTTATCTTTCAGTAAGAACAATTTATGTTTCTCTCCCAAGGCTCTTAGTCTGTATTTTGTGTAGTAGTTATCACATCCTGCTAATTCATTTTAGTTATTTGTATGCTTACTTTCCACTCTGATTGGTTTTTATTTTGAGTACTATTTGGCTGTTGATGGCTGTGTAGCACATTACCCTAGAACTTCGTGACATACAACAAGGTAGCAAGGTGCTCTAAAGCTGCTTGCCATACATCAAGGACATGCTATTCAAGGAACAATGGACTTCAGTTATTTCCCATGAGGGTCTTGTGATTTGGTCTTTCCCCATGGCTGCTGGCCTTCCTGTCAGTATGGGGCGGGGAGTGGATTCACAGCACTGACATTCCATGAGCTGGAGACCCATGTGGGGAAGCCTCAGCCCTGGCAGTCACACAGCAGCACTTCTGCTTCATTCTGCGTGCTGAGTGGTCTCAAAGTCCATCCAGGTTCAAGGGTAGGAAAATAGATTCCACCTCTTACTTGAGGGACCACAAGGTTCTGGAAGAACATGTGCAACTGGAGGTACAGCTGTGGCTATTTCTGGAAAGAACAATCTGCCATAAAATCTTCATTACTTTTCTGTTATTTGCAGGGCTTTGCATATAGTTGACACTCTTCTAGGGGAATTGCATTGAATTTCTAGTGACAGTTTTAAGTCAAATAACTGTTTTGATTTTTGTTTCTTTTTCTGAATCATAGACTTCAAGTAATACTTATTAAATCCCATTGAGCCAGGTCAAAGAGGAGAAAATCATTGTTTATTCTAAATCTAGAATAAAGCCAGTCATGGCAGTATTCTCTGAATCGTAGTATTTCATTTAACTCTAGTCTTTACCATCATCTTAGTCTTCTGTCCACTTTTACCATTTTCCTGGCTATTCTGTACCCCTATCTCTCCCAGAGTTTCTCCTTGTTCCTTAGCTGAGCTGCCTCAAAACAAATTACTGCTAGGTTTTAAGGTTCTGGCTGCCTGAAGACTCCCCAGCCACCAGAAGTTCTAACACCACTGAAGTAGTTCTCTTCTGACGAATTTCCATCCCCATTTAGATTGGTGCTTGCTGCTCCTTGGCAACAACTTTCATCTATCTTAGTTATTTTTTATCTGCATGTATCTCCATACTCCTAAACAGTATTTTTTTGCTTTTTCTGTTTGAGACTTGGCTGTTATTTTTCTGCTATGGAAAATGGGCTCTCCCAGCACTGGTTCATGGTTCCCTTCCCCTACTTCAATTTTCCCAATATAGTTATATTACAAAGTCTGGTTAAGTCATATTTTAGTGTACATAATAGTATTAACAGCCATCACATAATATATTTCGACTGTGATTTCTTTCACTTATTTTATTTATTTATTTATTTTTTGTGGTGCTGGGGATTGAACCCAGGGCTTTGTGCTTGTGAGGCAAGCACTCTACCAACTGAGCTACATCCCCAGCCCAATTTCTTTCATTTATAACATTTTGTTTTTTTTCCTGGAATTAGTGATTGCCTTGTTTTCCTTTCTCAGTTTCTGTGTATTTATCACTTATTCTTCCCTCAAACAATTTTAAACTTTTCTTATTAACTTTAAACACACCTGGAACTCTATACAATACCCTTGTTTTTGTGAGGGCTTCTTCCTAGAACCCTTTGTTATCTTATAGCAAGATACTAGATACTAGACCCCATGTTTACCTATTGACATTCGAGTTCCTTTCACCATCTGGGGACTTACTTTTGTCTCTCTTCTGTGTTCAGTGTCTTTTTTCTTTCTGTCTGTCTTTTTTCCTTGTGAGGATTGAACTCAGGGTGTTCTTCCACTGAGCTACATCCCCAGCCATTTTTATTTTTTATTTTAAGACAAGGTCTCACCAAGTTGCCTAGGCCGGCCTTAAATTTGAGGTCCTTCTGCCTCAGCCTCCCATGTAGCTGAGATTACAAGTGTGTGCCAGTGTGCCTGGCTGGATGTCTTTATTTTTCTGGCTTATTTCATTGTTTATTTTGTTGTTTTTGAATGACTCTTTCAGTAGTTTATTAACAACATTTTGAGAATTAGATGCCTAAAAATACCTTTATGTTACCCACAACTTTCATTGTTGTGGTGGGTATTTGTTGAATCCTTTCAACCTGGAAATAAGCCTATAGTTCTGTTCGGTTGTTTCTTCTCATCTGTTTCTACTTGCTTTTCCTTATCTTCTAAGTTAAAGTTTCTTAATTTCAATTTTATCTCCTATTTTCATATTGTTCTTTCATCCTAGTTTGTTGATTTCCTTAACTTTATGTTCCTTTCTCACAAATACTTATTTCAGAGATTTCACTGTTGATGTAGAAATTGAGGAACCAACGTAAAGTTAAAAAGAACAGTCCCCAGGATTGCTCTCACTTCTTGGGACCTATTGTACATTCACATGGTTCCCTGCTCAGTTTTGATAATTGACTGAAAGGACTCACAGATCTCACCGAAAGTTCTTATACTCATGGTTGTAGTTCATTATAGCAAAAGGATACACATTAAAATCTGCCGGGGGAAGAGGTACATAGGGACAGTCCAGGAGAAGTACCATACATGGAAGGAACTTCCTCTCCCTGTGGGGTCAGGACGCATTGGTCTCCTCTCACCAATATATGGTGAGACACATGGAGAATTGCCACCAGGGTTGCTCACCTGGGCCTGAGGTGTCCAGAGGTTTATTGGAGATCCCTTACATGGGCATGAGTGTTTGATTGCTGTTGTGATTGATCTTGGCCTCTGTAATCTCTGTAAGCTGAACTATGTGCAGTCACAAAGTCCCTTGCTAGTTAGCTGAGTGATCACTTGGGACTGGACAGAGGTCTCTTTAAATGCCTTGAACCTCTTCTCCCACCCCCCTCACTGCTGGGTGATTTCCACAGTTACCCTGGTGGCAAGGCTGCAGGTGTCACAACTGCAGAGCTGAAGAAAGGGGAAGACCAGGGAGCAAGTTAGAATCCTGTGGAGCTTGCTGCTCTTACCCAGACTTAACTGGTTTTCCTGAGTATGTGCTCTTTGGATTATTGCAAGCCTATAGTTGGTTTCCACAGTTCTAAAAATGTTGGTTTTGACCATTTTGTCCAGTATTGTTGATGCCTCTATGGAGGTCCCTTTCCTGTCATTTAAGAACTACTTCATTAGAAGTGCTTTTGTCAGACCAGCAGTGTTCTAGGGGACAATGTTAGCTTCTTGGACACAGTAAGGTCGGTTGGAGCTAGAGAACCGATATCACTTTTTGGAGGGTCCTGAAGGACTACACCCTAGAAATAATGGTGAATGAGAGACATATAGATCTGTCCACAGTAAACTGTGACTCACCTTTGAGTTGGATAGGATGATCCAGGGCACTGGTGTTCCTCAGTTTGTCAGAATGCTAATACCCCTGGCATCTGGAAGAAACAAACCTAAATCATCTCTGTAGGAAAAACACTCAAGACCCCATACTGTATGTATTAAGATTTATTTATTTGCATTTATTTTTATGTATTTATTTATGCAGTGCTGGGGATCAAACTGAAGACCTAATGCATACTAGGCAACCTTCCTACCACTGAGCTACATCCCCAGTCCCTCTGTTATTTATTTCTATTAAAATATTGTGTTCAAAGCTGGACATAGTGGTACATGCCTGTAATCCCAGCTACTTTGGAGGCTAAGGTAGGAGTCACAAGCTCAAGATTAGCCTCAGCAACTTAATGAGACCCTGTCTTAAAATAAAAAAATAAAAAGGTCTGGGGATGTAGCTGAGTGGTAGCGTGCCGTTGGGTTCAGTTTCTAGTCTCTGGGAGGTGGGAGGAAGGTTATGTTTGGCACTCCGTTTTTCAAAAGAAACACTTCTGGGAGCTGTGGTACACACCTCTAATCCCAGCAATTTGGGAAGCTGAAGCAGGAGGATCACAAGTTGGAGACCAGTCTGAGCAATTTAGCAAGGTTCTAAGCAAGCTTCCTGAGACCCTGTCTCAAAATAAAAAATGGCTGGGAATATAGCTCAGTGGTAAAGTGCCCTGGATTCAATTCCTAGAGATCCACACTCCCCACCCCACAAAAAGAATGTGAGTACATTCCCACTTTTTGAGCTGTGAATCCAAAATGTTACAAACTAGGAGTAAAGAAGAGCTAGAAGAACAATAGGTAAACGAAATCTGACTCATTTCATTCCCTAAATATGGGTTAAGGTGAACTCTGATAGTTTAATAGAAGCAAATACATCCCATTTACCAGAAGCAGATCCATCTTCTGAGAGAAGGCCCCATCATTTTAGGCATCAGCTTATTTTTGGTAGTTGGTAGATAATAACCGGAACATAAGTAGAGAAAATAAAGGGATACCAAAAACCAAGAAAAACAATAAATAGCCAATTCTGACCCACAGAGGATTCAGATAATTGATCAGACACATTTAGAAGCCTGATCCAATGGAGCATATCTATAATCCTACCTACTTGGGAGGCTAAGGCAGAAGGACCACAAGTTTAAGTCCAGTCTGGCAACATAATGAGACCCCCCCATCTCAAAAAGTGAATGAAAATAAAGATAACATACTTAATATCTTCAAAGAGGTAAAAGACAACAGTAAGAATTTTAAGAGAGAATTGAAAACTATGACAACAGTTTTCAAAAATTAGGTATTTCTAGAATTGAAAATGATAGTAACTGAAATGAAACACTCAATAGATGGGTGTATGTCGTGCTGTCTAGGGTAGCCACTGAAGGAAAAGGGCATATGACTGGGCATATGAGTGATGGAGCACTTGCCTAGCAAGCACAAGGTCTTGGTTTCAATCCCCAGCACCAAAAAACAAACAAAAAACCCATACAACTATCAAGGTGTGGAAGGGGAAAAAATATTAAAACACATTTTTAAATGGACGAAAGCAAAGAGAAAGAATACAAGTGAACAGATGGGACAATTAAGGGCTGGGGATACAGCTCAGTTGGTAGACTGCTTGCCTTGCAAGCACAAGGCCCTGGGTTCAATCCCCAGCACTGCAAAAAAAAAAAAAGATGGGACAATTAGCAGGCCGATAATTGCACCTGCAGACATGCTGAGCCAGTCACAGAAGGCCACATATTGTATGTTTCCGTCATAAAGGCTTCAGAACAGGGAAGTGTGGAGAGAGAGGAAGTAGATCAGTGGTTGTCCAGGGCTGGTGAAGGGATAGGAAGATGGATAGGGCAATGATTGCAAGAGTTGAGTTACTTGTTGTTTGGTACTGGGAATTGAGTGAACCCAGAAGCGCTTTATCACGAAGCTATATCTCCAATCCTTTTTGTTTGTTTGTTTGTTTATTTATTTATTTATTTATTTATTTGGAGACAGGGTCTCACTAAGTTGCTTAAGGCCTCACAAAGTTGTTGAGGCTAGTCTCAAACTTTCAGTCCTCCTGCTTTAGCCTCCCAAATTGCTGGGATAAAAGGTGTGCATCACCATGCCCAGCTAGAGTTAGAGTTTTTGCTTTTTGAAGTAAAAAAAAAGTTATAAAATTGATTGTAGTGGTGGTCACACATATGGGGAATATACTGAAAACCATTGAGTATACTTTAATTTGGTGATTTGTAGTATGTAAATTAAATCTAAAATCCATAGAGACAAAAAGGAGATAAGTGGTTTTTAGAGAATAAAAAATGGGGGTGGGGATGAAGATTTACTGTTAATGGGTACAGTGTTCCTTTGGGAGTGATAAAAATAGGGAATTAGATAGTGGTAGTGGTTATACAAAGGTATATAACTTTGTGAATGTATGAAAAATTACTAAATTTTACACTTTAAAATGATGAATTACATGGCATGTGAATTACATATCAATTTTTTTGTGTGTTGTATGTGGGTACTGGTGATTGAACCCAGGGTTGCTCTACCACTGAGCTACATCTGCAGTTCTTTTTATTTTGAGAGAGGGCCTCACTAAGTTCCCCAGGTTGACCTTGTACTTAGAATCCTCCTGCCTCAGCATCCTGAATCACTGGGATTACAGGTGTATGCCACTACACTCAGAAGTATATACCAATTTTTTTTTTAAGGAGAAATTGCTGTGCATCATGGCACATACCTGTAGTTCTAGTGATTTGGGAGGCTGAGGCAGGAGAATTGCAAATTTGAGGTTAGCCTCATCAACTTAGCAAGACTTTAATCAGTTTAATGAGACCCTGTCTCAAAATAAAAAGTGCTGACTCAGTGGTTAAGTCCTCCTGGGTTCAATCCCCAGTACAAAAGAAGAAGGAGGTGGAGGAGGAGGAATAATTGCCAGGCATGGTTGTGCAGGCCTGTAGTTCCAGCAACTTGGGAGGCTGAGACAGGAGGACTGCAAGTTCAAGGCTAGCCTCTGCATCTTAGTGAGACCCTAGCTCAAAAGATTAAAAAGCTTGGGTATGTAGCTCAGTGATAAAGCATTCCTGAATTGAATCTCTAGTAGTAAACAAACAAGAAAAATTAAGATTTCCCCATATAAAATCTGGAAGAATTTTTCACTAGCAGACTTGTCTTCCAAGAAATACTTGAGAGTCCCTTACACTGAAATGAAATGACACTAGACATTAACTTGAAACCATATGAAGAAGTAAGTGCTACCAGAAGAGGTAACCACAAACATAAATTTAAAAGAAAGCAAAATTGTATTTTTGTTAGTAACTTTTCTTCTGATATAAGAGAAAACTGCATAAGGCAATAACTAAATCTGGTAGAATGTGCACATAGTACATAACAGTGTCACTTGTAAAACAGTAAAGGCACAAAGCACATGGAAGGGATGGAGCCACATAAAAGCAAAGCTTCTATATATTACTGAAATTAATTTTGTTAATTATCAAGTGAACAAGGTGTTTGCTTATTTGTTTATTTTTGGTACTGGGGATTGAACCCAGAGATGTTTTACCACTGAGCCACATCCCCAATCCTTTTCATATATTTTATTTAGAGTCAGAGTCTGGATAAATTGCTTAGGGCCTTGCTAAGATGCTGAGGCTGACTTTGAACTTAGTGATCCTCTTGCCTCAGCCTCTCAAGTTGCTGGGTTACAGGTATGCACCCCTGCACTCAGTGTGAATGAGATGTTTAACCTTACGTTAAAATTTTTCATCTCCAGGGAAACTACTAAGAAATTAACTCCAAGGGCGGGTGCATGCCTGTAATTTAGCCACTTGGGAGGTTGTGGCATGAGGACGGCAAATCTGAGGCCAGCCTGGGCAGTTTAACAAGACCCTAAGCAATTTTAGTGAGACCCTGTCTCAAATTAAACAATAAGAGCCGGGCACAGTGGCGCACGCCTATAATCCCAGCACTTGGGAGGCTGAAGCAGGAGGATTGTGATTCAAAGCCAGCCTCAGTAACTTAGTGAGGCCCTAAGCAACTCAGTGAGACCCTATCTCTAAATTACAAAATAGGACTGGGGATGTGGCTCAGTGGCTGAGTGCCCCTGGGTTCAATCCCCAGTACCAAAAAAAAAAAAAAAGAAAAGAAACAATAAAAAGGGTTGGGGATGCAGCTCAGTAGTTGAGGGCCCCTGGGTTGAATTCCTGGTTAAAAAAAAAAAAAAAAAAAAAAAAAGAAAAAGAAAAAAGAGAGAGTGAGAGAGAAAGAAACTCCAAAAACTTAAAAGTTTTTGGTAAACCAACAAGGGAATGGTAATGGTAACTAGAAGATGTCTATTTAATACAAAATAAGGCAGTTATGGGAGAGTAGAAGAATGAAAATATACATAGGCCTATAGAAAACAGATATGGTAGCACATGCCTGTAATCTCAGCAGCTTGGGAGGCTGAAGCAGGATGCTTACAAGTTTAAAGCCAGCCTCAGCTACTTAGCAAGACCCTGTCTCTAAATAAAATATAACAAAGGGCTGGGGATGTGGCTCAGTGGTTAAGCATCCCTGGGTTCAATTCTTGGTACCAAAAAAAAAGAAAAAAAATATATATCACATGTCAGCAGACCCAATACCACTCAAAAGGAATGGAATAGCAGAATGGAGTAATTGAAAAATGTATTGGGCTAGGGATTTAGCTCAGTGTTAGAGCACTTGCCTAGCCTGCATGAAGCTCAATTCCCAGAACTGCAAAATAAAAATTTTTTAAAAAATGTATAGGTGTGCTACCTATAAGTCACATTTTAATTTTAAAGATATAAGTAGGTTGAAAATCAAAGAGCTAAACAAAATATACCATGGAAACAATAATCAAAATAGAGCTGAAGTGGCTAGTAGCACACAACCTCTCAGCAAGGCTGAGGATGCAAAATTTATTATTTATAAAATTTTTATTAAAAATTTATGTAGCCGGGTGTGGTGTGGCGCATGCCTGTAATTCCAGCACCTGGGAGGCTGAGGCAGGAGGATTGCGAGTTCAAAGCCAGCCTCAGCAACTTAGCAGGGCCCTAAGCAACTCAGTGAGACCCTGTCTCTAAATAAAATACAAAATAGGACTGGGGATGAGGCTCAGTGGTCAACTGCCCCTGGGTTCAATCCTCAGTACCAAAAAATAAAAATAAAAATAAATAAAATATATATATATATATATGTGTGTGTGTATGTGTGTGTGTGTATTTATAGATGATGCAAGATTTTTATGTACAATAAGTTGTATTTCTTTATAATAGCAGTGATCAAATAAAAAACTTAAGGAAATATACCAAAAACCACAGAAGAAAATATTTTAAAGATGTGGTCTCTCTGTGTTGCCCAGAATTGCCTCAAACTTATGAGCTCAAGTGATCCTCCTGCCCCAGCCTCCCCTGTAGCTGGGACTACAGGTGTGTGCCACTGATCCTGGCTTGCTGAAATATTGTTTAAAAATCTAAATAAAAGGAAAGACATCTCACTTTCATGGATAAGAACATTTAATATTGTTATGAAGGCAGTACTCCCTTAATTTGAGTCTATAGATGGATGAAAATAAATAAATTGGACTTCACCAAAATTAAATACTTTTGCCAGGTTCAGTGATCTGTGCCTGTAGTCTCACCTACTTGGCAAGCTGAGTAAGGAGGATCCCTTGAGCACAGGAATCCAAGGACTGCCTGGGCAACAGAGAGAGGGATGTCATATCAAACCAAACAAACCGCCTAATTAAAAACCTTAGAGCTGACAATGTAGCTCAGTGCGAGAGTGCTTAGCTAACATGTGAGGCCCTACATTCAAACCCCAGCACGGAACGGGGAAAGCAAACTTATGCTGCCAAGGATACTATCATGAAAGTGAAAAGACAACCAATAGAATGGGAGAAATTATTCCCCTGAAACATTTGATAAGTGTCTAGTGACCAGAATACAAAAAGAATTCTTACAGCTCAAGAGAAAGCTAACCCAGTTTTAAAATGAGTAAATATTAGAATAGATATTTCCCTAAAGAGTATATGCAAATAGACAGTAAGTACATGAAAAAGAGCTAAATATCTTTAATCATTATGGAAATGGAGAACAAAATCAGTGACATTCCCCATCACACTAGAACCAGGTAATGACACAAGCAAGAAAACTACAGATCGGTTATTTCTCACAAACATACGTGCAAAAATCCTTGACAGAATATTAGCAATGTTAATCCAGCAAAACAAAAAGAAGTATATAACTGTGATCATAGTGAGTTGAGTAATGCTCCTCCAGATTAATGTCCCCAGGAACATGTGACTGTGCCCTTGTTTGGAAGTAAGGCTTTTGCAAACTTAAAATGAGATTGGACTGGATTAGAATGGGCCCTACTCCAGTGCCTGGTGTTCATCCAAGAAGAGGGGAATTTGGACACAGATCCACAGGGAGAATACTTTGTGAAGATGCAGACCTGTGGAGGAGAAGATGATGTGAAGGTGAAGGCAGAGATTGGAGTGATGTAACTACAAGCCAGAAACACCAGTAATAGGCAGCAACCAGCAGGAGCAAGAAGAATCAAGGAAGGATTCTTCCCTAGAACCTTCAGAGGAAGCATGACCCTGCTCATATCTTCATTGTACACTCTAATATTCAGAAGTGGAGGGAATAAATTTCTATTGTTTGAGCCGCTCAGTTTGTGGTATTTGGTTATACAGCCCCAGGAAACTAATACAAAACCCAAGTGGGTTTTATTCCATTTTTACAAGGCTGATTCAGAGGGGACCTTCTCCCAACAAACAGCTAACTGAGCTTAGGTGTGAAAAACAAAAACTAGAGGTTTTCCCTCTAACAGAAGGAATAAGACAAAGATGCTCCCCTTTCAGCACTTGTTGTGGGCTTCATATTTGAAGTCTTAACTAATGCAAGAAGAAAAGGAAATTAAAGGCATACAGATTGGGAAGAAAGAGAGAAAATGATCTTCGTTTTCATGATTATCTGTTGCTGTGGTTTGAATGTGTCCCCCAAGGCTTCGTGTATTGAAGTTTTATCCCCATTGTGAGGTACTAACAGGATGGAATATCTTAATTTTGGTGTTTGGAGACATGGCCTATGGAGTGTGATAAAGATGAGCTAAAGTCACCAGGGTGGAGCCCTCATGAGTCAGTCCTGGTAGCTCTGTGAGAAGGAGAGACCAGAAGAGACACACAGGTGTGCTTCCATCTCTTACCACATGATGACCTGTACCATTCTGGAATTCTTCCAGAAAGAAGATCACCAGACATGGCCCTGCAACCTTGGAACTCCAGAACCGTGAGCCATAATGTGCCTTTTTTTCATCTGAAGTCACCTGGTCTGTGGTATTCAGTTATTGGCAACTAAAAATGAACTAATACATTTCTGGAGAAAATCCCAAGTAATCAAGAACCAAACTGAACCAAACAAACCCTGCTGGAACTAACAACTGAGAACTGCAAGGTTGTACAAAGTTAATATGTAAAAATTAATTGCTTTCTTAAAGAAAAAAAAAGTCTCTTCCCTGTGTCCCAGCAATGAAGAATTAGAATTTCAAATTAAAACAATACCATTTGTATTAGCACAAAAAATGGAACACTCACATTCATATGCAAAAAACTTCTAAATTATGATGAAAAATATTAAAGAGTAACTAAATGGAGAGAGAACTCCATGTTCATTGACAGGAGAACTTGCTGTCATTATGGTGTCAGGTTCTCCCAGTTTTGATCAATAGATTCACTGCAGTGAATCAAAATCCCAGCAGATTATTTCGTGGATATTGACAAACCCATTCTAAGGTTTTTGTGAAGAGGCAGGAGATGTAGGACAACTGACCTTACTGAAGAACAAGTCAGAGGACTAATGTTACCCAACTTGAAGACTTAACTATACAGCTACAGGAATCAAAACTGGATATTGATGAGGGAAAAGACAAATAGGTCAAAGGAAAAGAATAGCCCAGAAATAGACACATATAAATAAGCCAAGTGATCTTTAAGGAAAAAATAGCAACTCAATGGAAGAACAGTCTTTTCAACAAATGGTGTTGGAACAACTACAGGCAATTCATATGCCAAACAAAAACCAAAAATCAACCTATAGTCTTTAGACCTTCCACAAAAAAATTTAAATCAAAATGGAGCATAGACCTACATTTAAAATGCAAAACCATAAAATTTCTAGAAGCTAACAGAAAATCCAGGTGACCTTGGATGTGGTGATTACTGTTTAGTCATCAGAAACACAGTCTATCAAAGACAAAAAGGATTAGGTAGGTTTAATTAAAATTTTTGACTCTGGGCAGGGTATGGTGGTATATGCCTATAATTCCAGTTACTTGGGAGGCTGAGGCAGGACGATCACAGTTCAAGGTCAGCCTGGGCAACTTAACAAGCTCCTATGTCACAATTTTTTTTAAAAACAACTGGGAGTGTAGCTCAGTGGTAGTACACCTCTGAGTTCAATCCCTGGTGTCTTGTTATCGTGGGGATGGGGGTGGGGTCTGGGAAAGACATTATTAAAAGAATGAAAAGCCACAGACTGGAAAAAATACGCAGAATACATATTTTGTAAAGGACAAAAATATACAAAGAACTCTTAAAGCTCAAGGAAATAAATAGTCCTATTGAACAATGGACAAAAGACTATTCAGGCATCTTGCTAAAGAATATCAACTGATGGCAAATAAGCATATGAAAAAATTCCCAACATTTTATGCTCTTAGAGTTTCGCACCTTAAAACTGATGATCTGCTACTGCACACCTATTAGAAATTCAAACCACTTATAACTGCAAATGCTGATGGGATGGAGAACCACAGGAACTCTCACTCGTTGCTAATGGCAATGTAAAATGGTACGGCCACTTTGAAGACAGTTTGGTAGTTAATTACAAAACTAAACAAATCTTGCCATACTATCCAGTAATTACACTCGATATTTTCCCAAATGAATTGAAAGTTTATGTCCACAACCTGCACATGAGTGTTTTTGATTCTTCTACTCATGATTGCTGCAACTAGGAAGCAACCAAGATGTCTTCCACTAGGGGAACAGGTAAATAAAGTGGTACATCCAGACAATGAAAGGTGATTCAGTGCTAAAACGAAATGAGCCACCATGCCAGGAGAAGACAGAACCACTTTGTGGGGAGCAGTGGCATAAGCCTGGAATCCTATTTGGGAGGCCAAAGCTGTCCTCTGTCTCAAAACTTTAAAAGGACTGGGAATGTACTTCAGTGGTAGAGTGCTTGCCTCGCCTGTGTGAGCCCCTGGATTTGATCCCCAGAGTGCCCTCCCCCCACCCCCAGAAAAGACAGAACCACCTTAAGTGCACATTACTAAGAGAACTAATGTGAAAAGACAGCATAATGTATGATTCCAACGTAGGACATCCCAGAAAGTCAAGACTATGGAGACAATAAGATGATCAGAGATTTGGGAGAGGTACAAGGTTAGACATAGATGAAGCACAGGAGATATTCAGGTTGCAGAAATATTCTGTATGTTACTGTAATAGTAGACACATGACATTATACATTTTTCAAGATGCATAGGAAAGTAAAACACAGGAACCTTGATGTAAACTCTGGACTTGGGTCATTACTAACATCAATATTTGTCCACCAGTTGTAGTAAACATATCACCCTAATGCACTATGGCGATGATAGCAAAAATGGAGATGGGTACATGGGAAATCCATACTGTTGCCTCAGTTCTTATTTTGCACATTTTAAAACTCTAAAAATGGCCTCTTAATTTAAAAACTACAGACACACAGATCCCTTCATATGCACAAGAATAACTTTTTTTTTAAAGATGAGCAATAAAAGTGTTATTGAGAATGTGGAGAAACTGGAACCTTTATATATTGCCAGTGGGATTATAAAATGATGCAACTACTTTGGAAAACAGTTTGGCAGTTACGTAGAAAGTCAAACACAGATTTACCATATGACCCAGCAATTCTAGGTACATATCCAAGAGAATGGAAAACAGGTCCACACAACCTTGTACCCAGATGTTCATAGCAAAAGCTGGGTGTGGTTTGCACACCTGTTACCCCAGCTACTTGGGAGACTGAGGCAAGAGGATTGTGAGTTTGAGGTCAGCCTCAGCAACTTAGCAAGACCCTGTCTTGAAATAATAAAAACAAAAAAATAGTAAAATAAATGTTCATAGCATCATTGTTCATAATAGCCAAAGAAGGAAAGAATTCAAATGTCCATGAATCGATGAATGGACAAAAGAAATGAGATGTGTGTGTGTGTATTTTATTGCAATAGAATGTTATTCAATAAAAAGGAATGAAGGACTGAGACAGCTATAGTATGAAAGAATGGTGAAAGCATTATGCTGAGTTATTTAGATACCAAAGACCAGTTAGTTTATGATTTTATTTTTGTTTATTGTAGGCCAACACTTAGAAAGTTCATTAGTGGAGCCTGGTGTGTTGGTGCACACCTGTAATCCAATTGACTGGAGGCCAAGGCAGAGGGTCATGAGTTCAAAGCCAGCCTCCTCAACTTAGGCCCTGAACAACTCAGCAAGACCCTATCTCTAAATAAACTTTAAAAAAGGACTGGAGACATGGCTCAGGGGTTAAGCACCCCATTCAAACCTTGGTACCAAAAAAAAAAAAAAAAAAAAAAAAGTTCATCAGTGGGTTCCAGGAATTGTAAGAAGCATGAGTGGGAAGTGACTGCAGGTGGTATGGATTTCCTTTTGGGTGATAGATAAGTTCTAAAATTAGTGGCAGTGGGCCAAGTGTGGTGGCACACACCAGTAATCCCAGTGACTCAGGAGGCAGAGGCAGGAGGATCACAAGTTTCAGACTAGCTTCCACTTCCTAACAAGGCCCTACACCACTTAGTGAGATCCTGTTTCTGTCATCCCTGGGGATGTAGCTCACTGACAAAGCCCCTCTAGTTTCAATTTCCAGTACCAAATAACAAATAAAATTATTAGTGATGGTTTCAAAATTCCAAACATATAAAAATCTTTTAAAATCTTTAATGGGGTGAGTTTTATGGCGTATCAAGTTATATTTCAATAAAGCCGCTCAGAATAAAAAGCACTCCTCAGCCGTGCAGCCTTACTGCTGTCCTGATGGAACCTGCAAACAGGAAGACAGCTTCTGGTGCTGGCCCAGTCCCTGGGCCCCCACCCTCCCTCCTCAGCTCCTGGCCACTTTGAAGGCTTCACCTAGAGCTAGTTACAACTTTTCCAACTGTCCTGAGTTGTAGGGTTTCTCAGAATTCTTCGTTTACCACCTGAAGCTTTCCAGGCAATCTTAAGCCAACATGTGATATTTAATCTGTATTTAAATATAAGTCTAGCAGTTCTCCAAATTTTTACTCTTTACATTCTTAAATATTATTGAGGGCCCAAGGAGTTTTTATGTACATGGGAATACATCTGTCAACAATTACCAGATTAGAAGTTAATTTTTTTCAGTGTTTATTAATTTATTTTAAAATAACAATAGACTGGCCAGACATGGTGGTACATGCCCTATAATCCCAGCTATTCAGGAGACTGAGGCAGGAGGATGGAAAGTTTGAGGCCAGCCTTAACTTAGTGAGACCCTGTCTTAAAAAATAAAAAACTGAGTGTGGTATGCACACCTATAATCCCAGCTCCTTGGGAGACTGAGGCAGGAAGCTTGCAAGGTTGAGGCCAGCATGGGCAACTTAGAGCCTCAGCACCTTAGCAAGATGCTGTCTTAAAATAAAAAGTTAAAAGGGCTGGGGGTCTAGCTCAATGGTAGAGCACCCCTGGGGCTCAGTCCCCAGTACAACAAACACGCACACACAGAAGATGGAGATATGCAAGTATATGTGTGTTTATATATTTTAAATATATATTTATAGAGGAATATTTTATAAATATGCACATAATTTTTATTTATTCCTCCTAACCCTGAGAAGAAGGTGAAGTGACTGTTTTCCTCCATATTCCAACTGAGGAGATTGAGTCCTCAGGGCAGAGCTAAGGGGCAGTAGACTCAGATTCAGTCCCAGATCTCCTGACCCCAAATTCAGTGTCCTGTTTGCTTATCTATAAAATGAAAAGTTTCTTCCACTAAGTTCCTGAGTCGCCTCTTAATATAGCATATCAGGGGAACTGGCAAGATGGAGAAGATTGAGCCCCAAATTGGAAAATGGACTAGAGCTGGTCAGGCTCCTGGGGCTTCAGAAGCAGGGGCCTGACGAGGAGGTGCCCCCGAGGGAACAAACTCCTGCTTCCCTTCCTTCCCTCACTCTGCTCAAGATCGAGTGCAAGGGAGGAATTTGTTAGATAGCCTGAGCCATCGGCATGTCCTGTGGTTAATGTGGTGACCCTTAACTGGGGGTGGTTTTGTCCTCCCCGTGGGCAGTCCAGAGACACTTGGTCCTGACTGGGAGAGAATGTTGTTGGCATCTAGTGGGCAGAGAGCAGGGATGCTGCAGAGCGCAAGTCAGCCCCCCACAACAAAAAATTATCTGGCCCCGAATGTTGGTAGTGCTGAGGTGAGAAACCCGGGTTAGGGCCGGGCGCCTGGAGTCCTGCCCTGTGCTCAGCACTGTCTGCTGCTGGAGGCGGGCGGACACCGAAGCTCTGTTACCAAAAGGAAAAATAAGTACCACAGACTGAGGCGGTAATTCCAGTGACTGCGAAGATGAATTACATGTTTGTAAATGTTGGTGTACTTGAGGTTTCTCAGAAAAAGGGGACATTTATAAAAAATTTCAGCCTCTGAACTTAAAAAAGATTATAGGTGATTATTTTTAGAAAGGGTTCTTTGAAATAAAATTTTCATGTAGGATAAAGAACAGTCCATGCATATGTAATTAATATTTAAACCTAATTTATAACTTAGTTTTTTGAAAGGAATTATGAACAGAAAAACTAGAATGAACATACTCAACCCGAATCAAAGCTGAGTTAAACTGAGGCCAGGTGTGGTTGGCACACGCCTGTAATCCCAGCTGCTAGGAGGTCGAGGCAGGAGAATCCCAAGTTTAAGGCTAGCCTCAGCAACTTAGTAAGAACCTGTCTCAAAAAATAAAGGTTGGAGCTGGAATTGTGGCTCAGTGGTAGAGCACTTGCCTAGCACGTGTGAGACACTGGGTTTGATTCTCAGCATCACATATAAATAAATGAATAAAATAAATGTCTATCAACATCTAAAAAAATTTAAAAAGAAATAAAGGATAAGGGCTGTAGTTCAGTGGTAAAGCATCCCTGGGTTCATTCCCCAGTTCCAAACAACAGCAACAAAACACAAACAAAAAACTGAATTAAACCAATGCACTTTTAAGGGGACTTCTTACTTAAAATGGAACTAAACTTATTCTCTAAACTATTGAAGGTGAACACAACTAGACTGTATTCCCCAAATGGGGAAGCAGTTATTCTTCAAACTGATTCAAGACAACAGTTTATTACTTAAATAAAAATAGTTCACATTATGCCAGATTGTAGGATAATATTTAGTAAAGAATCACTTTACTAAATATTGTCACTTGTCACCAACTTTGGATGTCGCCAGTATGTCAGAATCTGAGGATGGTGGGTCTGTGGCTTGTGTGCTCCTTTGTTAGAATTTCTCTAGCACTTCACCATGTTCTTTGCCTACACAGTTGTTAGTGTTAAGGCCAAGTGTAAGACTGATTCAGCCCATAATTTTCCTACTGTTCCCTTTAACTTTGTTCCCTCTGTTTGAAGATAAGCTGTGTTCATGTGACTCATAACTTGCCTATTTTGCTTTCATGTTTTATAACACCTCTGCTGTACCAGGCCTGTTTTACTACCCTGAGAAAGTCTAGAAATGATCAGCAGCTTTTCTCCATGCCTGTCTTACTAAGTTGCTGAGACATGGTAACTTTGGAGCCAGCTGTCACAGGGATCCACTGCCAGGTCTCCAGGTTGTGATAGGAATGAGTCTCACTCACTGTGGTCCTTTGCCCAAGGGCCCCATGAGTCACCTCATTTGGGTGTCATTTCAGGTGAACCACTGTCTCCCAGAGAAGATTGTAGTGTACCGTGATGGCGTGTCTGATGGTCAGCTGAAGACTGTTGCCAACTATGAGATTCCTCAGCTGCAAAAGTGTTTTGAGGCTTTTGAGAATTACCAGCCCAAGATGGTGGTGTTCGTGGTTCAGAAGAAAATCAGCACCAATCTGTACCTGGCTGCTACTGAGCACTTCGTGACTCCCTCCCCTGGGACTGTGGTAGATCACACAATCACAAGTTGTGAGTGGTAAGTGGGCAAAAAAGACAGTATTGGAGGAAGAATAGTTTGGAGAAGTTACCTGTTTCCTGGTCTGGGTATTGGGATGGGGAGGTTGCCAGAGAGATTGGAACGGAATGCTCAGATTCTCCTTTTTCTTTTTCTTTTTTCTTTTTTTTTTTTTTTTTTTTTGTGGTGTTGGGGATTGAACCCAGAGGTGCTTTACCACTGAGCTACAACCCCAGCGCCTATTTATTTTTTTAAGACAGATCACACTAAATTGCTCAGGGTCTCACTAAATTGCTGAGGCTGACCTCGAACTTGTATCCTCCTGCCTCAGTTTTCTGAGTTGCTGGGATTACAGACATGCACCACCATGTTCAGTCAGATTCTACTATTTCTTTCTTTCTTTTTTTTTTTTTTTAATTAAGCTTTAAGCTGGGCATGGTGTCACAGGCCTGTAATTTCTAGCAACTCGGGAAGCTGAGGCAGGAGGATCACAAGTTGCAGGCCAGCATTAGAAATTTAATGAGGCCTTGTCTCAAAATAAAAAATAAAAAGTGTGAAGATGAAGCCCAGTGGTAGAGTGTACCAGGGTTCAATTTCCAGTGCAGGGGGAGGGCAGGGGGTAGGGGGATAAAAGGAAAAAAAGGTTTCAAAGCTTTTACCTTTTAAATACAGAATTCTACCTGTGCAGTCTTGTCCTAAGACACAGAACACTAACCCTTCCGCACACAGGTAAAGGAGTTTCTGCCACCCTGCAGTAGCCTAATGAGTCAGGAGACCTAAATTTTAATACTGATCTGGTTCCTTTGTGTCCTTGATTCAGCCATTTACCTCTCTGAGCCCTCGATGAAGGAGCTCAAATGATTTCCAAGACCATTTCTTCAGTTCCCTCCAGCCAAATCTGACCAGGTCCTTCATTGGTGTTTTCCTTCCCAGGGTGGATTTCTACCTTCTCGCCCACCACGTACGACAGGGCTGTGGCATTCCTACTCATTACGTCTGTGTTCTCAACACTGCGAACCTGAGCCCTGATCATATGCAGAGGTGATAACTTACTCCTTCTCCCCCTGACTTCTGACCCACTAGCTGGATGGGATGACTGCCTGCCCCCCAGATATACCTACCCCGTGACTTCGATCACAATGATACTCTTTTGAGAAGCAATTGGTAGTCCTGGTTTTACAAAATTATTTGAAGAGCTTAAAAAAAAAAATACTGCCGTGTATGATGGTGCACGCCTGTAGTCCCAGCGGCTCGGGAGGCTGAGACAGGAGGATCACGGGTTCAAAGCCAGCCTCAGCAAAAGCAAAGTGCTAAGCAACTTTAGTGAGATGCTATCTCTAAATAAAATACAAAATAGGGCTGGGGATGCAGCTCAGTGGCCAAGTGCCCTGAGTTCAACACCTGGTTCAAAAAAAAGAAACAAATACTGATGCCAGCCAGCACACCTGAACATTCTAAAGCATTCTTATTTTACTATTTACTTAAGTGACAAGGTCTGGCTGTGTTGTGCAGGCTGGTCTTGAACTCCTGGACTCGGGTTTTGAATAGCTGAGACTAGGTGCACACCACGGTGCCTGGCTGGCCTTTGTATTTTTAAGAAGTGGTGCATATGATTATGATCCCACTATATTTGAGACCCAGTGTCCTTGAGTTCATATTATCTGAACACACTGCTGAGGTACTTACCCTTCTGCAGCCTTACCTTGTAGGTAAAGGAAGGCATTTTCTTCATGTTGTTTTTCTTTTTTTTTTTTTGAACCAGGGATTGAACTCAGGGGCACTTGGCCACTGAGCCACATCCCCAGCCCTATTTTGTATTTTATTTAGAGACAGGGTCTCACTGAGTTGCTTAGGGCCTCACTAAGTTGCTGAGGCTGGCTTTGAACTCGTGATCCTCCTGGCTCAGCCTCCCGAGTCGCTTGGATTACAGGCGTGCGCCACCACACCCGGCTTGTTGTTTTTCTTTAGTATAAAAGTAAGAAAATGAGAGTATTTACCCATCCTCTGACTTACAAAAAATGGAAATAGAAACAATTACATGGAAAAATGATGATTTCCAAAAGCTTCTTTGTATATTCCTGGGTCCCCCAGTTTACTGGCAAGGGCACTGTGTCATTTCACCATGAGCGTGTGATCACACTCTGAACTGGAAGCAGAGGGTGATAAAGATCACATTTTCTTTTTGGCCTGCAGGCTGACTTTCAAACTGTGCCACATGTACTGGAATTGGCCTGGTACCATTAGAGTTCCAGCTCCTTGCAAGTATGCCCACAAGCTGGCTTTCCTGTCAGGACAGATTCTGCACCATGAACCAGCCATCCAGCTGTGTGAGAACCTGTTCTTCCTGTGACCACAGCCTGGGCCTAGGCTGGTAGGAGAAATAAGACTTCACAGCTCAGCCATGACTCTTGCAGAATGAGCAGAGACAGAAGTGGAATTTTGTGTTGGTGTTTTCCCTTTCTCCAACCCTGTAGAATAGTTTTTCTTTTTTCTTTTAACTTGATATCATCAAGAAGCAAGTTTCCAAGTACCAGGTGGAAATTGCCTTCCTGTCTTTGTAGAGCAAATGATGGTAGTACTGTGCAGAGGCACACAGAGTCAGTGGATGTAAGGGAGCCATTAAAAGCCTCCCAAGGAGCCGGGCACAGTGGCACCCACCTGTATTGCCAGTGACTTGGGAGGCTGAGGCAGGAGGATCACAAGTTGGAGGCCAACCTCAGCAACTTAGCAAGGCCCTAAGTAATTTGAGACAGTATCTCAAAATAAAAAGGTCTAGATATGTAGCTCAGTGGAACTCAGTGCTAGAATATGCTTAGTATGTGTGTGGTCCCAGGTTCCATCCTCAGTGCCCCCATAATAAAGAGCCTCCCAAACCAACATAGCTGTAGAAATCTGCAGAAGTGGCATTTGTACCTGGAAGCTATGGTTACAAAGCAGCTCCCATTTCTGACACCAGAGGTGTGAAGATGAATGAAGTCATTGCAGATTTCTAAAGTAGAGAGTTACTTTTTGGGAGCAAATGGGAAAGATTAAAGAAAAGGCTGTGAAGCAGAGTTTTCCAGAGAGATTACTGTTGCCCACAGGTGTGAAAGGCAGGTAAAACCCTCCTGCGGGGCATAATCAGGCCCTGTGTATTCATCTTCCCCAGGGATTGAGTTTAGGACACCTGTGCCTGGAATTCGAGTTAAGGTGGCTTGCAGTTATTCCTCAGCTTCTTGAGCAAGTTTTTGCTATGCTTTTTCAGTTGCTTTACAGTGTACCATGTTGCTTTCTTGCCCCCCACCGCCACCCCTACCTTTGCTCTTTGTGACTGATTTCAGTAAGTTTCAGTTTTTTAAGTAACCATCAGAACACATGGAAAGAATTCAACAGCTAGAAAGTTCAGGATGGGATGTAAGTTTTTAATTGACCCTTTCTCTCAGGTGCATGGCCTTCATTTCTGAGTGTATGTTTGTAAATGGGATTGCTCATTTCTCTTGCACAAGAATCTCTTCCAGCTGTGGGCTCATTTAGCTAGCAATTTTTCGGAAACCTGGTTAAGATTTCCAGAAGTCAGCTCTGGAAAATGGAACACTTCTACCAAAGTCCACACATTACAGTTTAGGAAGTTACCACTGTGCCTGCGAGTTTCAGTGTTTGGGGGAGGCACTGGTACTTCACTGGTGTTCTCTCTCTCTCTCTCTCTCTCTCTCTCTCTCTCCCCCCCTCCCCCTCCCCCTCCCTCCTCCCCCCTTTCTCCCCCCTCCTCATCTCTCCCTTCCCTCCCCCTCTATTTCTCCCCTCCCCATTTTAAAATCTTCAGAATCTCTACAGACTCATTTTTATCATACCTTGCTTTGCTGGGTTTTAAAAGCCAATTTTATTTAACCTTTTCAAATTGATATTTATTTATCTATTTATTTGTGTGTCTATGTGTGTATGTGTGGGGTGATGGATGGGAGAGAACAGAACAGAAATACCCATTTTATGCAACAGTGCATGAGAAGAGGAACTTCAGCTTAAACTCCTTAGAAGAAGCCAGGAGAGCTGTTAATTTGTTGCAGTGCCAGCAAAGGTTGGGAAGGGATGTGTGTTGATGGGGATTTATTTGGAGTTGGCTACAGAGGGCGAGGCTAAGGCTGGGAATCTAAAAGTCAGATGGAATCACTGGTCTCCGGCTGGCAAGATCAGCTTCTGTTCTTTAGAAGCATTTTGAACTTCCCTTTTAAAGTTGGATTTCCTAGTGCTCTTTTTCTCTTAGATAATCAGAAGAGATAAACACTTGAATATAATATAGAAGTTTCTTCACTTTTTATTTCTGGTGTGTTGTTTTTCAGTTTTAATGCCAGGTGATTGGATCCTGGGTGGAAAATAAAAGTAAATTTGTATAAATGTGCAGTCATGCTTGAAATAGTACATTTATTTATTATGTGGATACAATTCTTTTTCTTCAGACAGTTGTAACACTTAGAATCATTCATTCATTACTGTACATGCAAGGTGCAGCATTGGTGTTGGTAGCCAGATGATGGTAGCCACCTTGAGCTGGGTAGAAGACTTACGGGGCTGTCTCGCTTCTGGGACAAATGTGGCATTTGTAATTTGTGTGTGTCAGGCTGGGGGTGTAGCTCAGTGGTAGAGCACTTGCCTGGCGTGCTCTGGATTCCATCCCCAGCAGTGGAAGGAAAAAGAAAACACAACAAAAACCTTAGATCCCTTACCCATATTTTGTGTGTTTCTCTTCATCTTGTTTTTTCAGATCTCTCTGGAACTGGAGAGTGCACTTCAGGTGGCCTCCCACCCATTATTAAATGCCTGCCCTTCTTTATATATACTTTACGGTGTGTCCCCCAAAATACCTTCCCAAAGCTCCCTGGCTGCTCCCTTCCTCAATGCATCAGAGCATTGCAGTTTTTGAAACTCACTCTTCACGCTGCCGTGCTTCCTGAACTCGCTCTGCATGGTGTGCTACAGGGCCCTTTTCACTGGGCAGCATTTCATTGAATGATGTAGAAAAGGAAGGAATTTTAGAAATATCTCGCTCTCTCTACTGAAAACCTCAAAGTGAAGGACCTGAAATTAAATTCTCAGAGATTTGGGATTATTGAAGAAGACTCCATTTTCTCTCTCTGGTTCTATTCTTAGCTTCATCCAAAAAATAAGGAAAATCAAGAGAATGAGAAAACAAGCCATAGACTTGGAGAAAATATTTGCAGAATACATATCTGGTCAAAAGTTGTATTATCCATATTTACAAAGAACTCTTAAGAACATCATAATAAGGGACTAGAAGTGTAGCTTAATGGTAAAGCACAGACTTAGCATTTGGTAAGCACTGGGTTCAATCCCTAGCATACCCCCCCCCATATAAAAATTTAAAAACCTAATTTAACATAATCTTGCCATACAATTCAACAGTCACACCCCTTGGCATTTACCCAAAGAAAGTGAAAATTTTACATCCAAACAAAAATTTGCCTACAGATGTTTTTAGCAGTTTTATTCATAATTTTAAAACTTGGAAGCAACAATATATACCCAGTAGCAGAGTGGTGGCACACACCTGTAATCCCAACTACTTTGGAGGCTGAGGCAGGAGGATCACAAGTTCAAGGTCAGTTTGGGCAACTTTGCGAGAATTCGTCAAAAATGAAAGCGGCTGGGCATGTAACTCAGAGGTAGAGCACTTGCCTAGCATGTGCGAGGCCTTGGGTTCAGTTCCCTGTATTGCAAAAAAGAAAAAAAAAATGTTCTCAGTGATTAAATGCATAAACAAACAGGTATCCAATCAGTGAAATATTATCCGTTACTAAAAAAGTGAAGCATGGTCATGAAAAGACATGGAAGAACTTAAATGCATATTACTCAGTGAAGTCATTCTGGAAAAGGCAAAGCAGTGGAGGCAATACAGGGACTAGAGGTTGGGGAGGTAGGGAGGACTAGGTAGAGCACAGAGGTTCTTAGCACAGTAAAACTACACATGACACTGCAGTAGTAGATCCATGTCATGAATTGAGAAAACCCACAGACCATCCAACACTGAGTGTACCCTGATGTAAACTGTGGACCTCGGGTAAAAGCGGTATGTTCGTGAGGTTCATTGGTTGTAACAAATGTGCCACTCTGGTGGGGGACGTTGACAGTGTGGAAGGCTGTGTGTGTGGGAGGGCTGGGGGTGCATGGGAAATTTCTATGCACTCTGCTAATTTCTTCTTTGAAATTAAAGCTGTTCTAAAAATAAGGTTTGTCTTTGTTTTTGTTTTAAATGAGGAATAATGGGAGACTTCTGGCAACATGGTAGCCTGAATTGAACCCAGGTGCTTAACCACTGAGCCCCAGCCCAACCTTTTTTATTTTTTATTTTGAGACAGGGTCTCACTAACTTACTAAATTGCTGAGGCTGGCCTCGAACTTGAGAACCTCCTGTTTCAGCCTCCCGTATTGGTAGAATTACAGATGTGTGCCACCGCACCCTGCACTGAGCTGACCATTCTGACAAAGAAAAGTTGACCAAAATAGTTTTGTTTTGGGGGGTTTTGTTTTTGGTTTTTGTACTGGGGGATTGAACCCCAGGGCACTTCTATTGCTGAGCCCCAGTCCTTTTTGTTGTTTATTTTGAGATAGGGTCTTGGTAAATTACTGCGGCTGGTCTCAAACTTGAGATCCTGCTGCCTCAGCCTCTTGAGTCACTCAGATGACAGGCCTGCACCACAGCACCAGACTTCTGTTTTTGAGACAAGGTCTCACTGTGTTGCCCAAGCTGGCCTTGAACTCCTGGGCTCAAGTGGTCCTCCTGCCCCAGCCCCACGCTACAAGCATGCACCACACCTGCCTTGGCCAAAGTAGAAAATATAGTTCTTCGTACATAACTGAATTTGGGGAAAATGGAAGAAAGGAAGGAAAACTGAACAAGGGGAAGGGAGGAAGGAAAGGTACAAGAAAGGGAAACTGAGAGTAATGGTTGACACCAACACAGCTCCCAGGGCAGTGGACAACACAGGGGGGGAGCACTCAGTACTTGATTCCAGGGAAGGCAGGTGGCCTCAGCCTGGGAGGTGCAGGGCTGTTGGGGTTAAGTCTGCTAAATGAAGAGGGCTGTAACCCAGAAGGGCACTAAAAAATTCTGCCAGCCACCCTGGGGCAGCAGCAAGGAGACTTGAGAAATTCCCATGCTGAGGCCACATGCACATGTGTGTAGTCTGAATTTTTATTGCCAGCTTGCTAAAGGACCACAAGCTGAAAAATCAACATAAGGTTGACCCAGTCTGGTGAGAGCTCCAGAGCCTGGCAGAAACCAGCGTAGTCAACTGGATTGCTGGAGTGAGGACGTCACGGGAGAGAAGAAATAGGAGAGGAGGAGGAGGGTCCAACATTTGTCTAAGAAGCTCCTACATACTAAAATAGAATAGGTGACAATGTGGAAGATATAAAGGCTGAGAATTTTCTAGAATTAAGGACATATGAATCATCTAACTGAAGAAATTCAATTGAGGATAAAGAACAGTTGGATGCATCCACTGTTGGATGCACTGTACTGAGAAACAGAACACCAACAACAGAGGACTTCAAAAACAACCACAAGAGAAAGGGAAGGCTTCAAAAGGTCTGGCTTGATGGATGCCTCCAGACAATGCAGCTGTCAGCATGTAATTCTGCTTCCAGCTAAACAAAGGTGAGAACAAAAATAATGATACTTTGCTGGCCCACCTGTAATAGCAGTAACTTGGGAGACTGAGGCAGGAGGATTGCAAGTCTGAGGCCAGACTAGGCATTTTAGGGAGACCCTGTCTCAAAAAAAAAAAAAAAAAAAAAAAAAAAAAAAAGGGCTGGGTATGGGGGTGTGTGGTTTAGTGGCAGAACACCTGTGGGTTCAATCCCCAGCACTGCAAAAAATAAAGACCAGCGCAGAGATGAATGTAATAGAGAATTTTCCATCGTTCTTAAGATGAACAAAGTGAGCAGACCTTTAACTAGACAGGCCAAGAATAAAAGTAGATTCAAATTACTAAAACTAGGTGAGGGCTGGTGATTAGGGAATACCATGACAAATGGTCTGCTAGAAAATTAGACAAAATTAACACATGCCTTTTTTTTTTCCCCCTCGTACCAAGGATTGAACCCAGGGGCCCATAACCCCTGAGCCACATCCCCAGCCCTTTTATATTTTATTTTGCTAAATTGCTGAGGCTGGCCTTGAACTTGCAATCCTCCTGCTTCAGTCTCCCAAGTCTCTGGAATTAACAGGTCTGCACCACCACACCGGGTAAACTGACACATTCTTATAGATTACTTGCTACCAAGTCAACTGTTACTTTCCCCAGTCCTTTTTAGTCTGTAAAACCATGAGATAGTAATACAGATGATTCACAAGTGAGGTGTTTAGCCATGTTCTTGCCCTTTGGCTGATGGTGTAGGGCAGTGGGTCCTCAGACCTGATCTTGGGTTGAAGAGGACCTTTACATTCCCTCTGGTCCCCCCTGAATTCCATGCCAAAACAAAATCATTTTCAAGGAAGTACCAGAGAAACCTGGTCATCCATCTCCTGACAGGCTATAGAAAAGCGATGGCCTCTTGGTCAAAGCCAGTTTGGCCTTGAGCTAAGCTAGCTCTGGGGGTGTGTAAGAGGCATCCTGGACCACCAAGTCACCTGCCTTGTCAATGCAGACCACCCAGCAGGCTGAGGCTTCCTGAGTTCCCAGCTCCACCCTCAGCACAATCAGGGTCATCTTCTCTCTGGCTTCTTTCCCAAGGCCTCTCCCCTCCCCTCCCCTCACCTCACCAACGGAAGCCTGTCCACATACCTCTGGCAGGTAGGTGTGGCCTTTTGTAGATGGAAACTGTGCCAGTGGAAATGTCATTTTCTTGTGCCCAGTTCCCTTAAATGTTGCCCAACATCAAACTTTTAGCGAGCTGCTCTGTTCATTCATCCAACGAATACTGATTGATTGAGGATCTGTTATGCACAAGATGTAACCTTAGGAAATACAGCAATATATGGAGAGGTCTTGTAATAAAGGGAGATTAAGGACTAATAAGGTTAGACATTGCAATTAAATACTATGAAGAGAAAAATGTAAGTATCATAAACCATGTTAATTCTGTAGGTCATAACACAGTAATTGTGAAATCAATTTAGTGGGTTTTCACCACTTTATCAGTGCATTGCATATATCAAGGGCATTTCAAATTTTGTGAAAAAAAAAAAATATATATATATATTTGTGCTGCTGGGGATCAAACCCAGGGCCTTGAACACGCTAGGCAAACACTACAACTTAGCTGCAGCCCCAGCCCCATTTTGTGAAAATTTCACTTGAGATATAC